>CALSCE010009442.1:5563438-5627990 GCA_943593645.1 Bovichtus variegatus
AGACAGACAGACAGACAGACAGACAGACAGACAGACAGACAGACAGAGCTGCCTGCCTGATGGGTTTTTTTCAGCAATCAGCACACAACAAACAGCAATTCCTTGGTGGTTTCACCGACTGCTACTCAATGAAAGAAAGGTTCCGAGTGTGATGCTACGATGCAGAAAAATCAATGGGACACTTCTTGGCTCCTCTTAACCGAGATAAACCACTGGCTGTGGCGCAATGTCTCTGTGGGAGATAGATTGGGAAATGGGGGAGGAACTGGAATGTAGATGACCGGGGAAATGAGGACAGGGCTTCCTCGTTCTTCAATAAGGACAACAATGCTTTGGTGTTTAAGTTTTGACAATTTACGAACAAACGTGACAGTAATTCATCTACAACGTCTAAGCAGCAAATTCATTTACAAGTGGTAAGTGCTGAAAATGTGGAGCACTATTAAATAAAGAAAGAACATTTTTAGAAAATAATTCCCATTCTACAAATGTTAAGTTAGAATTACATTTGTGTGCTATAACAGATCAAGTTAAATTCACAACAACAGCAACCAGTACTCAGCTTGTTCGTAGCACAATAACATCCGAGCAAATATAACCTTGACGGCTCAAATTGGAAAAGGTTTTTTCAATCACAGCTTTATCAACCAGAGCGTGAGTGAGCTCAGGTTGTGGGGAACATCAAAGTTGCTCCCTGCACTGCTGTGATCCCTCTGGAGAAGATGTTGATAGGGACCAGGAAACGTGTGTGTGGGGGGGGGGGAATAATCAATATTGAAGGAGATGCTTCACTAGGCCCCTAGGCAAGGGCCAGCAAGCAGCCGGAGATGTGAGACCAGATGTGTGCTGTATGCAGTGACAGAAACACAGAGGCACTCTCTGAACTATTTCTCCATTTCATTGTAATGTATTGTCTATAATAATAATTGTCTTTAAACAAGGTGAGACCTGAGGGAAAACACACTAATCCCGTGTAGCCTGATGTGTATTGCCCCACTGAGCCTGCTGGCAAATATTTCCGTGGCCTTAAAAGCCCCCCATAGAGTGAAGCATTTCATCTAATGACCTGTGTGACCACTGTTATATAACATGCAAGCAAACAGTGAGCTTGCTATACCTGTGCATACAGGGAATGACGATAAAGAGGATCTGACGGAGATGGTGTCAGCTGAGTCACGTGTGCATTTGTGACAAAACAAACGATAGAACAGCATCAATGTCAGACGTAACAGAGAGTGAATGGAGGTTGTGTTCATCCAGTACTGCATGTCACCGGCCTCACAATTCTCCGTTGATCTTATAGCCATTAAATAAAGGTTCAAAAGACATTCGTTACATTCCAGATGTAAATTCCCTCCGACCCAGCCCTGTTGACTCCTGAAAGCAGATCGCATGGGTTGTGTTGTTCGGGGCGAATTGGAGTCATAAAAAAGGTTGAATGTTGGCTTCGTGAATCTAACAACACACATAGACTGTAAATAAAAAAATAAAACATGTTTTAAAGGCCTGGACATTGCACCTCATTGTACTATTCTGTTTTTAAAACTAAGCCATGATGTCACCAACACTGCTACACAATGAAAACAGTCAGCAGCTGTAAACAGCAACTCAAGCCAAGGAATTTAAAGAAACAAAAAACACTCTGGGCTGTGTCAATACTGGCTTGTTGTGAAACCAACTTACAACGTGAGATCTTACATGGAACTATGTAGGCCAAACAAAAAGGTCTTTAGTGACACGTTTAGAAAACAACAAACACTTGGATGGAAATAGCTCACCTAAGAAGTGTCCACTCATTAATGCACTACTGCCCTGGTACAACAATAAAAAAAACAGCTGGTTTCCCCACACATGTGTCATCACTAGTGGTATTCATCTATCCAGGTTGATTGTTTTGGTTTTAGTTGTGGAGATGTTAAGTTATACATCTCAGCCACCTCGATACACCATTGATGAATGGAAATGAATTTGGAGGAGAGTTGTGAGGTTGAACTATTAAGAGCAACCTGTCCAGAGAAATGGACGATTATTTAGGATCTTTCAAAGACCTTGTGATGCACATGCGTGCGAGTGTGCAAACTGGATGAATTGACATTTTAACAAAAGATCATATACAAGTGGATATTCTGCATAGTTTCAACAACGTGCCTCGACTGTACAACACCACTCTCGTGCAATAGGTGGGGAATAACACGACTGGGTGAACTAGAAACGTCCAACAGTTGGATATTCAACAATATTCAGCATATGAATGTGTCGTATTTGGCCTAACCAGCACATTTTAAACCACCTGTATATGCCTTAAATTGGATGCCTGGCTGGCAGGAAGGCCCAGCAGCTGACACAACTTTGAATGTGCCCGGACAGGACGAGGACAACTCGGTGTCCACGTCCCAGAAGTAACGTTCGAGGCCCGGTGCTCGGTGGGTGGGTGGGGGGGAACGTGCTCAAACAAACAAATATGTCAGACCTATATTATTACGACTTTAAAGATACACAGACGAGACATGCTGCCGAACACCAAGGCAGCGGCTCAGTGGAGCTAAGTAGCCGGCTAACCTCTTTGACTGGGGGGAATTTCTTCTTGCACTCCATGGACAGAGACCGCAGGTCCGTCTGCATGTTCTCCAGCAATTTCTTCACCGCTTCGGGACTGCTGGTCGACATTTTTGACGGCGTCTTCGACAGAAATCTCAAGAAACTTCAAACGATAAGGAATGCAGGAGCGCAGTCGCCCCCCGCCCATCCACGGCGGGAATATAATCCGTTGCTACTTTATTCGGCTGCCTTGGAAAATAAAATAATAACGCCGCGGTCCATTGACACAGTATCCCACTTCTCTGCTTTGAGCGCTCGTGCGCAGGAGAGCAGCGATGACACCGGCATATGTTCCTCTTCTTCAAAGCCCGTTGACAGTAGCGTCGTGAAGCAGCACCGCTCCCCTCTATCTGTGTTTCCTAAGGATGCTCATTAATCGAAGATATTTGTCAAATTGAGCTGTCTGCCATCAGCGGCCGTCAGCTCCACTTCCCTTCCCACAATGCTTCGGTGGACAGTGACACGTCACTTGGACTTCCGTAAACAGTGTACGTTTCAGAATGACGGCTGCAGCGACCCCTGCTGGAAAGGCTTGATACCGACAACGACACGCCACGTCGGGGCACTTCTGCACAGTGATGTCGACATGCACCGCCTAAAGGCTAGGAAAGAAGTTGCAGCAGCAGTTTAAAAAAAAAAAAAAATCTATAAAAAAAAAATCTATATATATAAAAAAACAAAACAATGTTCTCCACTATATATATCTGACAGCTGTAGTTAGTAGTTTGTGTTGCAGATTAGTATTCTGTTTCCAAAACACGTGATGCATTTATGAAAGTGAATAAGTAAAGTAAATTAAAACAACCTTCAACTCAACCTGCTACAGCATTACAATGCTGCTTACGTGTTTATGCATCAGCATATTAATCCAATAATATAATATATAGTAATACAACACTTACAGTGGCCATTCTTGTGCATAATGAGTACTTTTTATATTTTAAGTACAGTTGTTGATAGTGTTACATTGTGAATGCTGGACTCTTACTTATCATGGAGTATTCTTACACTGTGGTATTGCTCCTTTTACTAAAATAAATGATCCCAATACTTAATTATATAACTGAGAATCAAAACTCAGACAATAGTTTGACATGCTAGGATCTAGAGAATATTGAATTGCGATAACATATATAATTCAGACTGTGGCTTCCTAAATTATTTATGCTGAATTTATAAAAGCTTTTTATACTATGCAGGTGGAGTTACTTTCAGATGACTGCCTTAAAGAAATAATTTAATTATTATTACTTATTATATTGTTAATAAAATGTATAATTTTAAATAAGTAATGTTGAATGTTGAAAAAAGTCTGATTAAAGCTTCTGTAGTTGTTCTAGTTGAGTGTTTGGAATCTCAGCATTATCTTTAAATTAAAGTGTGCACATATTTATGACCTTTTGAGTATTTTATATTATAAAACTGTTTTGCAACAGTCTCGCCTGTTATCACATCAAATCATTTATTCTCAGTATCACAGAGCTGTACTCCACAATTCTGGTTATAATACTTCACTAATGTCAAATTGAGATGTACATTTTACTTAAGCACCACATTCTGGGATCTTGTCAGAACATTAAATAGGAAAATCCCAAGCTATTCATATTCATTTATTCCAGAATCCCGCTGATGTGAAATGACACCCAGCCTGCTGATTTGAATGTGTGAGGGACTTATGCGTTCCACAAACGGTAAAGGATAGGCAATTGAAACTGAAATTGAAGTGACAGAATGTCTTTAAGTGTATTTATAACTAGTGCGATGGACCTTCAAGGATTATTTCTATAGGATTTACACAATCATGTTGACTTCTGTGAAACGCATGGCAAATCTGTTAAAGCTGCATAATAGGGGGCATTTTGTGAGGTAAATGTTAACACAAAGGTAGATGAGTAAACTTCATAACAAGTTCAGATCAAAAAATGTGCATTAAAAAATACAATGCAACACAATAAATGATATAGTATGTTATTGGATGGATGAACGGTAGCAGCAAACAACTGTTACATCGAGTCTCGACATATACTACAGTGTGTATGCTGCATTGTATCGTCTATATCACAATGTGTTACACATAATTCATGATTATTGACAATATGTTATGATGCATTTATGGAACATGCATTATACTAAATTGACAATACTTAACACTTGCCATATCTTAAAATACTTATTTTTTAAAGAGAATTAAGGCTCTAACAAACAGTACGATTAAGTGTTAATCAATTACACAATAACTGCCTAAAAGATCAAATATAGGCTATTTTACTGTTTTGCACATGTTACAATGTAGTAATGTTTTGCTTTGAATGCAAAATTATGTAAAACAAAACATTTTTGAGGACAGCACATCGTCTTACATACACCATAGCATCCTAAAATCCCTAAATACTTTAAATTATTACCTGATACGAAGTGAGATATGAACAGGACTGTATTGCTGCAATTAAGAATATTTATTTTATGATCAGCAAAATTTACTTAATTTAAATAAAATAAAAATGATGCGTGTATTGCATAATGAACTGCATCTCCCACAAAATGTAAACATATATTTCAACAAAAATGTTTGTTTCAAATAAAAGTATTTTTATTCAGTCATAAAAAATAATTTTAGCATATAAAAGTTATATTTGTAAAAGTATTCCCTATTGGCAATCAATGATCATATACTCATTCCAACACCTAAATAAATGCATGCTGAAGTTCATTACTGTTCAGCAGAAAAAGAGATGACATGAGAGATATTCATTTTGGAATGAAACCCTTCAACAAGCGTGCCCCGTTCATATTATCTAAGTGGCACAACTGTCTCCTTCAGGCACTTCACATTTTAATTTCATACAATTTAATGCATTAGAGATAAGGCAAAACTGACTAAATTAAAATCATGTCAATAATCAGAAGATTGAAAAAAAAGCATGTAACATATTCATGCAACTCTGCAATGTTCAGCAAAAGAAATGAAAACATACTGAATAAATGAACATTATAACATTAATCTTACAAACAACAGCAAAGCTTAATTGAGTTGAGTTCTGATGAGTTCAGCTAAATATACATTTAAAATCCAATTCTTGCTCTCAAGCATTGGTTATTAGTATGCTTTTTATAGGATTTTTTATTAGAAAACACAACATCCTGAGATGATAACAATTTGCTATACAGTAAAAAACAGAGCTGTCAGCATGATTGGATCGATGGATGGATTACGCTTGTACTCAAAACACACACAAAACACACAGCTTTTATTCATGTGACACCTCGTGTTCTCCATCTGCAGCAGATCACTGTTAGAATCAATAAAGTAACTGAAAAGTCATGTCAAACTAACTGAACATTAGAGCTGTCCATAACTGAAAAAAATGCTTCCTTAGAAAGCAGACACGATCAAATGTAAATTCTTAGCCGTTGTGTTACAACAATGGCAACATTTTTTCAAGTGTAAATATGATTCTGCCACTGGCAAACGAGATGGTAACCAACTGATGTGACTCTTTAAGTGAGAATGCCAAGGCCGTCACACTTAAGGCAGTTTACAAAGGAGAAAGCTCCAGCAGCAGATCAGCAGTTACAGGTAAAGTGACTCTTAAAGTCTGCACCGTGCCTGTTTCGCTACCTTGTCTGGTGAGGTATTAAAGAGGAAGTTGGGATGGGGCCAGACAGAGTGTCAAAGCTGAGGAGTGACCTTTGACCGCTACAAGGCTCTGATTCCAACCCTCAAGTCTCTAGCAATGAGACTCCTTTTCATCAACAGGGAAGTAGCCTTCCTTAGTCGGAGGTGATTTCTGATGGAGGCTGTCTCCGTCCGCCGCGAAGATGGCCAGCAGCTTCTCCTGTTCCTGCTTTGTCTTCGGTAAGTCGGCGGAAGGAGTTGTCAAGAAAACAAGGCGCTGTGAACGAAAAGTGTATAAAATGGATGAAAACTTGCTATGCAGTGATACAGCGTTTGGCACGTTGAGGACTTTTCATTTTCAAACCACATAATTACCGTAATATACAGGAACCAACATCAATCATCTAATTAAAACTGTATTCAGTAACATTATCTAAGAGATTATTAAAGATCGGTCATGCAATCAACGGCAATTTTTTATTATTGTTATTATTTTTAAAGAGTTTAAGATAACTATCATATTTAGGCTATAAAAAAACAATACATGAATCTAACAACTTTTTAATTCTTACTTAATAAACACATTTATTTTGTTACAGTGCATCTTGCTCTAAACACAATATTGACACAGTATAACCGTATAAAGTTATTATGGCGAATGTGTTAGCACACAGTTTCAAATACAAAGCAACAATAGCATTCAATTGGAGTTCCTGTCCACCCGACAAATGCAAGTCCAATATTTACCCTGTTTTTAGCTCTGTTTTGGTCTCCACCAACTCCCGAGGGAAATATCTGGCTCTTTAGCTGCTAAATGTTCCGCTATGTTCAGCTATTTAATAACTTTGTTTGTGGTTTTATCAACGCTTTGAAAACAGCTGCCTGCTGGAAACAAGAGAGTAGTGAGACTAAACCAAACAGGAAAGTTATGAAACCAAAACAATGTGCTAAAAGATGCTTAAACGCCCTGTAGTAGAGCTACAGAGCTGCAGTGCTCTGTGATAATTCTCTTTGGGTAACATATAATCACGAGATCCATTGCTAATACAAAGATACTCAATGTATTATTCCAAATGATCTGAAAATTCTGTGAACTGCTTTCTTTTCTATTTCCACTCTTCTGAAATGACAGAGACAGTTTTTCATTTGCACCTAAAACGTGCAGTACCTCTCTTAGTGTTCCAGGGGTGTAGTACAGTTTCACTGCTACCCAGACAGGGATACACAGCATGGAGGTCAGAGCCAGGATCCAGCCTATCCCATTGCCCCACCATGGGTATACGTATTCATTGTTGTACTTCAGAGGTGAATACTTGATCAAGGCGAAAGCAAAGGTTGTCTGATAAAAAAAAAACAGAGAGAGAGAGAGAGATTTCATGGTTCTGCATGGCTATGCAACATTTTTGATATTTGAAATGCTTGTAAATAAATACTAAATAATAGCTAATAATAATTCTTAACCTTGACTCAAATCTCTATCTTATTTATATAGATAAAGAAGACTTTATTTGACCATTTGTGACAATTCGAAATTGTATTTTCAATGTCGGCCAGCAGAGGCTGCTCTTGTTTCAAGAGAGGAGTGTGAATGCATGCATATTGAAAATGAATATGAGACCCACAAAGCATGTTGCAGGGGTGAAGAAAAGCCAGCAGTATTTGATAATAGGGCTGGGGCGATAACCAATCATGTCCTCTATGTTGTCATAGAAACGGTCGGCACCTGTAATCAGAGAGAGACGAGGGAAACGCAGTGGAGACTTACATCAATATCGAACAATCACCTGTGTCAAGACTCACTCTGTGTGAACAGCAGAAATGCAAAAAGAAATACACGAATAACATTTATGATTGACAGAAATGACTGCTCAGCAACCACAACATTGGTTTAAATACAGTAGGCTACTTGATTGTGATTTTAATGAATGTTCTTATTATTGACTTTATTCACTAAATAAACCAAGTGACCGAAAATAAGATTTGAAACACTCTTTGGCACGAATGTGTGAGCCAAAGAAACCGCTAAATTCTTTGCGATTGGCTGGACGTAGAGGGCAGCGCGTACTGGGATGAATAGAGCCTAGATAGAATAAAGCCTTTGTCTTTCAAATGCCCCCTTTATGCATTCCCGAATAGCCTGCCTCATACACTCACCATAAATCCAAGCAATGCAAACAGTCTCAAAAATAGCCACGAAGAGCAGGCACATCCCACTGGCTGCGTAGTAGTCGAAGAGCTGGAAGACGTACATGCCGCCCTGTGGAGACAGACATGGGTTTATAACCCTCAACCTCAAACTGTCAAATAATGAGGAAGAAACAGAGACTCTACATATTATTAAAGCCACTCATCAATTTTGAAATGGAAGAAAATACAAAAAAAGTGTAAAACAGCAATATTTTTGTTAAGATGACCATATTCCAAAACCCACACAGTTAAAGAAACAATTGGCTGGACAGGAAGGGAGGATCTGCTGTGTATGTGGACTGAGGGTTGTTAGTAGGAAACCGTAGGAGGTAGAAATAGGCAGCTTCATTTTAAAAATGAGTTAGGTTAGAATCTCAAAAACAAGAAAGAAACGAAAGCCACCAGTGCAACCAAACCATCACTGATTATCCTCTTTTTGCTCTCATGGTGGATTTTTTTTTTTTAATGTCTCGTCACTATGATTGTCCAATATATTGTTGAAAAAGAAGTTTCTGAATGGTAATTCTGAAATCTGGTTTGAAATAAAGTGTTTTTTGTTCTATATACTAAGGGTGAGCAGTTAGTACAAGCTCATTCTGTAAAAACAAGACCGACCTCTGTCAGCATGATGAGCCCCAGGAGGAAGGACACCACAGCCACTGCCAGGATGAAGAGCTCCCTGCGGTTTTTACGGCGGAAGGTGGAGGGATACATGTCCACCATGGCTGTCACCAGGCTCTCCACACACACAAACTGACCGAGGAAGAAACATGAAGCAGATATTTGCATGTATGTTTGTTAGTGCGTGCGAGTGTACAGTTTGTGTTCCGCTGACCTAGCCAAAAAAACTAACAAGCAAACAACATTTAAGCCGATCTGTGCACATTCTCCTTCATAAATATCCCATGGTGCTTTGCAAGACTTATGTTTGAAATTGATTTAAACTGTTTTTCTATGTGCGTGGTGAACATGTTGATCTCACTTGACTGTCCAGTCCCAGAAAGACAATCATAATGAAGAAGCAGCAGGCCCATAGAGGAGAAAAAGGCATCATGGACACAGCACGGGGATAGGCAATGAAGGCCAAACCTGGACCTGAGTTAGACAGAATGTTTGTGTTATTTTCTCATTGAAATTACCATTATTGGTCATACTTGCTCAAGTGAATGCGATGAAAAGTATATCACCAATGTCATAAAATCATAGAGGCCATTGAGAGGCTGAAGAAAGTGAGAGCTTTGCATACATCTGTAAGGACCCATATGCTTTCTAGCCTTTCAAAAATAATTCAACCACAGTAAATCAGCAGAAATAGAAGTCTCAGATAGTCTCTATGAGGACAGTGCTGCCTCACAGTATAAAGGAAAACCAACCGGATTCAGCCACTTCTGAGATGGGCACGTTCTGCTCGTAGGACATGAAGCCGAGGATGGAGAAGATGGCAAAACCCGCAATGAAACTGGTACCACTGTTCAGGAAACAGAGGGACAGGCAATCTCTGGAAATAACACAGAGAGGGACATGCAGCGATTAGGAACCGCGTGTGTTGATGGGTTGAGAATGGTACCCGTGGTTGTCATTCAAAAAAGAAATCACCTTCGGGTAAGACATGAACAAACATAGAAGTCGGAGCTTTGCTGTTATTTAATGAACAGTTGGAAGTATTGAACAAGAATAAATCGTTTTCAATTGAAAGGACGGATAACCGGCACCAACGAGTGTTGCAAGAGTACAGAAAGACAAGTCATTTATATAGTAGAATTGCGTGGGCAGGACCACAGGTAATACACATCTCTGTCTAACTAAATGGGAACAAAGGCACAGAGACATGTTGATTACAACTGTTAACATCCGTCTGCTGATTGCCTGACAATGGACAATGGTGGTGCCTTACTGTCTGTCACATGCCAGCAGGCAGGGACATCAGACATGCGTATTACAAACGTGAGGAAACACACTGTAAGGCCAAGTAACAACGTTATAGAGACTAAATATAACCAGAAGACTATATGATACATTTCCACAATAGTATCCAACATTGTTGGCACTAGGGATTTGATTAAATTTATATAAAGTGTAAAATGTCAAAAATGAGTTAGGTTAGAATCTCAAAAACAAGAAAGAAACAAAAGCCACCAGTGCAACCATTGATTATCCTCTTTTTGCTCTCATGGTGGATTTTTTTTTTTTTTAATGTTTCATCATGTAAATGTCATGTCAGGCGATGTAAGGTTGAACGACAGGTTGGATGTCGTGCAGTTGATCATAACGCCCAGTGCATTATCATTTCAGTCCTTACCTGTAGCAGTTGTTGTTGTATTTGTTGTAGCTTCCCAGGGCGGTGAGGCAACCCAGACAGATGGCGTAGGAGAAGAAGATCTGAGTTCCAGCATCCATCCATACCTTAGGACAGAAGAATCAGAATCAGAAAACCTTTATTCGTCCCACAGTGGGGACATTTACAGCGCCACAACAGCAAAGGGACAGTGCAGATAAAAGGGTAATATAAAAATAAGTACAAGTTAGAATAAAAAAAAACAACAACAACCGTGGTAAAATAAGTAGCAGCATAATACAGAAGCAAGATGTTCAAACATTGGGTTAATACATGTTTTCTATTATTATTATTTAAACACAGGCATAACCTAAAACCACTTTTCATGTTTCATTTCTGTGGTGTTGTTGCCTCAGTGGGGTCCATTTGGAAAAGTTAACATTATCTGCTGATTGTGTAAGTTTTAGTTTTTAACTGTGCTGAAAGTGAGTACAGTCAACTTGTACAAAAAAAAAAACTGTAAATGTGTGTTTTTAAGAGACACTGTACATGTATTCATGCTGACTGTATTCAACCCAGACTCTTCTCTGTTACCAAACCAGCTTCTTATATAACTGAGCTGGCAGGGCTTTCTGAGCTACACCAGCTCTCACATACAGAATAATTACAATACAGAGTTCAACAGGACAAGGAGCATTTCATTATCAAAATGAAAGGTAACAGGATTCGAAACAATTACTGCACAAAGTGTCGGGGGCTGCTCTCCTCACACAGCCCGTCATATTGAAAGAGTTATCTCTACTCACACCATCTCATCTCTTCTTAAAAACACAATCCGACACCCAAGGCATCTATCAAATCTCGAAAACTCTTTACCTCGAAACTCACCTTCTCACCCACCCGGCAATGCCTATTTATCCGTCCCTGTCCCTCCGAGGCATAAAGTGCAGCACTTTTCCACCCTCTCTTTGAACACTCACTCACACTTCAAAATTCAAATGAGGTTTGTCTTTATGCTTGCAATTCTGGCAAAGTAGTCCCAGGGCAGTGGGGCATGTTTTAGATAGTTTGCAGCCAGAACTGAAGTTCCGATTGACTGGGGGTCCAACCAACAACACAAGCTCTGGACACAACATTACACAAAGGCAGGTATTCCCAAAGCACAAACTCCACCAGCCTAGCTTGTCTTGGCCTGCACACACAGGGCTTGTATTCATCCCCAGAGCCCTGAGAGGGATTTAAGTGGGCCCCTCTTTTAGATTTTCACACTGGTTGCAATCTAATAGCAAGGAAAGAAGAAATTGTAAAGTCCCTGTTACCACCACCATTCCCAATCCTCTCTCTTTCCTTCAGCGGTAATAAGTCCTTGACATTCTGCTGGACACATTCATATATGACACTGTCCCCTCGAGGCAATTTGGTGGCAGCTATGCTTGTTAAAACTGTTTAAAGAGAGCTATGTTTATCTGCAGCGCAAAAGCAGGAAGTAATGTGATGTTATCGCCTCAAAATGTCATAAGAGTGATAGATGGATCCAAAAAAGTGTTTGACACCGGAGATAGGACACGCGTCTGTCCCCTGAGAGGCAGTGGAAACAGGCTACGAACACACCACTTACTTTATTATCACCATGTATGTTGATATGGCAAACCTAGTAGCAAACTGTCGCCAAGTTCAAGGAGTTCAAGTCCAATATTTACTCTCCTTTCAGATCTGTTTATAGTCTCCGCTAACTCGGCTTAATGCTCCACTACTGTACATACACCAGCTAGTCGTGAAGTGTGTCTGTCTGACGTTTGGTGCTGAGCAGGGAGTGAGCAGTAGGTTTTTAGAGCTTTTTTGCACAAAAATCTAGTAGCTGTGGCAAAAAAAAAAAAAATTGACTATAAGAGTGGTGAGAGTGAACAACACAGTGAAGTCGCAGGCTGGTTCAAACAAAAACAACAACCTTTCCCTAACCACGCCTCAGCAAAAGGCGCTGCAGATCAGAAACATGATGGTAATCCCGGTAGGCACTTTCAAGAACCTACTTTATTAACAGTGTAGCTTTTCTGAGCGATCGCATTCAGACAGACATGTGCACAGTATGACAAAACCTTCAGACAAATAAAAACCAGCTCAAAATGTGAAAAGCCAGTTTATAGCAACTTCCTCCACATGGTCCTGATTTTACCCGCATCCTTTGGGTCACAGGTCAGCCTCTGCAGCTCGAGATCCCCCTGCTGCCAGAGTTACATCCAAGGGCTGGCAGATGTAATCTGTTCATTACCAAGGAGGTTATCTTTTCAGTTCGGTCTGTTGTTTGGTTTGTCTGATTGTCGGCAGGATTACAGAAAACTACTCGCCTGATTTTTTGTGGAAGCGTGTTGCATGGGTCAAGGAAGAACCCATTCAATTTCGGCGCGGATCCCAATCTCAGGGCGATTACACACACTATTTTCACCTTATGGAAATGGCCTTGGCGGAGGCCTGCCCTTCCAATTTCTTTTTGAAACCCCAGGGATGACATAAGCTTGAGGGAGCGTGGGAGGACATGTTGGTTTGATATTACCTGAGTTTACCTCTTAAAAAAATGTGCTAAAAATACCTGTCAGTTTAAGTGGGTATTATCACATCAGTGTTGATGTGTATAAATAATCTGAAGGGCTGGGTATCCCAAGGCAAAACTGTACCAGTCTGCACCAGTTTTAGGATTAAGGCATAAAAGCATTTTGGAATGCATTAAAATGCTGATAGACATGGGATAATAATCTTTTTTTCACTTGTATCTTCATGTGGAAGATTTTTATTTAAATTTTTTTTTGTGAATGTCCAACATGAATGTATATCTGAAAGCATGAGCGTTCCGAGCCTACCTGTGGGTCAGACAGCCGCCCCAGGTCGGGGTAGAGGTAGAAGTGGATTCCCCTGGATGCTCCCGGCAGGGTGACCCCTCTGATCAGCAGCACCACCAGCATAGCATAAGGGAAGGTGGCTGTGAAGTAAACCACCTGCAGGGATATAGTAGCACTTCTTAATCAGACATGTAACTTATATCAATGAGCTACACTCTTCCTTCTCCAACAGTGTGTAGAGGCTAAAATGTGAAATGCTATATTCTGTTAAATGTGTGAATGTGCACTAGACCTAACCACACGCGTATATCAATGAAAACCAGAGCAAAGAAAAGCGTAAAAAGCTGTTTTATAAAAGGAGCCTAGTGCAGAATAGGCTACTATCTACTCATACGCTCTTATTCCTATAGTGAATATTTTCATGAATGGAGGAGAGGTTTTACCTTGCCAGTAGACTTGACTCCCTTCCAGATGCAGAAGTAGCAGATGACCCATGCAATGGCCAGACAGATAACCAGATCCCCATTCAGAGAGCCAATGTGATGGATGCCTGAGGAAATTCTCAGCACTCTTCGCCTGGAGCACACACACGTATCAGGCATACGTTATTAATCGTTTTATCTAGTCTTACAAATCATGCCACGACCAGTATACTTATGCTTACAACTTTTCCAGTGTAGCATTGTGTCTATGCTCTCATGAACAAAGAGTCTATAAGCAATTTAAAAGGCCTTGTAACAAAACTACCAAACTTTGGAAACAGTAGTAACCGTTGTTGTCTAGCCTTACAATCATACTTTTTGAAAACAGGATGGAATACACGAACACATTGCTTAAGTTAAATATTTGGTGAACTTGTTGGCATATATAAGGCCATTTGAGGACGAGGCCAAACAAAAAGGCACTTACTCCCAGAACTCAATGACAGGAGAGGTGGTGTTCTCATGGTGATTGATGGAGCTATTCCCCCTCTGAAATGCCATACAGGAATCTTGAATGAAAGGAAAGACAGAAAGACATTCAATCCTGTGAAGAAATCCAAGCTTTCCTGTTTCCAAGTTACACACAGGCAAGTGAAACAATGCCACCACTGAGGCGGAGGAACAAAATGGTGCAGGTCCATTCTCTCTCATTAAGTTCAAATAAAAACTATACATTAATGAAATAATGAAGGGGAACGCCAGAAAAAAAAGGCTATAGACACTAAAAGTCTATAGCCATGCTAGCAGTTCAATTCTAACATGCTGATGTTTCGCGTGTATGTTAGTTAGTTAGTTTTGGTAGTTATCCTGCTCACATGTGCTAATTAGCACCACACAAAGTACAGCTGGAGTAGATGGGAATGCCATTAGTTTATAAGCTATCTGGTCATGAACTTGATATTTCGACCTGATGCACAGCAACAGAGGAAAAGTCAGGAAATCACAAAAGTTATTACAATTCATCCTGAGGGGGAAATAAATGTCCCGGCAATCCAACCAATAGTTGTCGAGACATTTCAATGAAACGGCAACTTCATGACGAAGGAAAAGACAAGGACTTAGGATCCATCCTACTGTATGTGGACCGTGAATGTAATGGCATCCATAGTTGTTGAGATGTTTTAGTCTGGCCCAATGTGTTGGAGCGACAGACAGCCATTGTCGTACACATGTCGGCAAAATGTTTATTCAAACCGCCATTAGCAAGCCACGATGGAGAACGGCAACACCTGGCTACACACGTACACACATTGCATGTATATGTGGAGCAGAAGCACATCTTTTGCCTTGGCTCACCTGTGTTCCAGGTGTTGTTGCAGGAGGCCCAGGGCAGATCCCAGGTGAAGGAGTTGGACAGGTAGAAGATGGCCCAGGCTAACACGACGATGTAGTAGATGTTAAGCAGAGCAACAATCACCTGGGTGGCATAACCCACTCCTGGAAGAAAGAAAACATCAGGTTTAGGACTGATCAGGATAATGCTGCCGTTATTATAAACTTTTTGTGAGGGGGAGAAATGGGGGAAATACAAAGTAACCATGCAGCATGTTTTAAAAAATGCGGGGTTGCTGTGAGTTGTGCATTATGGCTTTGACAATGCCATGAGAGAAAGTATATGTGTATATGTGACATGAGGCTATGGTACGCTTTAATATATACATCTGTCACAAAATCAAATGAATTGCAATATACTCATAGCGTCACATGTAAGCAATTACTTTGAGTTTATCTCAAATGACTCACAGCAAATGATTGTGAATCAGTGACAAGAGCTCCCTGACAGTTCCACTCACTATTGACTAAAAGGCATAATTTATCCTTGGAAAAAGCATATCTTTGCAGTATTTGATTAAACCCATCAGCTCACCGCTGCTGCCTTTTTTTTTTTTTTTTAATGACTGCATCAGTGTACAGTAAATTAGATGCAGGTTAAATTGTAAAAGGCACAATTTTTTGGTTAAACTCTTGTTTCGACACATGATTGCACGCTGACTCGACTCTTCGCCAGCTGTCATCCTATGAGGGTTATGATTATGGCTGATTATAGACTTATTTGAAGGGGGAAAAAAATTGAACATTAGCCAGTTGTTGGTTGCTTGCCAGCCGTTACAACTTCATTCATCACCATCCCACATCTGTATGGCCTTCACGGTTTGTTTGACACATATGCGTGCACACACAAGGTCACACGTACACAAATGCATGTAGAGTACACAGAAAAGGATACACGCATGCAAACACATTGTAAACACACGTCAGAAATTCCTCTTTCATCCCACCTTGTTGTACAGACATGTATAGATGTTGTCACTGATTTGATAAATCTTTGTTCTATGTATCCTGTGTGGTGCACAAGCAACTCCTTGTTTTCAGAAAAACACGCATACGGGGATCATTAGACACATATTTACATTCAAAACACCATGAAGACGGATGCTTCCCCAAACATAAACTTTTACAAAGCACAGGAAACATCTTAAGGATGTCATAAAAGTGACGTAAAATAAACAGATGTTGAGAGCACTCAAATGCCGAGGCTGAGGAGTTTGACGTAAAGCTGTGAAGTGTTTATAACATCACAAAACATCTATTTAATTATATTTCTCTGTAAGAAAAATGAAAAAGGTACCTTCAAATAACGGGCAGATTTTCCTCCAGCAGGTGATTCCTCCCTCACTGGTGTACTGACCCAGCGACGTCTCCAGGAAGAAGACCGGGATGCCACAAGCAAACAGGAAGATGAGGTATGGGATGAAGAAGGCCCCTGTATACGGCGCACAGATAAGATAAGATAGAACTTTATTTATCCCGAGGGAAATTGTTGCGCAACAGTTGCAATAGACAGAAGGAGACAGTATGAGATGCAAAAATGTACACAAATGTACAATAGTGCAAAATGTTTTACACAATATATATATATATATATATATATATGTAGAAACATTTTTAAATAAGATGAGCAGAGATGGGGTAAGGTGCAGTAACAACATAACATTTTTATTTATTTATTTTTTTTAAAGATTAAAGGAACAGTTCACTCAAATACCTTCAATTTGCTCTCAAGCTATGTAGAGTATAGAGACTGGAGCAATTGTTTGAATTTACAGCATTCTACTGTAAATGAAAGTCATGATAAAAAGGCTTGCAAATGTTATGCTGGTAGAATGAATCCGAAATCAAAAATAATCAAACAATTTTACGTGTCATTGGACAATAACAATCTAATGGTTTTATTGTTTACCAGATTTATTCTTTGTCAGTGAGCTCTGTAAGTCAGTCAATAGCCTCCCGACATTAGCTGACTTGCTGCCAACATTGGTCTGGCTCTTTTCCTATTTTAAGTGAACCATGACCCTCATTGAACCTTGGAATAGATTACATATTAACCCGTATATTATCTGGAAAATAATTTCCTCTCAGAAGCTTAATTTTGCTGCCACGCGATTGCAAGCAAATGCAAAGTTGGAATTTGTTAAAAGCTTTTGTGTTAAACAGGCCTGAGAAGTCATTTCAGCACTCACCTCCTCCGTTCTTGTAACATAGGTAGGGGAAACGCCAGACATTCCCCAGGCCAATAATTTCTCCCGCCACTGACAGAACAAACTCAATCTTGTTGCTCCACTGACCCCTGTCTATCATCTTCTCCTCTGTACTGGGCACAATGTCCAGGGGCCTGCTGTGCCCATTGGAGGGCTCAACTTTGGACATATTCTCCGTGTCCCCTGTGGGAATAAAGGGGAAGAGTGGAAGAGAGAAAAAGAAGAATTACCAAGAAGAAATGGGGAAACAAGATCATCATTTCATATATCCTGAGAGGCATATCTGACTGCTTTGTTTTTCAATGGCAATCCTTTTGACAAATATTTAAATCCCACAGTACATGTTCTACAGCTCAGTTTTAAGTTGTACATTACAACTGAATAGCAATGAAACAAGTTATATCACTGGTGATGAAGCCGGAGATAAATACCGCAAATGTGAGAAAAATCAAACCAACAAGAATGAAATTGATGACAGTTCAGTGTCATCACTGTTATACATTGCGTCAGTCAATAACTCATTTTGTTTGTTGATAATGCAAATTGCTCAAAATCATAAATCTTAAAAAAAGATTGTAAAAGGATAATGTGATACGACCATACAATCACAATACGATTCAACTGACATGATACTATTGAATGATCTCCCTGCCTTTCACAGGTCAAACAAAACAAATCTGAAAGAAAGTAAGAAATGGGTTATGGAAACAAATTTCTATGAGAGTTGACTATGTTTTTTTTGTGAGACTTTGACATCCATCATTTTGTGAATAAGCACACTTTGTTAATTGAGCCTAAATTTGCATCCATTAAGAGGGCTCCAGTTAATTCAAAATGCATCAGCCAGTCTTTATGTGTATTCTCAGAACCGAACATAATACTCCAGGATTGAAATCACCTCTTTGGCTACGAGTGCAAAACAGAACCAACTTCAAATGTCACAATAGTCCTCCAGGGGCTTTACAGTTTGCTTTAATTGGACCCTACCGGGTCAATAAGTATAAAAAAGGATCTATTTGAAGATTATGTGTAAGACCTGGAGGAAGAAGAAAGAATTTCAGGACCGTGGCTAGTTCTCAAGGAGAATTCCCACTGTGTATGTGATGAGCCAAATATCCCCGTTTTTGTTTACATGAGCTCATGTATAATGTATAATGTGACTACTCTTCCTGCGTTGGATGAGGTCAGTAATGGCTTGATGTTACGTGACCATGTTAGAAGTTAGTCAAGCCCTCGGCCAGACCCTGTTCAGGGGCCAGTGCTGCTGAAATGGAGGAAACAGACAGCTCACTGACTGTGTTCACTCCTGTCAGGTTGCATTAATAGGCCTCTCACCAGCCCCTCTGTTACCCTTTTTAGCTCTCTCTCAAGCACATCATGATCGCTTTTGCAGTCCAAATTCAAATGGCGTGGTCGTTAGTTTGCAGGAGACATGCTCATACTAATTCAGTTGCAAGAATACATATGGATACCAAAAAAACAAAAAGGTCACATGTTGTGTGACCTTCGTCTCACGGGGACAATGAAGCTGCCTTTTTCCGGCAGAGTTTAGTTCTAAAAACAACAGCCAAAAGCCTTGTGTGAAGCTACCTTTAGGAATGTGCTCCTACTGGCAAAGAGCAGAGGTGGAGCACAAGTGTGACTTTGTGTGTGCTGTGTGCATGGGGTTGGAGGTTGGACCCGTTTTAGGAGCCAAAATCTCCAGCACTGGAGCCAAATTGTGGCCTGAGGTAAAAATAGAGCCCCTTGTTTTCAGAAGGTACTTGGTGGGAAGGAAGGCTTGGTGCAACAAAAGCCCGAGGAGCCCCACCGCTCTGTGCTGGCAAATGAGAATCCTCACTGGCCTTGCAGCCAGATCACAGTTTACCTCACTTTTTCACAGTTTCTTTGTGAATGCTGGGAAGCTCAACACACAGGCCAAATACCTCACTTCAAACACATTCCTTTTAATAGGTGAGACTAATTATGAGCATTACTTATAGCTCTGTGCTGACAGGCTAAAACAGTTTTCATACATACGTGCTCATGGAACGTCAGAGAAGAGACACTGTGAGAAAATAAGATTGAGAATGACCTCATTGAGGCACAGTGGCGCTTTATCCCAGGAAACAGTGCCAACTTAACCTCTCTCTGAAAAGCTGTGGACTGACTGAATGAGTGACTGACGAACTGACCTATTGAATGATTGAATTAATGTATGGCTGACTTACTGGACATTGAGTGCTCTGTTTTGTCCTCATACACCCGTTGCTCTTAAAACAATACTCTGCCTATTTAGCATTGAACTTCTATAACATTGTCCGACGCACAACAGACAGTTTAAAAAAAAAGTATACAAATGGATGAAGCAAAACCATATAATATAGTTTTTTGTATTCCAAGCGTTTTACTTCCTTACCAAAAACCTTTGTGCCTACATTACCCTCAATGCAACGTGGCTGCTGACAGTTTGGTCAGAGATGTGTTATCCCGGTAGCAGCTTCGAGCTTCTAGCCTCAAGCAGAGATGAGGAACCCCAACTAATGTTATGCCACTTCAGGCAATTCAGCAGACCTCACATTGCTCCCTGTGGAGTCACACAAGGCCTTTAATAGAACTTTTGTTTTTACATATGGAGTACCCTCAAGACCTGTAAACAGACTTGGTAGATGTCTCAATCAAGATGTTGAGCTACACGCTTGACTTTTGGTTAAACTAAAAAAAAAAGTAAAAGCAGGAGATTTGGGACGTCGTTCTAAAGGGTAACTTAAAGGGGTACTACAGTAATGTTACACTTCCATAAAGGTGGGGGGACTGAATGGACACAAAAATAATGCAGTAGAGACTGAGATATCCTGACTTTCTGTCTCTTGTATGGGTCAAGCTCAAAGAATACTGGATCCTACAGTTCCTAATGTGCAAAGTATAACATTTTCCATGAGACTGCCTCGTAAATGCCAACAAAAAACACCTCCAGTTTGTAACACTTCTGCATTTGGCCTCTTTCAGACAGTCGGAACAAGCTGTAAACCCATTGACATAAAATGCCAGTTAGGTTGACATTTGTAAGCAAATGTACACATTCTGCATATACCGAGCAACATTAACATTTATTTGCGGTAGTTTTTCTGGCTCCCAGTCAAACCTGAGTACAATCATCCTTCAGCTCACCCTTTTGTTATCCACCAAGTCCTAGAGGAACCATCTGGCTTTTTAGCAGCTAAATGCTCCACTATGTGCACAAGCTAGTCACTAACTTTGGCTTACTGCCCATTGGTGCGTGAGCAGGTAGAATACTATAAGTTTATCAGAGCCTTTTTGCTGAGAAACAGCTACCTGCTGGTTGATGAGAGTGGTGAGATGAGCCCGGAACAGTGAAATTGTGGCCCGCAAAAAAAACAAAACAATGAGCTGAAAGACACTCAGACACTCTGCAGAGCTGCATGGAACTGTTTCTGTTCGCTTTGTTTGTCTGTATTTTTGTCTGGTAGTCAGCAGGATTACGGAAAAACTACAGTCTTGATTTCCATGAGACTTAGTGGAAGGGTGTAGCGTGGGCCAAGGAAGAACCCATTCAATTTTGGAGCGGATCCGAGTCACGGAGCAGATACAGAAATGATTTTTCACTTTTGTGAAACACTGTGATAAAGGGCATTTGGCCTTGCCGGAGGTCTGCGCTCTGTGGTTCTCTGTGGGTTCGTCTTTCCGGACATATAAGTAGTCATGTGATTGATGTTTGTTGTACTGTGTTTTGTTTAGAATTGATGCAAATCGAAATTGTACATGTACACAACTACTTAGCCAGTGTGAGTGACCCCAACTGAGATAAGTAGAGTCCACACTCTGATATTGAGGTGAAAGTGGAAAACCACCAGAGAGTACACTGATAGAGCAGTCAGACATTAGTATGGTGCTTAGCTTTATTCATAACATCAATATACGTAGGCACAAACGCCCGGCGATGGGAAATAATGGCTCCATTTCTAAACACGTACAACTCAGAGTTACATATTCATAATTTCCTGTACCCTGATGCTCTGACAGTTGGATAATTGCAGGTTATTGCAAAACTGGATTAGTTACATAGGGTTCAATGTCACACGTCTACCTGTGAACCATAACTATTTACAGTTTCAGCACGTGACAGTGAATACTAATTGATGTACATCTACATGAAAAGTATTAATTATGAGCAACAGCATAAATTGTGAATACAAATGGCATACATATTTTTTTAAACTATGACCTATTAGTTTGATTCATGAACCTTTGTTCAATAATCCGTTTGAATGTCTTATCAATAATGTCGTCACATGTCTCAAATAGTACAGAGCATCTGATCTTTTTGGTTCAACTTCCGTGTTTCACGTGATGAAGCTCTGTAGAAGCCATTTTCTCTGATAGATCATTTAGCTGCACGTGCTTATTAGGTTTCTTCTGACTGAGGATGAATTACATTCCATACAAGCAGCTCTTGTCTTAGATTAACAGCACATTTAGTCCCATTTGATCTGCTTTCTGCTAAAAGCATTGGACAGCATGATCTCAGCATGTGCTGCATAAAACATTGCTGAATACAACAACTAAGTTATAAAAGTCAAGTTTTAATTCCATCCAGTCTCTGCACTGGAGAATGTTAGTAATGTTTTAAAACGCCTTTCATTTGCTGGGCAAAACCATATTGTCGTTGACTTCTCAAAGAAACTAAAAATGACAGATATAATATAAAACAACAGCTTTCACTGAGCTCGCCTGCCAAATGAATGAACTAAAAATGTAAAAGGTCTATGAAGATGTCCATTGCATCTCTTAAATATAAACTTATTATCCATATCTGGCCGTAAAATAAATAATCGCATGATCAAAAAGGCACTCACCCTTCATGATGACAGTTTCAAGAAGACAGTGGGCCACCAAATACGGGCCTGCTGCCGTTTTAGGTTTCACTATATAACATTCATGGAGGGGCGGAGATCTGCAGTGAGATTTTCCCTCTGAGTTGCCCCTCTCTGAAGACCCCCCCCTCCCTTTATCCAATTCCATTCAGACACCCCACACACAAACACACACACTCACTCGCCACAGCACACTAGAGGTCTGTGCTGTCTCAGCATGGTGGGCTGATTGCGTAACCTTTTGACACACACATTCTCCCAGGGCCTTTCTGTCCAGAGAGCAACCAGGGAGAATAGGGGAGAGGCTGGTCACACTTGTATTTAGGGGGCACTTCATATTATATATCACAGGCATGCACATGTGTATGCATACGTGCACTGATCTCAAACATGTCTGAAAGCTACAGATACGTAAAATGCATCATTTGCCACAAATGCCTGTGAATTTAAAAGAACGTGAGCACGAGCGTCACAATAAGAGCCTCCAATATTTCAGTGATCTCTTCTGAACGAGCGTAATTAAAACATCACTCTTGCTTCATGAAGCCCCTGCTCCAAACACATCCTTAATTCAGCCCCCGGAAAGGAGTCTTTATTCCCCCCACAGAGCCAGTAGCCCATTCAGAACATTTTCCCACAGCAGGGGTCCAGAGTGACCCGGTTCAAGGCGTTTGTTAGAAGGTCACAATCCAGAGGGTCTTTATGGAGGTGGGGACGGGGGGAGTGATGTGCTCCTGCTTTTCCTGTCTGAAATCTTTCAGGGTGAGTTTTTTTTTTTTTTTTTTTTTTTTTGTAAACTCCCCACCCCCCACCTCAAATCAAATTATAATTCAAGACACGGTCACATTAGCTTTCTTTAAAAATGAAGCTGTCCGCCTGACTTTAGTTTTGTGGCAGTTAAGAATTGTAAAGTCTGAACAACCAATCAGTTCAAAAATAACAACAAAACATGAGTCCATACGTCTTCAAACCTTCAGTCCCAGTATTTCCTCACCTATAGCTTCAATTTGAAATCTCTCTGCAATGTTCAGCAGGGGTATACTGTAGCTCCTTGCCACATACATGGTCTCTAACGATCGAATGTGCATCTTGGTGGTTGAATTCATAACCTCACAACTGCAACAGTTTGATGAAAAATCGTCTTTCGCTTCTATTTATCTGAGAAGAATAGTACTTTTGGGGAAACATGCTTTTTCACTTTCTTGCAGACAGTTACATGAGAAGAGCGATACCAATCTTCTCGTGTAACTTTTTGCAAGAAAGCAAATTACTCTCTTTTCCAAAATGTCAAACTTCCTTTAAGATAAGTATGGGACCTTGGATGTGCAAAATCTCACATATACAGGAAAATATTGGTCCGCTTTGATTCAAAAATACAACTATTCTGCATTATAGGTACAAAACAGGTTAAAGAAAAAAAAAAAATCCTTTCAGTTATATTATTATTTAGTGGGCCAGTAATTTACAGCAAAGCTCTAATTGTGCAACTGTTCCTTTCTTCCAAATCAGATGCTGGTAGCTCATCCAGAGCCATAGTCATGCTTACAAATGTCCATGGGGCACAAAACAAGATAAATGAAGACAAAACAACGAAAAGGGGGGCTCATTACGGAACTGTATCTCTTCATTCTCCCTGCAGCTTCCTGCTGTTCTATGGACTGAATACAGCCACAGGTCACTGCTCAGATTTTACTTTGAAGGGTCCATCCCGCCTCTTCAGATCAAACTCAAATGTGCTGGTTAAATCAAATGTGTAAAAAGTTCTCCTGGCATGAGAAGATAACATTTAGTCAACAGCAGCGCAGACATTGTGGAGGCTCACTCGCAGGGGCTCGTCAATGATTAATATCAGACCAGATTGCATGAATAACTTGGCTAACTTGCCGTCAGTGGAAGAAAACAGCTCCAGGTGTTGTTGTAATCAGGCTGCATGTTTGGAAAAAACCAAACGTCATGTGATGCAGCGTTTGGATAGAGGGTGGACCAGATTAATGCACCTCTACTCTTTCTCCCACTTTTAGGTTTCTGCAAAGTCAAACGATCAACTGTGCACATACAAATATTTAATCAAAGCTTTTTTTTTTTTTAAGAGGGGCCTCGTCAAGTAACGGGGTATACTGAATAAAAGCACTAACTTCTTACATCACCGCTCATAGGAGACGTAAATGGTTAAAGTAGGTAAGAGGTGTGCAACTCTTCCCCTCTCTGACCGCACGAGGCAGAGCGAGCTCGGAGTTACCTGAAGTCGGACGAGCACTTTTTAGCTCTCGTCCATGCTCCATGCTTTTAAAGAGCATCACCAGCACAGATTTTGTTTCTCTCACGTTACAGTTTCAATTATGCACAACAAGAAAAAAAAGAACACATTTAACTAACAATACACAACAACGGAAAAAAAAAAAGGTGCAGCTGGAATTGTATTTTGCCTACATTTTTGCATGAAATATGTTCGGACATGTGTAATAATCCAAAAAAAGGTTACTGACAGACTATAAGGAGGCTGAAGAAACACAGGTTTAAATCAAGATCCTTTATTCATATTATTTATTAGAGTGTGTTCACATTTATTGATATTTGTACCACAATTTATAGTGTTCTCTGTTTCATGTCTGTCATATTTATATACCTGTATTATACGTTTATCAGAATCAGAATCAGAAAACCTTTATTCGTCCCACAGCGGGGAAATTTACAGCGCTACAGGAGACATTACATTACACTGCATTTTACTGCTTCTTTTTGCACCTCTGGTTAGACGCTAACTGCATTTCGTTGTCCCAGTACTTCTACTTCTTCTGTTACTACTTCTGTTGAATCTAATCTAATCCAGTGTTTCCATGTATAATGTAATGAAGCCATAAACATGGAAATAATTCATTTCAAACCAGCAAATCCATTTACTTGGTTATGATTCTTCCACATTTTTTTCCCTACATTAGTACCATCTATGCAGGTCCGATTTCCAATTTCTTTTGACAGTCATCTTCGTTTTCACACCTACGGTACATCAGTAGATATTTCTGAGAACAGTATGCGATAGATCTTTAACAGGGGAGAATAAAATAACACACATCCCTCTGCTATGTTACGACAAAGATGTCTTTCAGCAAGATACTTAAAACCCAAATGTGTTTAGACGGCAGGACAACAGAGGTTTTTAAACTCAGCCCACTTCAACAAGTACCTGCAACCCCCATTAATATCATCACATTATTTATGTCATTTGCACTCCTCATTCTTGACATGGTGTTGATGGATGGATTTTGCTTGTACATGCGAAAATAGTTCCACGACAGAACCTGCAATGCAATGCTTCGCTCGGTGCATCTGTAAGACTTAAACAGAAACTGCAGCGAGAAAGTGAGAACGTTATGCCTCGCAGATGTATTCTCCCCAGAACACGTCTTCCCTCAGGGAATTGTATTGTATCACAAATATCTTTGTGTTTAATTTACTGTCTCATTAAGGAATTGTTGTCGTTCATTTGACAACATAATACCGCAAAAACAAATGCAGAGTCCATCCAGCGCAATCCACAATATTCACTTGCTTTTTTTAAATCCTTTCCAGTTACAGCTGTCAATGATGCTTAACCTCATCTACAAACAGCACATTCAAGGAATCAACTCATCATTTATTTCCACAGGGTTGCTCAGCAAAATGCAGTCGTAGTCCATTCATTTCAATGTGTTACAACGAGAGATAATCTTTATGTTTGAGATCCCGCACAACTGAAATCTTAAGGCCGTTCATTGTTTGGTTAAAACTTTGGTTGTTTTTTTAAGTTACCTTAGTCTTCAAATTGAAATAAAGTGATCGTGTGGGCATTAGCTGATATATTAGCCATATAGTCTGACATGACACTCGTACACAACAACCGGTCAACTTTGTCATCATCCATCTGGTCCGTTATCGTTAAAAACAATCTTTCATTTATTTGTGCTCTCTATTCACTGTGAGCTAGAGCCCTCTAGTGTTTGCTGTGAACATGTGCCAGTGTGTTAACGTGATTGGTGAAATAAAGGTGCTTGAATAGTCAGTGCAAACATTAATATTCGTCATGAAACGGGTACTCTGGGTGGTCAGTCCACCTGTGTTGAAACAACAAAAAAGGTGCTGTGATTTCTGAGCGCGATGATGTGGACTTATTAGTCTTTTGGAAAACAGTTATAGACAATATATTATATTGCAAACTACAACCTACACATTTAGATAAACAGTAGGTACAGTATTAGGTTTGATTACATCATTTCCTGTCAAAGCTTATACTTACATCAGCAGCTCCACAAAGCGAATGTTTTTGTTCAGAGCCTCAATGACTTTCATTTCCTCCTCAGTGAGAGAGAAATCAAATATCTGGAACAATGTATGCATGTATGACTGGGATTAATTCATGAATGTACAAAATAGGAATTTATGGCACCATCACTTGTCTTTTTGAACAAAGCAACAAATGTGATAAGAAAAAAAAAAAAAGGCATTTTGGTAAACCCACCTGGAAGTTGTGTTTGATCCTCCCGGGGTTGAAGCTCTTTGGGATCACGACGACTCCTCTCTGGACGTTGAAGCGCAGAGCCACCTGGGCACTACTCTTCTGGTACTTTTCCCCAATGGATACAAGCAGCTCGTCGTCCAGCATGGGAGGACATTCCACGTTCACCCTTAACCAGGAGACGGAAGACAATACAAATGATGCCAGGACAGAGGTATTTATCAAAGCATCGATAAGCGTTGATGGTTTGGTAACAATAATAATGTTGTTACCAACGATGCTGACTTATTGAACAGATTTTTTTCTTTTTCTTTTTGTTTCATTTTGAACATTGCCAAGTGATCTAGGTTAGGTTATTTCCATGACAAAACGTGATGTGTACTGTTACTTACTCACTTTTTCAGATTTCAGATTTCAGAGTTTTTGTGGTGTCTAAAAATGCTTTATTTCCTGAGGGTTTTTTTTCACCCTTCCAATTTAACACAATACCGGAAGGAACAACACATAATAAAATACCATCTGTCAGTGAAAAGTCCATATTTCTTACCAGGATGCATCTCTGGAGGAGCCAATTGGGCAGTAGGCAACAATTACAATGTCATTCTGACGACAGTACTCCAGAAGCTTGGGTTGTGTGAAATATGGATGGCATTCAACCTACAGGCAATTGAGAAGAAAATAAATAATGTAAAAGACAATTGTCCCAAAGTAGTTTGACATTACATTAGTAATCTTACGAGCCGGGATCAAATTGGAGAGAAAATATCCACTCATTTTAATAGCATCAAAGCTAATGAAAAGACGGATTTTAAGAAAGTCTTTGGCTATTTTGTGACAAGGAGTTTCACATCAAAGTGTGTGTAGCACAAAGCATATTGTATAAGCAAGCCAAAGAATACACAACTATACTGCACCATCTACTAAAACTTGTTCCACCGTGGGAAGGTTAGTATTTACCCAACAAAAACCTATCCCTAAAGTATGAAAAGCTAAGCGCTGCCTTCTTGTCCATAGCCTATAATACTACCGATACACTACTGTACTACTATTCCACCTCTGATGTCAGTGGAGGTCTGAAGAGACACGTTGGAATCACCTGGTTGGATACAGGTTTGTGTTTGAGGCCGGGTTTGTTCAGCAGCAGCTCCAGCTGCCTGCGGTTGAAGTTGGAGACTCCCAGAGATTTAACCAGCCCTGCGTCTTTGCAAGCCTCTAAAGCCTGTTGAGAAGAAAAGATTTACGTCCTGTGACTGATATTGATTATCTTTACAGACTTTACTGAGAGAGTGGAGAGACATGTGAAGCCCAGAGAAGAGGAATAAACCAGATCGTTGATCCGATCTTGGCTTCGTCCTCGACAGTTTCTGATTCTGCGGCAAGTACGAAGGAATATCACATGCTAAAGTTGATTCATTGTTTTACTTTTATATTTTCTTGGAAGACATTCGTCAAAAAGCACAGGAAGAATAACAGATCTTTCACGGTGGAGAAGGGGAAACCAGTGTTATGTACTTATATGTACTTACTAACACTGACGTGACACTTCTAGTTAAATCTAATGCCATCCAATACCCAAAGTGTCTAGACAGTGACAAAGTTCCAACTCTGTTTTTTTTTCAGGATCTACATACTGGTTGTATTGATGTGTATTGAAAAGTGTTTTTGATATTTTTTCCATCCCCTCCAACACAAATGCATGTACACTTAGTCTATAGCCGTTTTCGAAGTGCTTCATAAGTTATACTTATGTAAAAGTGAAAAAAATATATATGAATACATTAAGTGAGAAAACAATATGTAATAAAAATACCATATCCAGACATTACAAGGAGGAGATGAGTCATGCAAAGTCATGAACTAGCAGGGTCATGCTTTGGGAACCCACTAGAACTCACCTCCCATGTTGCACAGAGGTCTGTGTGGTGGTAGATGTGTTTTCCATCCTGGTCTACTGGATAGTACTCCTTTCCAGGCTGAAATGTAAGCACAATTTGAAAATGTGCATTTACACTCGGTACCTAAATAATGGTGGCATGATCTTATCGTGTAAAAAACTGTACGAATAACCTACGATCTGAAGGTGCGGTTGGATGCACATCGGCTCCTTTGGTTAAATTCACCACTCATACAATCAGATTAAAGACAACAGCCAAATGGTTCCTGTTGCCCATTCTTAAGCAAACACACCCGACAAGGCTGACTACTCTTTTCTAAAACAACATGAGCCACATTTTCACATGTGTTATGCATAACTGTTGGAAATCTTATCTAGTCCACATTTGATAACTAAAATGAAATGTTATGAGGTTTGTGTCACTTAAACTTTCTAATTCTATTATTTCTTTCATTTCAAACAGTTTTATAGCAGAAGTATCTTCTAACTTCAAACCAGGACATCAGTAAAAGCATTATCTCAACTAAACACTAGCCGTGTGACTATCTAAGTGCAATGTTCAGACACTAAATGGCTGGTTGATAAGCAAGCTGCAATCTATTCGTGGGCTGTTTAGAAACCTTGAAGGCCATTGGAAGCTCAATGATGTACAGATCCACATAGTCTAGTTGTAAAGCTTTCAGTGTCCTCTCCAAGGCCGGCCTCACCAACTCTGGTGGATGAAATGTATTCCAGAGCTGAGGAAGGGAACACAGAACTAGTTAGGAAAAAGATGAGAGATTAAATTAAGACCACTGAAACACCTTTCATATGATAAAACGTATCACCTTTCCGCAGTAAAAGATGTCCTTTCTTTGAACGGTTCCATCAGCAATCTTCTCTCTGATGGCTTGACCTACTTCGCGCTCATTGAAATACACCAATGCCCCATCGAAGTGCCTGTAACCCACGTCTATGGCCAGCTTGACACTCTCAAGTACTGTGCCTTTGGGTGTCTATCGTAAAATCCACAGAAAATGCACATATTATTTCATCGGGAGTCGTGCGGCAGTTTGTGGCAATATGCATTCCTGCTTGAATCATCAATCATTCAACATTTTTGTCTTCATGTTTATCCAATCGCTGAAAGTTAAACACTTACAGAGAGTCCTCCAGGGGAATCAGTCAATAACAAACCTATGTCACAAGCAGATGTAGAAACACACAGATGATTTTATTCTCACCGTTCGAGGGTCCCCATAGGTGCCCAATCCCAGAAAAGGAATATGGTTCCCATCACTGAGAGGAGTACTGAGGCTTTCTGCTGTCATATTCATGTGTGTGAAAAAGTGGAATAAACAAAGTGTTGGCCAGCCTTGCCTAATAGGTTATTTATTTATGAAAAGCCATGAACATTGAACCCAGACCATTTAACCTATAGTAGCGTTTTCTTACTGTGAGCATGTGCAGACGGAGTCAACTTGAGGGCACAGAGGTTTACTCCAGAAAGTGGAAATGTTTTCACCACCTTTTATAATCTGAAGTAAATTGGTATCCAGCTTTTCAATATGCCGTGTTACAGGCAATAAAGCCTAGACGTGGTGTTATTGTTGTTATTGCAGCAGTTCAATACGTCATTGAAAGCAGCACCACATTTATTTAATTCCGTGATTTTAAGAACAAAACATTATTATCTATCATTAGATAGTGTCCCTCGTTGTCCCCGTTATAAGAACGCGCGCAGTTTGACCCCACCCCTCTCGTGCCGCAACAAGCGCGTGCGGTGCAATTTGAGCAACATCTCAAATCTCACCTCACACAACATCTGCGGCACGACACCCTCACGCGGAGGCATTGTATCTTTCCTAGTGCGCGTCGGCGCTCCAGTCGATATATTGTTATATTGTCGTTTTTACGAAAAGGTAAGATGTTCGCAGAATTGTCAATACAGCCACAGCTGCGTGTTTAAAAAAAAAAAAAAAAAAAAAAAAAAAAAAAAAAAGGGAAGGAAGGAAGGAGGAGGAAAATGCAGGTGTGAGAAGATGCTATTTTCTGTTCGCGAAGTGTCGGAGGAACATGACCCTTGAGCCCGGTCTGCTCACCTGTGCGGGTACTGAGTCTCGTAGACGCGGAGAGATCTAGCGTTGATCCTGAAAAAAAAAAGTGCAGCAAATGGATGCACGCGCAGCACAACAGGAGCCGGGGGATGGTGCTGCTGCTGCCGTCGTCGTGGAGAACGAAGCTGAGAGCAAGCAAGTGCAAGAGGAAAAGTCCGCTGCGGCCGGCCAAAATGTACTGGATGCCTGCCCCGTTTGCGCTTTAAACTTCCACAGCCGAGAGCCCAAACTTCTGCCGTGTCTGCACTCTTTTTGCAAGAAATGTTTGCCTTCGCCCTCGAGGAATTTGGCCATGGCGGAGCCGCCAAACTCCCAGGTCGACAGCGCGACCAAACCACGTGAGTCGCTTTGTTTACAAACAATGACCACGGATCGATTAAAGGGTCCTCACCTTCCCTGCATGCAGGGAAGTGAAAATCCATCGTAACTCTATTAGGCTGGTGTGTTTGAGTGCATATGTTTTGCACACACTTTGACTATAAACATCTGTTGTCATGTGTCAGTTTTTTTGTTTTTCTTTTGTTTTTAATCAACAAGCACATATATATTTCTAATTTGACTTATTTAGACCTACATGTCTGACTCTGTTTCGTTCCAGTGAATGTGATCCGCTGTCCGGTGTGCAGGCAGGAGTGTATGGAGGTGGATGTCATGGAAAACGTCTTTGTGAAGGACTCTGTTGAGACTCCCAGCAGCACAGTGGAGAGGACAGTCCAGGTTAGTGATGAAAGGCATTACCATACAGGGGCAGCCTTGTAACTAGTTTGTAGGCTCATGGACACAATATTACTTCATGATAAGAAAGGTTGTGTGTGTGTGTGTGTTATGGTGTAGCAATTGGGTACTTTGACATGTCTTTAGAATTAGAGTTTAGTTTGCTGGGTGAAACAAGACCCTTCATGTTGAAAATCGTGTTCCCTGCTCACCTTACATGTGTCGGCCTCTGATGCTCACAGTACATCGTCTTCCCTGTAGCTCTGTATGACATGTGATGACAACACCGAAGCCGCAGGGTTTTGTGTGGACTGCGTTGAGTACCTCTGTGCCACCTGTGTGGAGGCCCACGAAAGAGTCAAATTCACCAAAGACCACACCATCAGACAGAAGGCGGAAATATCACAAGGTATTCTAACCAGTGTCCTCATCTCATTTATTTATTTATTTTTCTTCCATGAAATAATTATGGTGTTTCCATGACAAAGGAGAGAGCTATTACGGGACCAGTGCAGAGGTCACATTTTGCTCTGTGTAGATCTTGTAACATATTTTGGGGGTGAATGCATCAAAATTGAACATATTTTCTTCTATGAAAGTTCATTTACATGATCCAACACAGTATGTAAAAAAAAAACAAAAAAAAAACAAACAAACTGAAATAACCTGTGGAATTATGGTTTTACAGCAATATTTTACATTCATACACTCTTGACTTTCTACTAATATTGTTTGAAATAAACTTTAATCTTTTCTGCCAAGGATGGTGAAACTTAGATATTTCCAGTCTATTTTTAATGGCCCCAAATGATGAATAATATTTTTTTACACAGAAATTGCTCGTTTTACCCAGTTTAAAAGCAGATTAGAGCAAATTCATTTTTCTCACTCCGTTAACTAATGGAACACGTTGCTCATGAAGTGCGGCACAATTCAAAGGAAATTAGTTTGGAAAGAAGCGAAAGCCAAAGGCCTATTATCAAGGGCTTCAAATCTTACACCAGGAACTATTTGCCAATTGCCCAGAATGAAGGGCCACGTGATGAACCTTCTGTGGTTTCCCAGAGGTCCACGGTGTGTCGACTCAGAGACCGGTGTTCTGTGACATCCACAAACAAGAGCCGCTGAAGCTGTTCTGTGAGACGTGTGACCTGCTGACCTGTCGTGACTGCCAACTAGTCAAGCACAAGGACCACAAGTACAGTCGCACTATTAAATTGTAACTTATTAGTACATCATATAAAGGTTCAGGTTCAGGTTGACTTTAGCTATCTGAAAAAAAAAAGCCATATATTGATATACGTTTTAATTCTATATAAACCTTATTGTTATCATGACATTGATCTCAACCGTATTGTTTTTGTGCACTCCGTGTCACTGAACCCGTTTTAGTTTTAGGAGTGCTGTTGGACATGCCATCATCCGTATGACCCAGTTGAGAACGTTTATTGTTTATAATGTTGCATCCGCTGACTTAATGTTCTCTTCTGGAGTAGTTACCAGTTCCTTGAAGATGCTTATAAAAACCACAAACAGCACATGGAGAGCATGACCCATCAGCTGCAGGAGAAAAAGAAGCTGATTGAAGAGGTATCAAACTCCATAAACAATGGGTATGTATTTCCCCACACCACAAGATTACATATGTCAAGTATGCAAAATATATACAAAAGCTGAACGCAATTATAGCTTATAGAACTGTTTCAGGGCAGACTCGTGCATAATTCCAGTAATGATGAGATGTCTCCTGAAAAACTTGCTGTTTTTGATTTTGCTTATCATTTGTGAAATGTTTGCTTTTCAGACTCCTTCAGGTCGATCAGAACCGCACGTCTGTTCATAATGACATAAAGAAAGCCATCTGCAGTTTGATTCTGGAGATAAACAAAAAGGGCAAGATGCTAGTTAATCAACTGGAGGTATGACACAAGCTTTTAAATGTATATTTAAAAAAAAAAAAATACAACAAAACATTGTTATTTAGTAGTTGCATGCTGTCGATTGCTGTGGTGATGTTTCCAGAAGAACGGTACTTTCCTGCACCCTCAGTTAACTGAGGCCCAGAGCGCATCCCCTCAAGCTGTTTGAACACGCAGATGTTCACTTATTCATGTTTTCCAGGCTGTTACAAAGGATCATGAGTGTGTCCTGCGAAAACAACAGGAGGACATCGGCTACCTATCCAGACACCTGGATCATGTCATCAGCTTCACCAAATGGGCCACAGCCAGGAATGGGGGCACTGCCCTCTTGTACTGCAAACGTTTGGTAAGGCTTGTCTGATCATTCATCCACTATCTCATCCCAATCTTGTTTTTCTGCCTCCTAAAAACAATTATTAATAACGTCCCTTCTGTTGCAGATTCTGTTTCAGATTGGAAACCTCCTGCGGGCAAAATGTAGTACCTCCTTTATACCACAGAGCACTGTGCGCTTCCAGAGTCGATCCTCTTACTGGGCCTCAAATGTTGATCTGGGTAAGACACAAACCAATATCTCTATTATAGAAGCTAATCTAGAGCCCTGAGGAGGGATTTCTTTTAGCCTGGACACTGTTTTTATTTGGCCTTTTTATGATTTATTATGTTTTTTTTTTTTTTTGTTGATAGCTTTAAACCTCACCCAATTGTTACTGTAGTGTATTACTACTATTGTTGAACTGGTCAACTGTCACGCCATCTCCTGCCCCAACATAAAGGCGACTCTTGAAGAACTTTAAAATGAAACAAGCATGACAACAAAGATAGTGGCAGACTATGCTTATATGGCAAACCTTGCAGAAATGGCGTCAGTCGCGTGCCCTTTGTCATGATAATCTGTTCCTTGAGAGTGTCTTGTTTCACTCAGTGATTTAATAGTCGTACTATCCGGACATCCAAACGGAATAGTGAACGTAACACATGCTATGTGCCCAGACACAGCACAAACTAATCCCTTTTTATATTTCACTGTTTTCCAAAAAAATCCCTTTTTTATTGTTGCTTGCACACAGGGGTTGACCCTTGTTATCTCTTCATGCAAATTACACCACTTTCCAGCGATTTGTTGGTTCCGCCTTGTCATTGGGAGGAAGGACGCTGAGTCGGGGAGAAAGTGCATAAGACATTCCGAGGATCCAGAGCCAAATCTACCCGAAATGCTGGGCAGCTGCAGCAGTTGCGACTCATTCAAGCCTAACAATTGTACTGAAATATTTTTCGAAGAGTCAGCCAACAGCGAAAAACGTTCACTGCCAATCCATTGTTCAAATCGAGCAAATTATATATAATATATATTCTCTGGGTCCAACCTCTTCATTGTGAGGATTCGCTTTTTGTTTGTTTTGTATCTTTTATAAATGAAATATAATATAAAAAAAATACATTTTGCAAACTTTCTACCGCATTACTACCAAAACGTTCTCTTTCCCACAGTTCTCTGCAGAAGTTGTCTGTATTGAGTACTTTTCATCCCTACTTGTTATTCTTATCCTGTCTCTGTGTTGTTTGTTCCCTCAGGCTCTTTAGCGGTGGAGAGTGTACCAGGCCACCAGCTGGGTGGTTTTCAGGGTATCCCTCATCAGCTCTCCCACCCTGGGCAGGGCCCCTCAGGCTCACCCCACAGCTTTGCTCTAGGACCACCCCATAATACTCTGGCTCAGCTCCAGATGCAGGTGGACAAGCTAAACCCGCAGGGCAACTGGCAGCCCCAACCACCTCCTCCACCCTGGACATGGTACCAAAGTGTCCGACTACAGCGAACCATCCCGGGGCCCCTGCAAGGAGGCTCCACCTCCCACAGTGTGCTTCCCCAACCAGGCCGCAGGTTTATGGTGCCTCCTCCCAACCACGTCAGCCCAACTAGCAGCTTACCAAGCCCCGGGTTTACGCCCCAGGTTAGTGTGTGTATTTGTGTGCGTGCGTGTGTGTGTGTGAGTGTGCACGTGTCACTTGTGTCCATGTGACAGACAAGCCCTCTTAACCAGCACTGACAGTGGATGGTATTGTCCTAAATAGAGCTGACAGCCCTTCACATCCTGGGCAATTTATGTCATTCCTTGTCAAGATGGAGTTTAGTCTTGGATGAGCTTATGACTCAAAATCATAAACTAAAAGGGCCAAATCTGCAGTAACAGCAGCCAGCATGTGACAGAGGGCGGACCCAAGATTCCATAAAAAAGAAAGGGTTGATGATATCTCGCCATCCAAGTTGTTTAGTCTAGTTCAGAGGGTGTTTTGGTTCCAGCTCTTGAGTATAGGATCATTCACAGGACAATACTGGGTGTGAAGCGCACACACAAGTCGTGTCACACTGATGGGAACGAGCTGTTCTAGCTGCATAATGAACTCCCGTATGTTCTCCGTGGTAAAGAAATATACCAGTTTTTTTTTTTACTGCAAATCCTGTATACTTAAAGTTACTGCTGAGTATTTTTCATAGCAGGCTATACTGTAGTAGTTTTTTTAGATTGTGTTCAGGGCATTCTGTTGTTTTTTCTTTATACGTCATGATACGCAATCAACTTAAAAAGATTTAAGAGCACTTGAAAAGTCTGTAATTTTAAGTATACAGCATGTCTGCTCTTATTTTAGTCGTAATGCAACTTGAAGTGCAGATTCCTTTTTTTGAAAAATGACCTCGTAGCGTTCATGTAATTTGTGATGAATAGAAAAGCTGACATCACGAGGCAAGTTTTAAATACATTTAAACTAATGTCTTCCTGGAAGGTTTGCAAAGGCAGTGAAGTGGTTAGTATTAAAGCCCCTGCAAGTATTGCTTTATAACATTAAATATCTACGACTTAATGAGCTAAATTTAACACACAAAAGATAAGTGTTTGGGTGATTGATCAGTAATGTAATGTCATGTAAAGTAACAAAATCTGTCTGACTTTGGCAGAACATTTTGGATCAATGTAGGACCCCATCGCTCAAGTTAAACATAGGCTTTTACAGTCTTTAAAACAAGTATATGCGATTTTTTGAAGTGGTGTGTCACTGTAGTGAAGGGTTATGCGTTTAAAAAAACACAACTTAAAGTGTATCTGAACTCAACAAAATTAGACGCATGCATTTAAATATTTTTATGCGTTCATACATTTTGTAGGAGGAGAAAGATTAAGTCAAAATATAAGTCAGATCCGCCTTGAACTTCAGAATGTTTTCTTAATGATTTAGTCCGTTCTCCTCTGGTTGTTGCCAGGGGGCGACCCAGGCAGCCAGGCGCAGGGTAACGGAAGCTCGCTGTTTCATCTCCTCCTCGATCATCACGCGCTTACAGATGCTGACAGGAATGTAGGATAAAAATGATATCCATCCGTCTTTCTGTTTCTCCGTCTTGTAGCCTCTGAGGGGGATGGGGAGCAGCTACCAGCGCAAACCTGTGGACCTGTTTTCCTCTTCACCTCTCTACACCCATATAACACCACTGCCCATCCATGGTGGCGTCAGTTCGCCTCAATCGCGACAGACGGCAAGTGAACCATTAAAGGGAATTGTATTGTTATTCATTATATATATATACAATGTAGTAAACCACATGCTATGCTGTGTTTAGATTGAGCCTACATATCTGAATAAGAGGAATGATTCAAGTGGCCCGATATATATGCTGAAACCAAACTATCCCCAAAGCCTGCCCCCTTCTTTGCTACACATAAATGGTGTGTTTGCGCCATCCGTCAGTCGTCATTTTGCACATTTTCAGAATACCGTATGTATTGCTGTATTCTTGATAAAGGAAAACCGATTTTTATTTCTCTCAAGTGCAAGGACAGCAGAATTCACTAGGGTACGCTGCTGTATCCCAGGAGGAGAAATCAGGGTAAGGAGACAGCTGCACACACACACACACACACACACACACACACACACACACACAAAAGCACAGATTCTGTGGCTCTGAGTGTTGCGCAGCTCTGAACAGTGCATCTTTGATATGACCCTGGTCCCTTTTGTGACATGTGTCTCTCCAGTGAATTTTAGTTTTATTCTAATTGGTTCATTCTTTGCTCCCAAGCATCGTTACCTGGAAACCTCCAGAAACACACCAGGTTAGTGGAACAGGAGGCTCAGATGTCAAGAGAAGACGAAGGTCGTCACCAGGGCCCATCATTGTCATCAAAGATGAGCCAGATGATGACTGTAGCTACGTAAGGAGACAATGGATTAATATTACAGTCCAATCACTATTCAGTATAAACTATAGATTTAGAATTTTGGTAGATGCTTTTATCCAAAGCCTGTTACTGAAGCTAGACTGCTTTCTTTTATAAACATTTTTTTAATGCACTAGACTAATACAGAATATAAATTTAAAGGAAAAATGTGGTTTATTATCATTTCTGGATAACTAGAAATGCAACTATCTGTTTCCATAACACTGTACGTATCACAGCAAGTGATTATATTTAATTATAATTATAATTTAGGTAAATTTGATAAACCGCTCCTTTTTGGAAGTAAAACCAAAAATGATGGCACCTAAAATGTTTTTTTTATTTTTTTTTTTTTTTATAATAGGGCAGAAAAACTGTCAATCACTGTAGATCAAGGTTGAGTCCATTTATTGTATTGCATATCGGTTTCAATATTTACGGAGCTGTTTTTTTCTCTCTCTGTTCGTGAATTTCAGTTACAAGCCAATCAAAGAGCCAGCCTCCCCGACAGCACAGGGGACCAACCCCAGACCAGTGTTCCTTTTCACAGCACAGACGACAAACCCCAGAGTCCTTCACAGCCTCCAAGCAGCCCGTGGGACCAGAGTAAGACTAACGCTCCAAATCACATCCGTTCACCTGGAGGAGAACAGCAGGTGGACCAGCACCGAGCTCCGCTGGAAGACTCTAATGAAGGCCTGTGTGCTGCGTGTCACACCGGCGGAGAGCTGCTGTGCTGTGATAAGTGTCCCAAGCTTTTTCACCTTTCGTGCCATGTTCCAACTCTCTTCAAATCTCCCAGGCAAGCTCTGACGGGGACAATTAATTCATTTGTGGTCTCAGATGACAACCGCATGACTCCATGTTTCTTTTGATGTGCATGTTTATACGGAATGAGAGTCATTCAGCTGTTAAGAATGAGGCAGTTTTTGACGAGTTGCCTTTACATTTCGGTGTGAGGTTTTCACCTGACGGCAGCATTATGCACTTGCTGAAGTATGATCCTGCTGACTGGCTGTTTGTATTGAGTCTGTGTCTCTTTTCAGTGAGGAATGGTTTTGCTCTTTCTGCCGTGACCCGTTAGTGCCTGAGATGGATTATGGCTGCGAAAACAAACCTGAGGCCAAAACGGTAAAGAAGGAGCCAGATTCTGAAGGAGGATTTGCCCCTGCGGACAAACGCGTCAGTACTTTTCAAAAAAAGAATTTTTTTTTATATGATGACAGTAATTTGGCTACAATAAAGATGATATAATCATAGTAATTATAACAAGAATCTTTTGGATAGTTAACACCTCCCCTTACTTACATTTGGAAGTTTTTAGTTTTATCCACGGCAAACAATAATTTTTTCCCAAAATGTGTCTGAATGCTCAAATTCTGTCTCTGTCCCTAACTCACTAGGTGCTTAAATGATAGTTTGCACACGTTACAGCGCCTTCCTCATGTCCCTTCATTGGACGGAATCACTCAGAATCCTAGCTCGCTCATTGGCTAGCCTGAAAAACTTGCATCATCCTCATTTATCGGTGAATTTGAATTTGAACACCAGGCACACGATTGTCCAGTTCTCCTGACCAGGAGCGGGAGGGGAGTGCTACACAAAGTGTTGTGCATGTACACTGAAGTATGGATGGTTTTACAAGTTTCTATGAATAGTTTGACACTTTTTTTTTTTCTCCCCCATGATAAAAGCCCTGTTACTGTTGTAAGCCATTGTAAGCCACGTAAATGAAACCTGGCACAGGATGCTACAAGCCACCTTTTCAAGTGGGTGGAGGGGGCGATGCTGGTTCTGGGTGGAGTAGCACTTAAATAAATCAACCTTAATAACTGTTTGCCCAGCAACTATATTGTTTTCACTATTGCCCAGCAACTGTTTTTATGTTGTACAAAAACATCATTTAGTGATAGTACCATTGAGGAAAATCTATGCAATATGTTGATTGATGCAGGACTTTGTAGTGATTTAAGAACGACTAAGAATGTGTGTTGAGAGGTTCTGTGGGGCAAACCTCACCATGTGATACTTGTGTCAGGTTCAAATGATCAAATATGCAGATGCACTAGACTCTAGATTGGCAAAATGTATTTGGTTATCATTCGTATCAAGTCACTTGTCTTGTTTTTCTACCTCTGCAGAAGTGTGAGAGGCTGCTGCTGCACTTGTTTTGCAGCGAGCCGAGTTCAGACCTTCACGGGCCTGTATCCCCCTCGGTGAGTCTGGAAACTTGGCTGACTACAGGCAAAAGGTTCACAGGATTAATGTCACATGGAGTTACTGTAACTGTAATTTTAATGATGTGTAATATGCAGTGTTTATCAGTAAATACAGAGACATTATGCAACTTTAATCGGGTATTATAAATGTACAGGGATTTGTCGTGCTGACACAGAGCTTGTAGTATTTGTTATTGCACAGTGGATGAACATTAACAATGATGGACTATAAACTGTACATTACAACAATACATTTGTGTGCAGCACTTGGGGTAACCGCAGTGCGCACTTTTGACTTGAAATGTATCTCTTTTATTGTAAAATCCCGACATCGCACAATGAGGTAAAAAATCCTTAGCTTCTTGTGCACAATCCAGCCATGTCATACTTTACATGTATGAGATATTAATCATGATTTTTGCTTCAACATCTTCCCATGAAGTTTTGTTGTGTTTTTTTTTTTTTTTATTATCTCTCCCTTTCTAAATACTGTAGGCATGTGCTAATAACAGGCTGACTAGAAAGGGGCCGATGGACCTTCGCGATGTAAAAAAACGACTGGAGGCCAAGAAGAGTCTGAGCTACCAAAGCCCTGCAGAGTTTGTATCAGACATCAAGCTCATCTTTGGGAACTCTGCAGTCCTCAGTGAGGTACTGTGGGAATAATTGTTAGCAAAAAGCCATTTTTTTTCAGTTTTATTCAGTTCCCACCTGGTAATATATTTTTTTTGTCCACCCCTCCTTACTTCTACTTGCATGGCAGGCTGACACAGAGGTCACCCTGGCGGGCAGGAAGCTTAACGAGCTGTTTGAAAAGCACTTGAGGATCATCTTCCCTGACCAGACCTTTCCAGAAATCAAACTGGAGATGACGCCCGCCGCTCATCCTTACTCTCAACTCTCATTCCTTGACAATATATCCCAGCATGCAAAGCGCCAGCGCACATGTTCAGACTCCCGGGATACACCGAGCTGTCTCAGCGGGGAGGAGGGAGCAGTGTGAAAGCGCGAATCGGCTTAATTTGTTTAGACGTTTGAAAACGCGTATGTGGTGTGTTCAACTTTTATCACAAACATTTGATACACAATCACCTTCAGGTCATGAGAAATGTTTTATGATGTTTAATGATCCAATTGTATTGCAAGCGCACAACTATGATACAGGACACAAATGAGTTCTGTTTTCTGGACCAAGCTGCATTGCAGCCAATGAATTTTCTCTGAATCTGAAGAAATAGCTTTAATATTCAACTATCTCCGACTGAAAAGATTAAGACCGGGATGCAAAATGTACATACATGCAGCACATTTAGGTGTTTACAGGGTAAAGCTGAGCCGGCTTTTACGGTAAGCAGTCTTTTTGTTTCGGTTAAGATATCAATTCAAGTTATCAATTTGCTAACGGTAGATACTTCGACACTGTCTGGGTCTGGTGTGTTTTTCCTCTTCTGCTCTCCATGTGTAAATATAGAAGTGATCAGATGAAGGATGATTATCATCCAGCTTTGATGTTTGTTGCAGCTTATGTGGAACAAGATGTGTTACGAGGCCCCTCCAGGCCGGTGAAAATGAGAACATCAAAGGAGTCAAATAGCTGTTTGATAAAACATCATCACACAATATTTCTGCTTGGTCTGGTTTGTCTTTTATAGTGCAGAACTACAGTTCTAATGTCATAAAGGTAAATTCTATGTGCTATTTTATTTATCTATGTAAAAAAAAAAAAAAAAGTTTTTAAAAAAGGTTCTTGGGTTTCTCTGTGAAGAGGTAAGAACAGTGCAAATGTTATGTGACGCACTTTGTTCGAAGATAATTTTAGGTCGGTAACATTTACTCCTCGCACTCACCGAAGTGAACTCCTTTCTTATAATATCCAAGAGCCAGAACATTTAGCTATAAACCAACTTGCATGAAAGTCAACTTGCAGGTGTTTACAGGGTACAATAAAATATGATACATTATGTCTGAGTAATGATTCTGGGTCACGATTAATGCCATAAACCTCCTTCACCCTATAACCAAGTCTATTAATGTCCTACTTGAAAACCAGAAATGTATTTTCCCTCTTATTACAACTCAAACAAAGTTAAGCAACGGCACTTTCTCTTTAACAAGTTTCTACGGTTGCGTTGACCAACAGTGGACAAGTCCTCTGGGCCCCCACAGGGCAGGCCTCTCCCTCTGCTGATTGACACAGACGTGGTAAGACAAGCTTTGTTGAGCTTCAAAGGAACTGTACTGCACCCCCCCCCCCCCCCTCAACAAGATTAACACTGTTTGAATGCCGCTCCAATTTCGTCCACCTATGAGCTAAGAGGTCAGATCACGCTGCTGTTTCTTGTTAAAGCCCAACGTGTAGACTAGAGGTGGAGTGGAGGGCTGGTAGTTTCTGGAAGTCTAGCAGGCAGAAGTTGCCCTCAGATGTTCACTGAGCTTCAGCCAGCCAGGCTTCAAGCCTTTCACCGGTCTGGCTCTCATTTTGGGCATTCTTCATTCGGCCTCTGAAGGCCTGTTATCTATTTTGTACATTACACGAAGGCTGAGATAAGATAGGACAGCAGTAAAGGGGTGCTCTTCGTTGTCGTAAAATAAACGTAACGTCACAGAGGGGGTTGCCACATCCTTGACTGATAAATGTCTGCAGGGACTGTATCTGTGCTGCTGTAGCAACCGTCTACTTTTAACCTAAGTGCAAAAGTTTAAAGATGTTTCCAGCACTAGAAAGGTGTTCTTTTTTGTTGTTGCTTTTCAAGGTATGCTGCAATATGTTTGATTTGTGAGTAGTGTTTTTCCTTTACCTTCCAAACACTGGTTTTCATTCATTTTGCTAAAGGGTAATAACATGAACTTGCAGAAATCCGATTACAATAAACACCATGCCTGCTTTTGTAGTTGTCAGGGTTACATCGCTGTACTCTAATGCGGCAATACTTACATTGCTGCATTAGAGTACAGCGATGTAATCCTGTAAAATTGATTAAAGAAATTTTTTTTTTTTTTTTCCTTGACCATGCAACTGTAAAGTACAAGACAACAATAAAAGCAGACATGCTGGTCACTGTGATGGATCACCTCCTCAAGCAAGTTGTCTGCAAGGTCATTCCCACACCATAGTGGGTTTTATCGGGGGACAAAATGAATCCTGGATAACAATATTGAACAAGACAGCTGCATTTTCTAAATAAGGAAGAGAAATAGCACAACAGTCAAACTTAATTCCCCACTCCAGTTCCTTAAGCCAGCTCTGCAACAGTGATAACAGACAGTATACAGTGAAACAATGGGGACACCTTCCTGCTACAAATACCATTCATACATGTATGTTGTGCATGTGAAGCATTCAAAAACACTGGTGTGGTCCATTAAAATGTGGTTTTACAGAAAACATTTTTTAGACTGTAGACTGTGTTGGACTGAAGAGCACTGGACTCTTCACGCTACACACACACACACACACACAGTGCAGTTACCCATTTATAACTGCCATATCCTCGTGGGCTTTCCTGTCTGCCTGATATCAAGTCCTCGGTGATGTTTCTAGACTGGATAGACTGGTGGTGGAGACATGTGGCTCTGATTAGAAGATCATTTAACCTCTCTCTGTCACCATGCCCAGAGTCAGTAGACTGATTCAATTTGCAGAGGGCTTTAGTTGGTACAAAATGTTTATAATGCAGTCTAGCAATTATTTCTCTGCTCCTTGCCAATTCCGGTAGACTCGTGTGCGTGCGTCCCAGTTCATGATCACTTTGGCTGCCGCTGTGCCCACATATGTGGCACTCTTACAAAAGCTTTAATTCATTAACTTTGAGGGAAAATACCTCATTTTCTTTGGTACTGTGAAGTTTAATAACTAAAAAGAAAAGCAGGCTCAGCTAGACCTAGGGACCTTTAATACCACTGTACTGATACAATATCAAAGGGGATTCAAATATAAGCGAGTATGAAACGGCACAGAGCCAGTTTCCAATTCCATCTATTATCGTCTTTAAGGAGCAGCAAACTCAAATGTGTCCGTGAATGCATCGTTATTTGCAGGCAGTGACCATCTTTTGTTTTCATTCCCTTATTTCCTCAACCTGAAATATCCAAAAGGTTTCAAGGCTCACAGTCTGGACAGAGCCACAAGAGATTTTCTTTTTTTTTTAAAAATACCCCAAAACCGGCTCCAGATGTTGAGCAATCAGCACAATCATTAGTCACAGACAGAAAAAGTCTACTCCGCCATTGATGGGAAGACAATTTCCATGTGTGCATGCATACCTTACAACACAGTAGCCTGAAGTCACTTGCAATTCCTCCTGAAGGCAATAAACAATATTTCAGCCCACATCTCCCTAGGTAGTATTTCAGGTCTTGTACTTTCCAACGCGCATAAATGTGTCAATCACACAACACAGTTTTAGAAGTACAGGCCTTCAGTATTTAATCATTCCTGTCCGAATATATAGTAATAAATTACAGTATAAACTCACTTCGGAGTATTAGAACCGATGTGCAAGTTACAGTTATGTTGGCCAAATTATATTTTTAATTGCAATACAGGCTGTTGCGAATGAGCTCACGGTTAATGGCTTGAATTTTGAGTTTATACTGAGAAAAAAAAAAAAAAACACAACAACAACAAACTATTGGCTCAGCAATAAGCCGCTGTCCGTGGCCCCAGCCCGCCCCTCGCGGTGTCATAATTGGACGCTCATTCCTCCAGTCACGCTGCAACTGCGACTCACTCAGCTCCATCACATCCACTTCGTTCCTGCGGAGTCAGTCTTTTTTAAAGGAGCGCTGCTGCCTTCTCACACACACACATGCACACACATACACACCCTGCAGATAACCAGCATCGGCACGCTCAAAGCTCTCGGACTCCTTTTTTTTTTTGGCATCTTCCCTCAGAGTTGAATCTTTCTTTCTTTTTATTTATTTTTATTCCTTATTATTAATGTATTCAATGGGTCCGTGTGTTGGGCTGCTCTGCTCTCTGTTCGGAGTTCTTCTTGGCCAAGGTAAGTGACCTTTCCGAGGAACTGTTAAAAGATCCCTGCGACGTGACGACTTTTAATGCAGACCATCCAAAAACCGAGCTTAATAATGGCGAATACTATATTGCAAGAGAACTTTTCATCTTCATTTGTGAAGGTCTTTACAGTAAGAATGATACGTGATAAGAGGGAAAGAGTGAGACCAGGGGAGGTGATGCGTTTGTCTCAGGACTAGTTGGGGCATGTGATGAAAGCACAGTTCACAAAGCTGGGTGCTTCAAAGTGTTGCATGTTTGTATTGAAATTAAGTAAGGCTAACGTTTCCCATTATGCCATTACATGAAATGTGACAAAACACAATGGTTACTGCTTTAGAAGCTTTTTCTCTTTCCATTGTGTTCCATCCCAACTTACAATGTAGGTAATTCTATTATAAAGTCATTTCTAGCTGCTATAAACTCTTTGCACACGGCGTAGGACAAAACCCAGATGCTATATATTTACATACCTTGAAAAAGTCATAAAAAGGGAACTTTGTGTCTTTAGCTCTCCATTTCATACATGACATTTTGTTTATAGCCTAGATAAAAGAAGATGTCACATGGCATAGAGAGTGTTGAATCACACCAGTAGTAAGGAGTTCTGCCTGCCCTGGTTTCCATACTTTCTGCCCAGCGAGTCAAAGGCCACGTGCCTTGGTATGCTGTGATGCTATGTCAGAATGACCAGTGTCTCACCACGACGCGGTGTTCTGGACACAGGAGTGTGATTTATACATATCCAAATGCTCATGGTTGCCTGGTCACACATGGGGTAACTTTCACAGTCCGCAGGGCCACATTTCTCTGAGCTGCCTTCTTTGTAGGGGGGGGGGGGGGGCACGGGTTAGTTTGGAGTCAAATTCAATCAGCGATCAGCTCGACCAGTTACATAACCAGAAGCCACAAACAGTACCTGTGCGTGAGATGGATGAATAGAAAAACATGTACCTCTTTAAAGCCTTTTTATATCGGTAAGATAACCTCCAAATAAAGCCTCAAGTGCAGCCTGTGAAGGAGATGCACACTGCTGTTTTGAAGTCTGGTTAAGGCCAACTACTCTGTCTGGGCGGAGCTCCACCAGTGGGCTCATTAAGCCTTGTTTACATGAGGCGTCTAGACGCAGGCAAGCCATGTGCTGCTCTGCCAAGACAGAATGGCCCTCGCAAACCAGCACCACCAATCCAAGATGGAAAGCAGCCCTCTCCAGGCAGACAATGCATCACAGAGACAGAGAACCGTGGCCGACTGCATCTCGGCTGCGCCTGGTTTTGCCTTTTAGATAAAACATCCCCACGCAGTTTTAAGACACTTCTGGTCTTTCGATTTAGGTTTGCTAGAGCGGCAGACAGTGTTGGCGTTGGAATGACTCTGCGATGCCTTGTGGGTAAGAGTCAGTTATCAGCAGAGTGCTACTGTGGGGGAGAACTCTCCAGGACAGAACTGTGTGAGCAGTTACAGTATGATCATTGCAAATGTACACTAGTATTTGACTTTTGGTCATTATCACTTTTATATGAGGCATTAATGACACTCGGTACACATGTACATCCATGGTATAATACTTTTGTAAGCTGAATGTTTTTGTTTTAGTCTCATTGGAACATACTGGTGTTACTTTGCAAGCAGATAGAGGTCTTTGACATGTAGCAAGAGAGAGAGAGAGAGAGAGAGAGAGAGAGAGAGAGAGAGAGTGGGAGAGAATTGGTGATGGCCCACTTGGTAAGCCCATGTGAAAAGCTTTTAAAATGCCATCTCATTTCATCCAGCTGCTACAAGGTTTATTGGCCAGAGGATTCTGGGATATGCCAGACTTCCAGAAGTCAGTAGTGAGTCAGCTAATGTGGCTGTCTAGTAATAAATCCTCTCTCCATATTCACTCCTTTCTGCCAGCTTAATCATCCTTTGTGTAGTAGCAATGGTCTCAATGATTTTAACCCTGTGCTTTCTTTCCCCGTAGCTTACACTGGAGAAATGACTCACTTTCTTCAGAAAGAAAAACAACAAAAAAAACAAAAAAAAACACATATGGATTTGAATAAACTCTTAGTCATTGTTATATCTTGCCCTTGCTTGGTTCTGGGCTGAGGCCTGCAAACTAATGTGAGACATTGAGAGTTTTATTGCAATGCTTACATTGTGTTGTTACACACTTTATCATTGCAGAAAAGTGTTTGTGATGATGACTATTCCTGTTTGTGCTTCATCTTTGATTTACTGGTCATAATAAAATTCCTCCTGCTCCTCTGGGAGAAAGCAAATAAAACTGAGGACTGCTATTCCAGACACTTGTCCTCCTCCCAACGTAATTTAACTTATTATCTGAAGTTCACTCTTGCCAAACAGTTCACGGCAGATGCCGTGTCTCAAACAGATGGATTTGTTCTGCGCATTTCACAATCACTATTCCCAACAATACAGAGCATTCAGTCACTAACCAACAACACCTCGTATTCTATTACAATGGGTCGGCAAAATTTATTTCTCGGTTAGTTTGTTTTCTTATTTTGTTTTATTTTCCGGGAATTTATTGTTAATATCAATTTGGGGCACTTATCCCGGTTTGAGCCAAAGGCAAAAAAAAGTCCAAGGAGCCGATCTGCCAAAACTATTTCACGTTTGGCAGATCACGCAAACCACAGGCGAATGAATGCACTTGATGTGATTGGGACGGCTGATTGTTTACAGAGTTGAGGCATTCCACGCTCTCTAATCCACATGAATAAACAGCCAGATCCCCACATAATTGGTTGTGCTCCAGTAAAAAAAAAAAAAAAAAAAAAAAACCTCTCCTGTGTCTGCAACAACATATCCATCATTCACTGCCTTGGAAAAAAAAAAAAAAAAAAGGCCTAGGGTCAATTTAAATTGCCCGACAGATTTAGAATTTTGTTTTTCCATCTTTCAGAGAGAGCACTAGGCAAGTACAATGGCAATATCTGCATTTGTTTGGGTTAGATTTCCAAATTTGATCATTGTAAGTCGTGTCGATCAGCACGTTTTTATTTCCTGCCGAAAGAAAATGTCAAAAGAAATAATGTTTCGTGTCATAAACCAATGCTTTTGTCTATGCCGTTTCACATACTCTGCTTTGTCACGGACAACAGCTTAAAGGGCTCACAACTAGGTGAGAGTTAACCACCTTGTGAGTATGCACAGGCAGATGTGATGAGAGCAGCTGCAGCAGTACTCCATATGGGGTCCTCCTCCTGCAGTGATTATGTCGGTGGGGGTCCCCTCACTGCGGCAAACCACACAATCCCAGATATGAAAATGTCCCCGTGACGGTGCACAGTGAATGGGATGCGCACAAATGTACCACCTGTTCACACAAACGCACTTTGTGTTGTTTTTGAATGTTTGTAGAAGCAGAGCTGATCCCCTTAGAGGACTGCTGTAAAGATGGCCAGAACCGGGGCAACGGTAACGAAGATTGTGCGTCCCTGCCTCTCATCTCTGAGTCAACCACATGCAGGTGAGCCGGCGCTATCCGCTACTGTGCTCTCGCTGACCGCAAATCTATACACCATAAGGTTTCCAGTATTCTTAGGAGACTTGCCTGGGGCTTATTCAGATTTGCAAGTCATTAACTGCTGCGCCATTTGTCACAATCTTACATTTTCTATCCGCACCACAGAAGCTCCTGCAGTGTTGTCCCCAAGGGGATCTGGCCTGTACCATGTATAGGACGTCTGTAGGCCCTTAAGATGAGATTGCTTTACCTTACCCCCGTAAATCTGCAGGCACATTATTCACTTCACGTGAGAGCAGGAAACACTAATAGTGATGGGATAATAACAGGTCTGCTGGTAACCCTAGAGGGTACGCTGCCACAGGTTCAGGGCCCATAAGCCAGGGAGATCTGCTGCTGTGAACACTGATGGCAAACACATTTACCGTAGCCACCCTAAGTGATCCCAAATTTGTCTAAATTATAGTGTGTGGGGAAGAGAGGAAAGGGCAGAGGTTTGTGGGGGAGCAGGGTTGAGAAAAGGGGGAGAGTGGCTGTTTCAAAACCCAGGAAATACCTTAGAGGTTAAACGCGACATAGAGTGAGGATGGAGAGAGGCAATAACAGGAAATCTGAACGATTGCTTCAGACACCAAAGGGGAAAAAAAAAAAAGTATGAAGAGAAGAGAAAAGAAAAACAGGAGCACGACTTTGCCCTTAAAAGGTCCTGCAGAGGAGTCGTGTGCCTTGATGTGAATTTGAGATCTATAGCAGTTTATTTGGAAAGATATTTCTGGTAAGAGTTGATAAACGAGGCTGGTTGGACTTGAGAGCGGAGGGGTGAGGGGGTGGCGTGTAATGCTTTCTGTCTCGTAAAAATTGCATTAAGACAGATATCCAGCCCAGACAGAAACAGTCACCCGCTCTTAACTGATTGGACTGCACTCGCTGGACAATATAATGAAATCTGATCAAGCAGTAAACATTAAGTAACTGACATTTTGACAATGATGGTCTCATGTGAGCGGCTGCGCTTGTACCGGATATTGCTTTTGACATTTAAGCAGCCATCGTAGTAACACACAGTGTTTTATTGATCCCTGTAGAGAAATGCTTTTTTACGATCCTCATTCGAGCTCAGAGGTCAAGGTTGAATAGAGTAGTTGCGGTAACAACGTGCTTCTCACTTCATCACTGATTTCTCAGGCAGTAGTGGAGTGATTCTGCCCCGGTGATGTCATTTACCCCAAGCAAACTGTATGTAGGCTACTGTTAGTCACCCAATTAGTTGGCAACTTGCCTCCATTCTCACAGGACGCAGCATGCTTATCTAAAGGGAGGGTTTTGTTTTAGCGATGTTATAATAAGAATAATTCCTTCAAAAAAACCCCCACAATCCCGCCCTGAGTAAGGACATGTGGAGGTGGACAAATGTCCATCTTGGGACTGAAATGTTGGTTTAACTTATAAACAACAGAAGAAAGTCCTCAGGAAGTGCTGCTCAACCCAGTTTAAGTCCAGTGATGTCGGTGTTGCTAAACAAAACTAGACAAGAGCACTGCGCCAAGAGTGCCTCCCTCTCCCCTTCCAAACAAAGCAGAGTTCAATCTCACTCAACTGTCCCTTCCGTCGCTTTACAGGCAAGTTGGCGGCGAAGATAGCAAAAATGGGGATATAATTCATCTTGTGTCGTGCCTCACTTTAGTAGATCATAACATATCGGGTAAGGAATTAATCTGCAGATGCTCCGGTTTTAAAATGAGAACAAACTTTTCTATGGATATCAGTTTTCGAGCCACGACAAAGGCCAAAATGTGGCCCGCAACGGACAAGTCAAGGTTTTTCTTTTAGCCAAGCCGATTGCCAGTAAATGCCTTTCTGCGACTGAAGCTGTTGTTGAGCAGTAGAATGACTGTTTAAGAGGAGTAAGGACTCAGCAGTCGGTGACGGTATGAAACAGTCAATAAAACAGGTTTTTCCCAAATTGTGAATCACCGCAACCACAAGAGGCCCTCGAGCACACAGTCGTGATTGTGCACAAAGAAAGTACCACGCGGATGGATCCAGTAGTATGCAGGATAAGCCGTTGACAGAGAGACAGATACACACACATAAACATGCACACCAAACGCAAGATCCCCCCCACAGGTTTATGCATGGCGGTGATAAAAAAAAAAAATTAAATAAATAAAAGGTCCAATGCTCTCTCTGGAATCCACACAGGACTTACTCAACCCACTCATCCACACATGTTTAGTGTGACAACCCTGAGATCCCCATCAGGCTTGCCTCAGGCGGATTTTAATGGGCTACACTTTAAGGCAGAGTTGTATTGCACCAAGGAGAATATTGATAGAGCTCAGAATAAATGCACTGCCTGTGTTTCGTGTGTTTTTTTCTCCTCGCTGACAGGATAGTGCAGGAGCAGTGCTGTGTATCAGTGCTCGAGGATAACATGTGCACCACTGGTATCAACATGGCAAAAGACCAAGGAGCCTGCGATTCTTTATTCACCAACACCTGCGAGACAAAGACTACAAAGGTGTGTTTGCACCTGTGTGTGCACATACGTGGTATGTTTCTGTTCGTTTATGTGTGCCTCACCGGCGGAAAATACTTGAAATAGAGACAAAAGAGGGAATGAAATCACAGTTTGTGAGACCAAAAATCTCCCTCTACTTAATCAATGTACAGTGTACATCACTCCGCCGTACGGCCAGTTAGGAGGCAAATGATTGATGAGAGCAATGGTGTGCATTTCTGTGTATGTTTGTGTGTGTGTGTGTGTGTGTGTGTGTGCCATGAGAAGCATGTCACTCCAGGGAGGAATGGAGCTTGTTGCTGTCAGATAGATTATAAATTCAGCTCTGACTAGAATCTTCTGCAGGCTCAAGTCCAAGCACAGACTTTTTGTGTTTTCATTCGTTCAACTCAAACCTTCAAATGTGCCCAAATATTTTCCCAACATACTGCATGCCAACGCGTCAGGAAGACAAAGGCTTGGCAGCATTTACCAAAGAGGGGATGCAAGTTGATGCATTTTCTTAAAAAGGATGAGATAATTGTCAGTGGGCCGGCTTGTCTTTACTCGATTTACTGTGAAGTGCAGGTTGGGGCTCATACTTAAATGTGCACAGATAAGGTGAATAAAATAAAAGATATTCATGTATAGGTGTTAAATCACTAGGTTCAACACAGCATGATGTCCATTTTGTAAATTCGGGGCCCATTTGATTGACAGCTATCCGGTATAGGTGCGCGCCGTGTTTGCGTCATACAACTTTAACCCTTTCACAGTGTGTTTTCAGTTCATGGAAGTTAATTGGAACATTTTGCTCGCCTAAAAAAATGTCTTGCTCAGCGTTCGGTTGTACTTGGCTCCAAGCTCTCATGGCGCCGCTGCTTCCAAAAAAAAAAAAAACCAAGATGTGCGACGAGCGTGATGCCAAACTCAAGGCTTCAACACGTCCACTTCTTAAACACACAGAGGCAGACAAAGTAGCAGTTAACGACCATCGGTATATGCCTCATAGAGTTGTGACATTTGAAAGACTTCGTGGCATGTGTTCAGTCTCGCTATCACCATCGCTACGAAAACGCACCGCACATGGTTACATTTCACGTATACGCGTATACCCTCACTGAAACACAAACACACCCCTCCCCCGCACTCTGCACCTTTCATCCCCTCCCCGGCTGACATCGCTAGGCTGCCATGATGATTGATTGAGCATGCTTCAGCCAGAGGGGATGATGTCATCTCATCACTTGTCTGTCTGTCTGTCTGTCTGTCTGTCTGTCTGTCTTGCTGACTGACTTACTGCTCTTCATCTGTCTGTCTGAGGCCAGTCAGTTGCCAAGTCTTCTCAATCAGCCTCCTTTTTTATTTTGTCTGTCTGGTTGATTGAGAGCTCGGCTGTCTGTCTGAATCACATCCTCCTTGTGTGTCTGTCTAAAAGCCAGTTTAATCCGCCTCCAGTATTATATTTTTCATACCACAATCTCCTTTTTTCGTGCCTGCAATTTTGATTTCACTTCCCCTGGTAATATTTCTCTATGATGGTGTTTTTCCTCTCTTTTCTTTGCAAAAAAAAAGAGAAGATTTTCTTATGTATGCTCAGCCTGCGTTATGCATCAAAAGTTATTCTATCGTATTCTCCTCTGTGTTCTGTAGATGTGTTGCGACTGTTGTCTTCTGGGGAAGGCGACCCAGGAGAAGGGCGTACCCTGTGACCACAACCTGTCGGTGGGCTACCAGTGTGGCCTGGTGTCCCGGGCCTGCTGCGTACATGGAGCCCCAGACACCCTGACCACGGCCACAACAAAAACTGAATGTGGGTGAACAAAATCAATCGTGAAAGTAGGCAAAATATTACATTGTTGCATAAGGTTGTTTGCATCAAAGCAGGCAATTAACACAAGGATAGAAAAATGGAAAGCACTTTGGGAAAACCTGTGCCAAAAACACAATCAAATATCTCAAAATATTGGAAGGTGAGCATTAGAATGGATGATAATTATGTTGAATTGTCAAACATTTGGCCACACTGCCCCCTGCTGGAGGTATGTGGACATTGCTTTTTGGCCATTGCTTTTATGGGAGGGAAACACTGATTAAGGATTTAGTGTGTTGCTCATGGGCAATCCAGCAAAAAGGTTTTGGACTGATGGTTGGACAAAAAAAGACATTTGAAGATGTCACCGTGGCCTTTAGAGAAATTGTAATGGACTTTTCTTACTCTTTTTCCTGACATCTAATAGACCAAACAATTATTCAGTTAACTGCAAAATAGCAGGCAGTTAAATCAATAATGAAAACAATTGTTAGTTGCAGCATTTGAATTTGTTTAAAACATTTTTAGGGCTGCTTCTTAAGATATATAGAGAGAGACATACAAACATGTTTTTCCTTTCTCTCTCATGCAGTACTGAGCAAGGATGAAACCAACAAAGAAGATACTTTAGGATTAGGTTATCAGTGCGAAGGTAAAGTATAATATTGCCAATAAACAAGCTTTTCTACACCGAACTGATTTAATCTTGCAAATGCAGTGATCAATTATAAACAGGTTTGCGTTTCTTTTTTAGGGAAATGTGCTCATGGCTGTGTGGGCAATGACACTTGTACCTGTTTCAAAGGCTACAAACTCAAACCAGATGGAAAGACCTGCGAGGGTAGGCACTACTCTACCCCATCTTCAACTTTGAATACATGAATTCTTTCGTTTAGAGCTCAACGAAAGTTTTTTTTTTTTATATATATACAAAAACTGCAATACTGTGCGTCACTATCGGAAAGATCGGCACAAAAAGAGAACCTTTGCTTTCACACACTCTCAGATATCAACGAGTGTTTGCTGGGAGCCAGCAACTGTCGGGCGGGAGAGCGATGCATCAACACTAAGGGCTCATTCCGTTGCCAGAGAGAGGTCAGCTGTGGGACTGGCTATGAACTCACTGACGACAACAATTGCAAAGGTCAATCAGACGCCCCTGTTCGCCTCTGTTACTGCGTATCTGAGACACACGTTTTCTTTAGGTGTTGGCAGTGTGTTCAGTGGCAACTTACCTGTGATTTCTTTATCCAGACATTGACGAGTGTGAGAGTGGCATCCATAACTGTGGCCCAGAGCTTGAATGCCAAAACAGCCAGGGGTCATTTCGTTGTGTCCCTAAGGTCAAATGTGATGCCGGCTATATCCAAGATGCCCTTGGCAGCTGCATTGGTAAGCACCATACTACAACTAGTTGGTAACTTTTTATTAAAATAATGTGTTGTCATATTTGCTGAAACTGTCACTATATTCTGACAGTAGTGCATGAGACAGATAATCTGTAAAAAAAAAACAAAAAAAAAAACACTCATTCTCCCCAGTGCTCCTAATGGCATTTGCCAGATTCCACCGCGCCCGATTCAAAACAAACCAATCAGAGCCGAGGAGTCTGTAACGCAGTGTTAATCATGCATTGTTTTTACAGATTATCTGTCTCATGCACTACTGTCAGGGTATAGTGACAGCAAAGATTGCAAAAAGTTATTTTTAATAAAGTAACCAACACCAGCTATACTGTATAACAATAAAGATATTTGCATATGTTTTTCACATACAGGCAGAGTAACACTGGAAAGGTAGGTGGATGCACACTAGACAATTTTGCAAGGTCAGAGGGCAGATGGACTCTTCCATTAATCAGGGAAATGGGGAGCAGGTGAGTTAGTGGGTGGAGACGGTCAGGTGAGGGGGATGGCAGGATGGGGTTACTGCAGGGCAAGAGGGAGTGGCTGGATTCACACTGACAGGGAGAGTTAGTATGGCAGGTGAACACAGAGCTGGTAAGTGAATGAAATGCTTAGCGTCTGGCTGAAGTTGTGACAATTCTAATGACTTTTATGGACTTTGTCTGGAGCCACCTTTAGGCCATGTACATTTAAAGAACTGTATATTCAGTCATATCGCATAAGACGAACCAGAGAAATGTTTCATAATTTAACAATGGCATCTGTTTCTCTGTTTTCAGACATCAATGAATGTGTCAGCCAGACGGGCCCATGCCCACGCGGGCACCTCTGTAGCAACACTCTTGGCTCCTACAGCTGCGTGAGGAACTCCATTAACTGCGGTCGAGGATACCACCTGAATGAAGAGGGCACGCGCTGCGTCGGTACGGCTGAAAAACTCAACATTCCTACATAACAAAAGCACGTTGCTAACTGAGGTGCAAATCATGGCGTTCTCTGTCGTTTTGCATCCCCCTCTGCAGATATTGATGAGTGTAATGGCGCTGAAAAGGTCTGCACAGGTCATGGTTGTGTCAACCTGGTCGGCTCCTACCGCTGCGAGTGTGAGGCTGGCTACATCTTCAACAGCATCAGTCGGGTTTGTGAGGGTAAGCAGGCGGTCGAGCTCGCTTTGCGTTCTTCCACAAATCCAAGCGTAGTGGTCAACATGTGTAGAGCATTTTGTCATAATTCTTACTGTGGCAAATTTGGACTATTTTGTGTTTTTAGATATTAATGAGTGCAGGCACTACCCTGGTCGCCTGTGTGCTCATAAGTGTGAGAACATTCTGGGATCCTACAAGTGTAGGTGCACTACTGGCTTCAAACTAGCCATCGATGGCAGGAATTGTGACGGTAAGTCAAATATAAAAAAGGAGACTTTTTTTATTTTCTATTATTTTATAGTGTTGTGTACCCTGTAGGCTATACTGTTGATATATCCCCAGTGACTGAAACAATAGAAGCCACTGATGAGCTCCGAGTTGGAGCTCCACCTTTTGTCTTCGATTACAGCTGACACATCTGTTCTGTACCTGCTATGACATCAAGCTTTGGTTTGATTGGGTAATTGATAACATTCTATGTTTGTATTTGTATTTGTGAAAAACATACAGAACATACAAGACTATAAATTCGCATTCGCACAGGACTAGTGTTACCTAGGAACCTTTAGTAATTTTATAGTCGTCATTTTTGTTGACCCCATGCCTTTGTTTCTGCCTCTTTCCCGGTCAATGATATAATATTATAGAATACAATACAGAATATGATATAACAGGACATCATAGACTTATAAATGAAAGTTTTGACAGCATTTGGCGTGCGAATTTAGGAGGCTAATCTCCCAACACAGTATGGAGACCCATTCCCATGGACCCCGGAGCAAGAGGCCTTTGTGAATATTATATAAAAATATATAGACCTATATATATATATATATATATATATATATATATATATATTAAATGCTATATAGTTATATTTAATATAAGCGGGTGTTACGCAGAGCCATTGACTTTATATCCGTGGAATAATGTCGAGTGAAATACAGACTGCACTTATCCCGAGCGAATGTGCTGCAGGAAACTGTGTGTGTGTGTGTGTGTGTGTGTGTGTGTGTGTGTGTGTGTGTGTGTGTGTGTGTGTGTGTGTGTGTGTGTGTGTGTGTGTGCGCCCAGATACTTGTTAATAAACTAGTAGGATAGAGTTCATAATGGTCCGTAATCATCTTTTCTCGGCTTAGATCTGAATGAGTGTGAGAGCAACCCGTGCAGTCAAGAGTGTGCCAACGTGTATGGCTCCTACCAGTGTTACTGTCGCCGTGGCTACCAGCTCAGTGACATAGATGGCACGACCTGTGAAGGTAAACATGAGGAATACTTGAATATTTAGAGAAATATTTCACTCTTCTTCTGTGTGTTCCCAAGGTGAAGGTAATTGAGTAACTGGTACTTTTGAGCTGGAAGCTACTATGTGTTCATTTGAAGAGTCTGCTTATGTGTAAGCATACAATATATATATATATATATATATATATATATATACAGTATATATATATTTCTGAAATGTACTCTCTGGTTTGACCTGGTTTAAAATGATAGATATAGATGAGTGTGCCCTGCCCACCGGAGGTCACATTTGCTCCTATCGCTGTCACAACACCGATGGCAGCTTCCACTGTTCCTGTCCCGTCAGCGGCTACACCTTGGCACCCAATGGGCGCAGCTGCAAGGGTGAGCGATCCGTCACGCGCCGGCGTTTGTCAATTTTGATACAGGTCAATTCTTTGCGAATGTTTTTTGAAATCCTACACTTTTTGCTCCAAGATGTTGATGAATGCGTGGCGGAAACACACGGCTGCACAGAGAATCAGAGTTGCTTCAACGTGCAGGGAGGATTCAGATGTCTGTCCTTCGACTGTCCGAACAACTACCGGCGCGTCGGAGAGAAGTGAGTTTCTGGATTGTCTGCACATTGTTTGCTTAACAGGACACATTTGTTAATAGACACTTTAAATGTGTCCTCTGCGCTCATGGCAATATGATAATTAAAAGACGTATACATTAATAAGACAAAATCAACGTTAAAAAAAACCTCGCGCACATTAACACTCACAGAGCAAGGTTCGTGTTCCTCACAGTCAACAGTACAACAGTTAACTATGTCAGGCCTTTTCAAACCGACCCCTAATGGTATGTTATACAAGGCCCTGCATGTCCAGTATGCTCAATGCTGGAACGACTTCGGAAAAGAATCGGCTTTAGCATGTTTTGCTGTTTTTAGAATAATGACATGCATATGGATATTTTTTTTTTCATTGGCTCAGTTACGGTAGAGGCTGTGTATGACCTATGCACCCAGTGACAGAACTTATTGCATGAGCTCACAGATGGCACCATGACCGGCCTGTCAAGCATTATGCTGCAGAGACCGATGTTCCTTCCACCGCATGCCATGCACGGCAAATCAAATTTACACCTGGTCTCTCTCTCCTTCTCTCTGTGCCTGTTTTGTTCCATCTTGTCCTGCCGTGCCCCCCCTCCCCTCCCCTCCCCTCCCCTCCCCCCGCCCTTCTCTCTTTGCAGTCGATGTGAACGCTTGCTTTGCAATGAGTCTGAGGAGTGCCTGGCCATGCCCTTGAGAATAACCTACTACCACCTCACCTTCCCCACCAATATCCCCGTCTTCACCAACATCTTCCGCATGGGCCCCTCGCACATCGTGACCAGCGATGACATCCAGATTGTTATCACCGCTGGCAATGAGGCGGGTTTCTTCAAGACGGAGCGGGTGCCCACCGGCGGCGTGATGTCGGTGGCAAAGCTCATCAACACGCCACAGGACTTCGAGCTGTCTCTGGAGCTAAGGCTGCTTCGCTACAACACGCTAAGCACATACATGGCTAAGTTGCTGGTGTTCGTTACCCAGGATGAGCCCAGAGTACCTCACAATCCCCTACTAGAATAAACACAAAACGTCCGAAGGGTTACACAAGTTACTACACTCTTAAAAAGGATGTGTCATTTTCATTGCATCGTCTTGTACAGGAAACAGAAGAAAACTCATCCTCAACGCAGAATGCATGTGAGATGACCGTGCAGTATTTTGATAGCAAAGCATGATGATGCAATGTAGACTATGGTATGTAATACACTACATAGATATATCCATGTAAATCTAAATTATAGTTCCCAAGTAATTATCATTCTAAGAACAGTATTTATCTTTATCTTTCATTCATGGATTTATGCCATTAGGTTCAGGTCTGCCTAAAAATGTGGGCAAACTATATTGGCTTGGGGGGCCGAAAATGAGGTGTGGGCCCCTAATGATCCCTGCACCCCTTCCTACAGCATTTGTGCATTATCCTGTCTTCTATAAATATAAAAATGCATTTACAATGTGGACTTTGACCAAAAAAAAAAGCAATTTCTCAGGGGTTTTCAGTCGCCAATTATCCAGCCTTGTCTATTTCCCCTTTTTTTGTGATAAATTACCCAAAATATATGTCCATCACAAAGCGCGTGTTAAAGATGACACATCATTTTTTAAGAGTGGATATGTAAAAACAATGACACACACACACACACACAATCGGAGGAAAGAAGCACATTTTTTGTTAGCACTGTAGCATTTTACATAATCAACTTTTTAATACTAGAATCAAGGATCTTTATTCAGCAGTACGAATTGGGTCCAATTGAATGTCTCTTCTTGGAGGTAAGGGGTTGTGATAGCCGCTAGGTGGCGTTCTAGGTCAGGGTAAATCATAAAATGGTAACGACCCACGTCTGCCTACAACTAAGTGTAATTTGATGATGGTTGCATGATAAAAGTCTGACGTTTTGCAGTATTTTATGGTTTATGTGTTGGATGAACAGTTTTCTATTAAAATTGAAATAGAAATAACACATGTTCAAGTCAAATGCAGTTCTTGATAATGGTGCATTGTGGGGTTTAATCAAATACAGCAAAGGGAGTAGCTGGAATGTGAGGGCAAATCACAGATGGAGGCATGAAGACTTCCTCCCATAGTTTCATATTACTTTTATTCCAACAGCTTCAGTGAAGGGGAAATCCATTGATACTTGCAAATCTCTATTAATGCATATTTTCTAAAGTTAAAGGTACATGACTACAAACTATACACAAGGTATTTCTAATACACTTGCATTAGAAAACAACATATTTTATTAATAATGTTATTAGTTATTAAAACTTATTTATGTCTCCTGATGATTCTTTAGTTTTCCTGCATCAGTAATGTAAGTAAACACAGAAGCAAACCAGGCCTGCGATTAAATCAAAACAAGAAAAACACACAAGTCAAATTTCCCACCTATAAGTCAAACCCTTCAGTTATATAGGCTAATATGTGTGCATATATGTCAAATTTCACTATTTATAAAGTCCATAAAGTAATTCCACACGTCCAAATTCCAGCCAGAAATGAGCCAGACTGGGCCTTTTAATGCATTGTCACTCCCACTTCCGAAACATCAGTTACCTTGCACCGCAAATACGTCTTTCTCCGGCAGTTATTTTCATGCACATCTCTTTAGCTCCCATTACATTTTAGGCTTAATGTGAAATGCACAGATTTCCACTCCATACTGCGGCTGTAAACCCCAAAGCAGACAGATAATCCAAATGAAGGCTGAGTAAGTGACACGCGATGGGATGCAGTGGCAAAGGAGAGGGAAATGTGCACCAGCAGGAGAAAGTATAAATAGTTTGACATGCTATGAGGCTGCTGCCCGACGACTGTGGCTTATAATAACTGTAAATTCAGATGTCCTAGGTTCCTCCTGTCCTGAGCTGTCAGGCCCGTAAGGATGCACTTGGTCCCTAGTGGGGATATCCTTAAAATAAGAACATAGTGGTGCACATAAGGTTTTTTCCTCCCCTTTGACATTGAGTTATGGGGCTCTGGGCTCTGGCCGGTGGTCTGAACAATTTGTGGTACAGCAACATCACCGCGCGCAGAATGAATGATGCCCTGCAGTGTTTGTGTTGGGGCGTTATCAATGTGCCGACTATAAATAATAATTACCAAAAAAATAAAAGGCCCTACGCTTGACCAGAGGACTTTCATCCAAAACGTCTGTTTTTCTTTCTGGTCTGAAAGTATTGGGGTTTTTTCTCCTGGGCTTGGCCATGTGAGGCATTGGGGGGAGATGAAGAACACGTACATTTGTTCATGCACGCGCACACACACACACACACACATATACACACAAGCATGTTTGCAAGTATAAAGACGCAAACGCATCAAATAAAAGTAAACATGCATTAAGGTATTTTTGGTGCAGGCATATACATGCATTAACACACTTGCTGCCCTTGGTTTGAAGAGTCCATCTGTGTGTAAGGGGACATTTCACCTTCGGTCATTATCTTTTTGTAAACGTATTCTCTACCCCAACAGAGCTTTCACCTCATCCTCTAGAGCCCCGCTCGGGTGTTTCTGCAGCTCAGGCCGCGGTATTATAAACTAAGAGAACATTTTGTGGGTTTGGCGTGGGCCAAAGCAAAACTTGGACCCACCCGCTAATTGCTAATTACAAGCCCCTACCCAGTGGTGGCTTGACTTTTTGTCAGGGGCTCCTCTCCTCGCTCTCCATGGAAGGAGCCCTGCAACCCAAGCCAGGCCTGGGCTTCGAGCTGCAGCCTATAGGTCCCCTGAGGAGAGCCAGAGATCCACGGCCCATGACTCACAATGTGGCTATATGGCTGCCATGCACATTAACTGGACTTATACATGGCAACTTGGCTGTTTTCATAACCCAATATAACCGTGTGCTGACTTGTCTCCTTTGTGAAAACCAAGCTTAAATTTAACATCTTGGATGACGAAGTCAAGGCTTCTATTTTGTTTCAATAGCTCTCATGATCACCAGTCTCCTATCGTTTCAAAGACAAACCCTTGATTTATGAGGTTGTTAGTGCCTTAGAAACCTCTCTCAAAGTCTTATGTAGCAGACAGGTAGTGAATAGCGATACTTCAGGTAGTGTTAGCCTTAGGAGCCGGCAGAGGCCCTCCATTCCCGCCGACCTGTCACTGATTAGTCTGTGGAATAAACAAAGCCCTAAATAATAGGATGAGAGCTGCCCTGGGGAGAGGCTGGGGAGTTGTCTAGTCATGTTGCTCATAATTTAGGAGTCTTTTAGAACACTCCCTTGCCCCATAAATCCTCCTCAAGAGATTATCTGATGTGAAGCCGCGGATGCTCAGCAAATCCAAATATTTTCCTGAGCAGGTTGTGGATCATTCTCTGTGAGTGTAGTAATTTATTTCCCACACAGCTTGAAATCATGCATCAGAAAAGCATCAATGGCAGCGCTAGTCTCCACAAGCTACAAAGGTTGGCCCTTGTTGGTTTATTATTCTTCCAAACCACACAGAATGTGATTGTTTTTGATGTTGACTGCTATATCCAATTGCCCTGCTGTCTTGTTCGGATATTGTTTGTGTAGTGGCCATTGGAGTTTTCCCACTGAGTTCTTCATTACGCAGTGGGCTGCTCCCAAGAATGCCCTGTTATTTTGAGCTTCAGAAATCAAAGGCGGTTGACTCTGAAGTCTTTATATAGACACTACCTAAAGGTCGGAGGCCGTGTGTGTTTGTGTTTTTTTTTTTTTTTTTTGTGGGTGTGTGTGTTTGTTCTCTCCTTTAGAGTGACGAGGCTCGGACGCTCTGACACCATTCGCTGCATTAAGTTCTGTCAGCCCAAAGACGTCGCCTGTGCCCTGGACCCCATACACTCAGTGTCCCACACCTTCATCTCCTTGCCCACCTTCAGAGAGTTCACAAAGCCAGAGGGTAGGTACAAGTCATTTCTCTACGTGGACACTAATGATGGAAATGTTGGAGTAATCCAGAAGTGCAAACATGCAGCAAAACGTGTAAAAAAAAAATGTTTATTAACAGAATGTTCCTTTATACCCTTTTTTGTAAAAAGTTAGATGATATGATCGATACCACTCTCATATTGGTAGCGTAATTATGAAGCTTTAGCTAGCAGCCAGTTAGCTTATCTTAGCATTAAGAAAGAAACAGCTAGCCTGGCTCTGCCCAAAAGTAATAAAACCCACCTACAGGAGCAGCACCTCTAGAGCTCAGTAATAAACATGGTACAGTAGGTAGTTAATAAAAAAAAAATCAAGTGTAAAAACAACAATTTCCGTGTTTGAATTATTGAGCTTTAGAGATGCTGGTAGGCAGATTTTTTTCACTTTAGACAGGCTAGCTATTTCTATTTCTCCCCGTTTACAATCATTATGCTAAACTGAATTTACCAGCTGATGGCTGCAGGTTCATATGTACTGTATGCCCTACAGAAATAAGAGTGGTATCAACTATCAGAAAGAAAGAAAATATGTGTGTTTCCCAAAATGTTGAACTGTTGCCATAACACAATGCTTACTATATACTACTGACCATCTAAGCTCCCCTAAAATATCTTCTGCGTATCCCTCTACGCTACATTTTCACTAACCTACAAAGCCCAATATTTTTTGGCTTCATCTTGTGACAGAATGTCCCGTTAAAATCTTTGGAAACAACAAATTTGAAGACAGCGTTATAACTTGTGTTTTTATTTTTTTTTATTTTAGTGTCAATGTGGTCCTCTGCCTTTTCTCTCTCTAGCTCTACTTTATCTCCCATAATCTCTGAGCTCCCATCAAATGCATTCCCCTGCAGTTGTCAGAATCCATATGACTACCTTCTGACCTCCAAATTAGTTATTCCATGATGTTCCCCATGCAGTCCAGGCTTGGCTAGCCCACACCAGAGAGTAAGTGCCATGCTGGTTGGATATGAGTAACCACGGTAATCACTCGCAGACAGTGACAGCTGACAAGCATCTATTGGCTGGCATACAGTGCATGTTTCAGACACACTCATGCTCAACGTCACGGGGAGTTAAGCTCTTGTCATTTCTCATAAGCTCTGAGTTGGGGTGTAAAGGACTCAAGGCCATTCAGCTGAACAACATTGCAAAGCCTCAACCTTCCTGTGACCCTCCGAGTGTACAATAAACACAGACCTTTCCATCTCCCATTTTATTGTCTTTCTCTCGGAAAGAAAAAAGAAAAGAAAAGCAAGAGTTGGCACTGGCTTGGCGGCGCAATCCCAGTGTGATTATGAGGGTTTAGGCTCCAAAAGCTTTTTGTGTCTAATTGTTATCTTCCAACAGAGATTGTTTTCCTGAGAACCACAGTGCCGGCTTACAGGTCCTATCCCTTAAGCAGTTACGACGTCAAGTTTGACATCCTGGAGGGCAACGTGGAGAACGCCTTCGACATCATCAAGCGGGTAGAGAATGGAATGTATGTGGGTGAGTACAGGGATTTTACTTTGCTTTGTGTGTTGTGAAGTCTGGATGAACAAAACTAGTGCAAACATTTGAGGATTGCAGCTTTTTCCATGCAGTCTACCACCAAACAGCCTCCTTGACACTGGAAATTGCATTTTCTTTTTGACAAAGGAGGCGGTTTTACGTATTACTTCGAAATGTATCAAATATGTTTTTTTTTTTGTTTTTTTTTTCTTTACAATTCAAAGTCACATGTGCACATTGAGAAAGGACAAAAAGAAAGAATAATCTCCCATAAGGAATGTCTGGACGGCCTAAGTACATCTGACACAGCCCGTTATGGTCTTTGCAGTGTTGTGGCATCATGTAGCTGTCATCATCTTCATGGGGGCTCTTGATGTCTGTGTCTTTGGAGAGCTGTCCCCTGAGTGGCTCTTTGAGACAGACAAAGCCCTGTTTCTGTCTCACCAAATATTTGGCATCAATTTCCACAGTCTTGTGGTTCAACAAAGTACCATTTAATTCACTTATCTATGGCTATGCTTATCCAACGCAGATCATTACTTTCCACAATAAATGATGGCGGTCTCACCGTACAGGAATAGAGTGCATGGATCTAGATATGTGTACTCACTTATACACGAGTGATTGCAGTTGACAAGCGGTTCATTATAACTACCTGTTCAGCGACCGCCAGCATGCAAAAAGAGCCCTGCACTAGTTCAAGTAAGAGCAGCAGATACCATCTCCAGTGGTGTGTAACAACAACACATGTTTGGGGAGAAGCCATTCCCATCCTTAAGTCTGGTGGTGACCCAGGGCTGCTGCACGCCTGTGGGAGAGCTGAACTGAGCCTTGGCCTTGGGAGGATGAGGGTGTTGTGAGCCCAATGATGACACATTGTTGGGCCCGTCTAGGTGTTTTGGTTTTGGTTTTGTGCTGAGATGCAGGCAGGGTGGTAGTGGAAGGACAGCGTCTTCTTCTTCTTCTTCTTCTTCTTCTTCTTCTTCTTCTTCTTCTTCT
>CALSCE010009442.1:5628000-5778197 GCA_943593645.1 Bovichtus variegatus
CTTCTTCTTCTTCTTCTTCTTCTTCTTCTTCTTCTTCTTCTTCTTCTCTCGCTGATAGATGAAGGGATGACCCGTCAGTATGCACATCTGTCTTTACAGAATGAAAGGGAGAGAGGGAGGAGGAGAGTGTGTGACTGTCACTGGCTCAGGCCGGATCGCGTGGGCGCACGCAAGTGTTCCTCTTTTGTACACTTCTGCAGAAACAGATGTGTTCTTATCAAACGTACCCGGATTCACGCACACACACACACACACACACACACACACACACACAGAGACATGAGAGAAACTGTTTATAACCAGCAATAATTCACATAATTCACTGTTAAAGCAGTTATAATTATATTGTGCTGTCTTATAATGGTATGTTCTTGTTGGAATGCGCAATGGTGTAATTCTGCATGCTTGTTTTGTAATATATCGTCGTCTGTGTGCGTGTGTGTAAAGAGGATTTAGGAGAAATTCCCTGTTTATAGTGGTGCTCATTTGCAAGGGCAAGTGTGTGTGTGTGTGAGCAAGGGAGGGAGGGAGAATAAAATTGCAGAGAGAGAAAGACAAAGTGAGAGACTGTGATTCAATGAAAAAGGAGAGAGAGCGAGAGAGAGAGAGAGAGAGAGAAAATATGTGCAGAAGTAATCCTGTGCGCTTTGCTTCATGTGGTTAAATGTATTGTTCCATTTCCCCACGCTAGGCCTCAGTGTCTCGCCGAGCATTAGAGCACTTAAACTGACGACCACATGAAAGGCCTGTTTGTGAGGAGCCACTTCTCTCCCAAACCCATTGGATGCTTATTGGATGCAGCTCTTGCATGTTAGCACCAGTTGCCCATCACACATCCAAATGGAGGCCCTGTGCACTGAAGCCTTTGGCCACTGAGTGCTCGCTGTGAAGTGTGGCGTCCACAGTGCGATGAAGGCCCTCTTGGTTTTTATTTAGTGGGTTGTGCTGCTGGTGCTTTGGCCCACAGATGATGCTGTTGCGTAACCATTGTATGAAGCTCGCTGACGTGTCACTTAAGGAAGCTTAGTTTCCAGTATCTCCAGTGTCTCCAACAGTGGTATTACAGCTTGGTGGGATGTGAAGAGTAGCAGACATTGAGGCTCCACTAATGAACAAATGCGTGAACTCAAACTAACTTTGGCCATTATTTTTGGCCACTTCTTGTGTTTTTGAAAGGTACAAAAGAGGCAATTAGGAATCCTCAGAATCACAAAAAAGTGATTCTTGAAAGGTTTGATTGGCCAACGCTCTTTTTAGTTATGCGCATTTTCTCTTTCAAAACACACACACACACACACAGACACACACAGTGTAAGAATTGCACCACTCTTTCCTAGTTCCTGGTCATCCATCACTGGCTTTCCCTGCACTGTCACATCTGGAAGAGAACGCTGACAGCCGTACGCATCTGTGCAAACACAACAGGCCCTCAGCACTTGGAAAGCATGATCAGAACCAATCTAACACTAACACAGATTCCCATGACGAACACAGTAGCACAGCGGCGACCACACAAAATCCCTGCAGGTACTGCATGTGGACACACAGCAGAAGGGATATGTATCATCCTCACAACAAAGACAACATTTGTCACACATCATACACTTATTTGGAAACACAAACACTGGAGGAATGCATTACTCAAGCTAACGCTGTCATCAACTTTTGATTAGGGACAGGTTGTTTGAATAGGGTCGATAATGCGATGATTGATTTTGGCAGTCAGCAGGTGGATGGTCCTCCCTTTGAAAACACTGGCTCTGTGGTCTCTGCTGGAAGCATGGGCTGAGTCTGGTGCTGAGTCTCTCACCTCTGATACAATGCTGCTGGTTCCCTTGTTTTATTATCTCTCAGTGACATACAGTACATCATTGTGGGGATCAATATTGTCTTTGACCTCTCCCATTGAGGGTAGCATAGGCTAGTGTTGCTTTTTTTTCTTCATGTATCAATGTAGGCTTGCTGAGCATATATGAATTCTTTCAGCTTTGCTTTAGCCGGTACTAGTTCTAGTTCTTGAAATGATATATATATATATATATATATATATATATATATATACTATGTGGGGAAACGATGTGACAACCCACCGATACCATTTCATCCTGTAAAGTATGAAGTTAACAAAAGTAACTATACGTGTAGACAGTATTTATGGAATAATGTGATTTTAACTTGACTCAACCAGCTAGCTGGCCATTATCAATGTGAGTAAATCAAATGTACAATACAATTAGTACCCAACTGTGGAACCAAACAGTCAGCACATGTTTAGTCATCCCTTGAATGTGTCCAAATGACTCCTCTTCATGAGTAATCATTTGTCATGGAAGGGTTTCACTGTACCATTAATCACTGCTGTCTAATTTCTTTTTAGGAAAAACTGATGTATGTAGTATTTATGTTTATCTTACTGGACCGCGACAGATAATATAGTACCCTCTCTTCATGAATCATCCTCGAGAGAAACTTTAAGTCTGAGACGCTGTAGCTAAATTCCATTCATTTTTGAGACGCAGGTGAATATATGCCTTTGCGGTTTATATCCTGTGCAGAGAATAAATACCTTTTGCATTGCCATTGACACAGGGCTGGCAGCCAGTGAGGCAGCCAGTAAGATGAATGGAAGAGGAAGTGGACAGTTTGTCTCTATGCAGGTAGTCATGGTCGTCAGTGTGGCCGTCCACAGTGGCTGGTGGAATGTGAGCCTACTGTGTGAGACATGACTACTTCAGAGCCAGTGGAGCTTGTAGCCCTGGCTTGTGGCCGTGCTGGTGAGGAGTTGAGGACAGCAGTGGAGATAAGCAGAGCAACTTGCTCCGTTCGAGAGGCTGTCATCTGCATGAATCATAACATGGCAGCAGCGAGCCCACTAGAGCGCGCCAAGCCCATAAGGATTCTTTGTCTACCCCACGAGAGATTAGTACAGCTAATCATAACAGGGTCTTCTCCACCCAACAACCCCACAGTCAAACACACAACACTCCCCCCTCGGTGGTGGTCCTCCACCACCAATGTGCTGATGAAGAGATAGTGATGCAGATATTTCACGCTAAAAAAAGATGTAGGTATGCATACTTAGAGCACACATTACTTGCAATAAAACTGTCTTAAATAATTCATCAGATACACTTATCTCCCTTGGGTTGGTGATCTATTTGATTTATACTCGTCATTACTCTTTGCTGTCTGGCACTGTGATTTCAAGAAAATTTTACTTTGTTTAGGTAATAGCTCAATTCGCAAAATTCATGCTGTTTTTATCCATGTTCATGTAGTTGCATGCCAAAATAGATAGCAATGTACCTAAGCAGCTTATCAAGATTCTGTATACGTTCTTCCATTTATAATGTAGATGGAGAATATAATACAAAATCCTGATTTTAAATTCTAAACCAGAGGCAGATTTTCATAACCTTTCCTTTTAGTCTACATTGTCAAGTCTATATTTTGCTCCTTAGTTATGGGTCTGAGCTTTGAAAGGTCACTTGTAATATAGTGCAAAGGTTGTGGTAAAGATAATGGTGCATGTTATGTCATCTCAGCTGCTCTGGCTCACAACTGCTGAAACAGAAAGTCCAAGAAAAGAACCAACCAATTCCCTACGGCTACTTTTCGATGATGTCACTACCCAGTTTGCGACACTGTCCAACAATGACCCATGAGCCATTTGAGAGATCTGTAAGTATGACTCGTTGTTAATTGACCTTAAAATATCAAGCCACATATGCTGGCCTTTTAGAGCAAGGCTCCCACCCCCTCTTTGGAGTGGTCAGCGTTGTGTTTGGACAGCCTGACCTGACGGGCCATCCTTCTACCAGTGACCAGGCCGTAAACACAAGATCGAGTGCCAGTGCACTCAGTCTTCGTACAGTGGGTTATGTTGGCAAATTGAATGGATTATATTTCATCCATGCTTACGGGTTATCAAGGCTAAAGTTGGTTGCTTTGCTAATAGGGCAGTCTTTCTCAAAGAGTGGTCCGCAAACCACTGGTGGTCCGTGAGTATATTGGTAAAATGTCACATTTTAAATTAATATATGATAAGTTTAAAAGTGTTTCTCAAACTGTTTAAAAATGACTAGTATAGAGTGTAGCATAGATGTAGCATAGCTACGTAGCTACGTGGGTTCGTTTTACGAGCTTACGTCATAAATGATGTGCGCGGTCAATTTGAGCGTCAACTGACAAGATGGATCGATGGCTCAAGACCAGGTCAGGTAAAAGAAAATTTAATTAAAAATCTGGCGTGACAGTCAAGGTGCATCGTCCTGACGCAGGTGGTTCAGCAGCTACAAGTGGTTCAGCCGCAGCGACAACAAGTGATTTTGTGCGCGTTTGAGAACCCCTGATGAAAAAAGCTTGGCTGTAAAAAATTTTTAATTTTCCTGAAAAATGCTTGGATGTCAAATTACTTAATTTTCATGGGAAATATATATATATTTTTAAATACTTAATTTTCATGAAAAAGCTTGGATGTGAAAAAAAACTAGATTTTCATGAAAAAGCTTGGATGTGAAAAAAAACTTAATTTTCATGAAAAAAAAATTTATTTAAAAGAAACCTTAATTTTCCTGAAAAATGCTTGGATGTCAAATTACTTAATTTTCATGGGAAATATATATATATTTTTAAATACTTAATTTTCATGAAAAAGCTTGGATGTGAAAAAAAACTAGATTTTCATGAAAAAGCTTGGATGTGAAAAAAAACTTAATTTTCATGAAAAAAAAATTTATTTAAAAGAAACCTTAATTTTCATGAAAAAAATCTTGGATGTTAAAAAAAACCCCTTAATTTTCATGAAAAAAGATTGGGTGAGAAAAAATACTAAAAATGTTTATGAAAAAAGCTTCTATGTGAAAAAATATTAAATAGTTTTAATGAAAAAAGCTTGGATGTGAAAAAAAACTTAATTTTCATGAAAATAGCTTTGTTGTGAAAAAACCTTAATTTTCATGAAAAAAGCTTGGATATGAAAAAAAAAGAAATTTCTTCAAAAAAGCTTGGATGTGAAAAAAACTTAATTTTCATGTAAAAAAATGTATTTAAAAAAAACAAAAATTTTCATGAAAAAAGCTTGAACGTCAAAAAAAACTTTATTTTCTTGAAAAAAGTTTGAATATGAAAAAATATAAAAAATTTTCATGAAAAAAGCTTAATACATCTTAATCTTAATTTTCCTGAAAAAAGCTTGGATGTCAAAAAAAAACTTAATTTTCTTGAAAAAAGCTTGGATGTGAAAAAATACTAAATGTTTTAATGAAAAAAGCTTGGATATGAAAAAAACTTAATTTTCTTGAAAAAAGCATGGATGTCAAAAAAAACTTAATTTTCATGAAAAAAGCTTGGATGTGAAAAAATACTAAATGTTTTAATGAAAAAAGCTTGGATGTGAAAAAATACTAAAAAATTTTATGAAAAAAGCTTGAATGTGAAAAAAAACCTTAATTTTCATAAGTAAGTTGCGGCTCCGTTTGCCCGGACATAAACTCAGTAATAAATGTAGTCTACGTTTCATATGATGTGTAAAATCTATCAGCATTTACCGTTTAGATCGCATATGAATGAAATGCTTGTAGAATCCTTGTTGTATTTGTATTGTTGATTTAATGTGTGAACGAGCGATGTAGAGAAGGTCACATAAAGCTCAATATCAGCCTGTAATTTGTAATATACTGTTGGAGTGGTAAGCAGGCCTATTGTTTTTGGATATTTGGGGAGTTAGGTGGTCTGTGAGTGTTTTTTTTTATTGGTTAAGTGGTCCTTGGTCTGAAAAAGTTTGAGAACCCCTGTAATAGGGTAACAAGGGAGCTAGTTACCAATTTATTTTTCATGTCTCCTTGCATTTATGGACTTTTTGGAGAAAAAGTTTCAGCCAGTAAAAATAAAAAAAAGAATCATTGAATAACAAACAACTGTTTGCTACGTTTATGTTTATGCCAACAGTGCTCAGCTGTACCTCAGCGACATGGTTAGATACAAAACATATCACAGTTATAGCCATAATGATGATGAATAATGCCCTCCAGTACCCTCTTTGCATACTGGAACACCACCTGGATACTCTCCAATGGTTTCACTGCAGTGAGCATGCATAGCACCACAACCAGTGTGTCATTATACAATACTGTGGTGAGGCCAATGCATATTTTTCATTTGTCTCTGGTGTTAAACCAGCTCATTTTGGATTTTGTCATACACTTCCTCGCTGAGTTGTAGAAACCAGAAAACCCAGAAATTGTACTGTTTACATGTAACCCTTCAATATTGCAGCGCTCGTGGCCATGAAGGATGACAAATGCCTCCTGGCATTGGCTTCACTTTGTTTTGTGGCAGTGTCTCTGCTACTAGCATGCATTTATTTAAGGCTATTTTCTACTTAAGGGGCTACTTTATGGTGTGGCGGAATGTTTTGGAGAGCGGACAGATTGTACAGCTGTTTGTTTGATGGTGGCTTGAAAAGCCAGCACAGTCACCTTTGCACCCTGTGGCAGATACCTCAGTGAGATGGAAAGATACCACAAACCTTTCCAGCACTACAACTGGAGCTCCTGCACAGGAACTTCAGGCCTTAGATTACATGACCTTGCAATCCAGTCACAGGGCAAATTGTCAGCTGTAGGGTTTTGTAAACCTCCCCATGTTTATTTATATGAATCTCAGGTGGTATGATGGCCAATCAAAGTCAACCTGTTTTGTGGCTGTTGGCTTTTTGCCTCACAGCCTGGATGAAATGTTAAAGATGAGTATGCGGTTGTGGTTTCACCTCAGGTTCACTGTGAGTTTGTTGAGGTCCAGCTGTTAGCTGATGCTTTCCCCTCATCGAGTATACCACTGTGCTTTTGATGGGAAGCTTACGGTAACACAGAGTCATCACGGTCACATACACTGACTTTAGCATCAAGCTTCTTTGTGCAGAATTTGGCCCACATTGTAATAACATAATTACCATTTTCTCGCGCTCAAGGCTGTGCAAAAAGTAAGTTAAACAAAGGCAAAAGTTGTATAAAACATGTTTTGACCATTTAGGTGTTTCTTACAGTTCCACAAATCACTACAGTAACTTTGATACACCTTACATGTTAACATATATTCCTTTGTTTGTTATCACGCCCAATAGCGTCCCAGACTCTAGAAGCTATTGGGCTCTATAACAGAGTTTCGGTTTCTGAGAGCACAGTTATGCCTTCTGCATATGCTAACTAGACCACAAATACATTTACAAAGCAAACAACACATTCCACATATTGCAATATTTAGATGTCCTCAATACATTTTCAGTTTAGACGCGATATGGGTCCGTGTTTTTGTTATTTATTCATGTCTTAAGATTGTTGAGCCTCTTTTCATGGAAACATTTTTAAGGATTTTCAGTGAAAAACCTACCCGCAGTTGACCCTGATTAAAGAGTGTTAAGCCCTCGTTAGATACAGTCCACACTTACTCCAATTTAAGGGAAAACAGCCTTAATATGGACTGAATCCCATCTGTCTTTGCGGTAGTCCATATTGTGCTCATAATATCGTACTCATCTTCATTGTAAGCTTGCTCAACTCACCACTGAACCTTTCAAATGATTTTGTGTGATTTAAGTACATAGACAAATCATGAACCTTCTGAACTCACTTTGAGTTTGCATTGGTTAACTCCAACTTGCGTGCCATCTCGATTGGCTTATGTCTGAAAATGATTTTCAGACTCAAAATTCAATCTCGTTTTCCATGTTATTTCTTCTCTTAATGTTGCGGCTGTTGTTAGGTTTAAGCGAAAGTTCGCTTTTTCTGATGGCGCTGACGCTTTGGAAACAATAAAATCTCAGTCCCGCTCCCCTCCGTCTAGTGTCACTACGCAACAGAGTCCCAAAACACCAAAACAAGGGGGCAACCCTGGTCGAAGTGGGCCCCATTCCACACTCCTCCAAGTGCTTATCGACGGAATCTGCTGGAATCTGTTGTGTGCACAAAGATCCGACTGGGAGAAGGACGAGAGAGCAAAAAAAAAAACAGTGACAGAGTGAGAGAGAGAGACAGCAGTTCAAGCTGCTATTGCTTGCCCCTTCCAGAGTTGAAGATGGATTCCTGGAGGAATGCCTCCATGGCTATATCGCGTGACTGCGACTGCTCCCCTCCATCAAACACATGGGACTCATTTACCCTTGTGGGCCACAGTGATGGTGCCACAAACACCAGGCCCCCTCAGGAAGGGGAAGAGAGGGGAGGAAGAGAAGGAGGAGAATGAGTGGGTGGGGGGGGGATCTGCCATCATACGATGCCAGTGTCCCAAAAGACGCAGCGGATGGCGCATAATGGATCATCATCTGCCCTGTGGTGAACAACGACCAAATGGGTTTTACTGCTTTATTACAAGAACCGCAGAAAGGAGCCTCATAATTCAGACCGATCGAGGCAGTGATCTTTCGTCATTTTGATCCATGCTGAGTTAAACCCATGAGTCATCATACTAAAAGCTTGAACACTCTACTGACTCACTTATGAATAAGGGAGGAAATGAGAAAAACAAAGAGGATGGTTGAAGGTGTGATAGGAGCACAGTGTGGAGATTGTGCTGCCTGACTGCACTCCGGCGATGGCTGTTCAAACAGGCCAGAGCTGAAATGTCACCAGGCCTCTGCAGAGAAAAGGCCTGCTGACAGCCTGTATAAACACTGGCATTTTTTTCCCTGTGTAATCGCATGTTCACTTAAAAAGAGCACCCAATGAATTCCACGAGCATTCAGTAATGCTCTATTGCAGTATATTTATTCTCCCATCTGTTTTACCATGATATAGGGTGTCTGTTGTGCGTGGAGAGCGTGGACGGTGGGAGGGAAGAATACATTTCAGATTGTCATGGACAGTCCTGACATCACTGGACTTCAAATCAAATCAAAATCATTTGTTTTGAGTGATCGATTGGTTAAGGGTTATTTTTTTTACTAAACGTAATAGTCTCTATGAAAACAGCTGACAATCATGTCTGTGGATTATCCGCAACATACCATCCTTTCTACACCAGCTAGCGCAAGAAGCACATCAACATCGACGCAGCTTGGGGCGGCAGAACGCACATCCCGACACGCAATCAGTGAAGGCTAGCCAGAAGAAAATAGTCTTGAAACGTAAAAATACAATTCGGGTCTATGAGCGCAAAGCGCGAGCTGTTACGCAACCAACGTAGACAGCTGTATTAAATAAAATGGAAGTATATAAATTTGAGAGAGCTGTCAGACATGCGTGAGAAGGAGGACTGAAGGAAGATTCTGAAATACGGCTGGTTTAGACAGCCTGTGACCAGGACATTGTTTTTTAAAAAGATACAGTACATTGCTGTTGAAAGACAAACGTAATTATTCAATGTGCTGAGCACCGCAAACAGCATTTTATTATCCTCAATGGTCTTGGGGTGGCAGCAGAAATCAAAACCTCAGCACTTAAAACCCAAACTATGTGCTTTGTTAGATACCACTAAGGATAAGTGAGAAAACATGTTTATGGTGACCCTTTTAAACCCATCGCAAATACATAAATAAAAACGTTCGAAATCAAATCAAAAGGAACAAGCACAAAGGAAATCTTATATTTGCTAATTGCTGCTCTTGAGCTACCAATACCGGAGACATGAGAAAATCGACTTTTAAATGTATATTGTTGTCAAAGTCCATAACTCTAGCACAGACAAGACAAATATACGAACTGATCTCAGATTAGCTAAACGTGTCACAGCAACACAGACACTTCTGTTTAGTTGTGCATGTGTTGTACCCTACTGTAGTCTATTTATCGTACCTATTGTCACTGATATTGTTGGTTCTTCCTTGTCTCATCAGGTGTTGTTCGCCAGGTGAAGTCTCTGATTGGTCCATTGACCACAGTTCTGAAACTTTCCATGCGCAACCTGACAACACAGAGCGACGCCGGCCAGAACATCATCAACGTTCATGTCTTCGTCTCTGAGTTCTGGTTCTGAGAAGCGGAGGCCAAATTGTACCACATGTATTAAGACATCCATTGTCAACACTGTACACATTGGTTTTGTTATATCAATGCATAGATCAGTGTCAAGGTTTTAATGTTATGTTTGATCACTTTTGACTGAGATGAAAGGCTACTAGCTGCTTCTGATGAGAGCACTATACTTTGTTTTGATGACAAGCTCGGTCTGAAATGCTCCTGCGTTGCATCTGGCATATCGGAGCTAAATATAGAGAAACTTTATGTTATTAAAAATCTCTTAAGAAATGAGAAATCTAGAATGTTTTTTTAAATAGAAAGTGCATGCATTTAGAAAGGTCATTGAAGGATACGATGGTTAAATTTAACATCGTTCTTTTCATGATATTATATGCCTTTGTTTTTGTAACATTCACGTCTTCTTTCTTACTGTGTGCATTGGATGAGGTATTTTTTTGTATGGAATAAACACTATTTTAGTTACAGTATTTGTTTATTGTGTTTCCTCTCAGTAACATTTAAAGACCAGTGAATTTCTGAATTTAAACTTAAGATAATAACAAATATCATATCTGTATGTATATGTTTTACAAGCCAAAAAAAACAAAAAAAGAAAAGCATAGAGAAAACAAGGCATGTGAAGAGATAGCTGCTGCATCTGTGATGAAAAACAGTTAAGTGGTCATTTTAGGGAGGATATATTTCTACAAATATGATGAAGATCAGAATGGAATGTCAAAATTAGGACCATATGGAATGAAGCAGCCCGGTCAGTTCACACGTCTCCTCCCTCAGGACTGTTGTCAATACAATCTGCTTCCACCAGCGGCAGCAGATCGCCACAGAGTAGGTAACGTTAGCTAGCGCTACTCGCTCACCAACACAGTAGTCCAGTTTTCCACAGTTTCTTCTCACACCACAATTCAAGTTCTCGTTGTTCCCCATTATTTCTCTTTGTCCAGGCCTGCTGATGGGCCTTTGGCAGGGACAGAATTAGAAGGCTGCAGTTTGTTAAATGTGTATAAGTACTTACTTAGTATTTTAAACCTCATCTAGCTGAATGGGATCTGTCATTATAATTGTTGTACTTGTCTGTGCTTGGTCCCGCTCCCTTATGTGACTCAATGTTCCAATTTTTCCGTCTCGAATTGGTCAAACTATTTTTACAAAATAAAATGTAAATGTATAAATGTGTTTTCATCACATTGGTAATTTGGTACATTTTTACTCGGTAAACCCCTTGTCGTGAATGAAGTCATGAAACTCGATTATGATAAATCGGACATGTCAATATTAGCTAACAAACGGAGACGTGCAAATAGAACTATCTTAGCCCGTTGACTTTTATTCATGGCGGTCTGTGGAACGTCAGTTTCCATGGTGACATTTAGAACTTTGTGTTTACTTTGCACCCAGTGATATCTGTTGAGGGGCAGTAAAGACGTTTATCGACAGCTTGTCCTCAGAATGCCCTCTGTTGAGTTACTGTAGGATGTACATAAGCTTCTACTCAAGATACTCCGTGCATGCGTGTACACATGTTGACTGTGGGTTTCACTCGTGGTCTTTTTGTCATTCTGGGAGCTGGGAGATGTAAGATTTATAGAAAATCCTCTTTGGTAGAGTTACTGAGGAGGGGAACAAGGTGGCAGCAGTAGTTAAAGACCATGGGCATGGATACCAGCAACCACATTCCTAATTACATTTATCAGTGAACCAGAACTGCTCTCTCCATCAAACATGGGGGGACATCAGACAGAAAGTGAGCTGAACACATGTCAGTAACGGCCTAACTATGAGACTGCAATCATCACTGTGGCCGGGCCCAACCAAAGCCTCCCAACGCTTCAAAGACAATACTGGAGGAGGCGCATACATCAGGATCTCAAGTCGTCTGCCGGGATGGATTTTAAGGCTCTACTGAAGGAGGATATCCTCTTCAAAGGAAATAGAGGCCAGCAGGTCAGCCTTGTGGTCGACATGAAAAGAGGAAAAAAATGCAATGTGTGTGTGTGTGTGTGTGTGTGTGTGTGTGTGTGTGTGTGTGTGCGTGTGAGTGTGTGTGTGAGTGTGTGTGAGTGTGTGTGTGCGTGTGAGTATGTTAACTCCAGAATCCTAAAACCACACTTTCCGCCAGTATTTTATATTGTACGTGTTTTCTAATGCTTCTAATACAATTTTCTTACTGTATGCTAATGTAAGACTGAGTTAACTAACTTAGGTGATAATAATTATTCACTTTCAAATGGCCTTGTTTGGAGAATATGTGGAGAATAGATTTTTTTTTCCAGCCATTTTGGATCATGCTTATGTCTTTCAATTGCTATGCTAATCAGAAGAAAGAAAATGACTCATTACAATTTACAGTTTCCGGAAAATAGCTGTGGACATTTAATTAAGGCCAAAAAAAAAATCAGTACACTATAGAAATTGAGTCTATTTTATCAGTTAGATGAGAGACCGTGTCAATTTCAACCACAGTTGGAGAAACACTTTAAAGTGGCTCTGAGAATTTTGCAAAACGAAACAATGCGTATGCATTTGGCTCGTCCCAAAATCCACAAAAAAACACATTGTAAGGACGTAAACAGCTAAACATGAGCAACGAAAAGCCATATAGCCAGACTGTGTGGGAGGACATTACCCAGGAAAGGCCTGGCTGCTTTGAATCTGGACAGTAAGAAAGGCTGGGGCAGCAGTCCCTAGCAGCGTTACCAAACCACATACATGTGTGGGGACAAATGAGCAAATATCTTCTGCCAGATTCTCCATCCAAAGCCAAGAGGGAGCTGCTTGCACTGGAAGCCTATGGTATGACTAAGCCGAGTGGGCTTGATGAGTCGATGTAATGGCAGGGGAGAAGACCTGTGTGTGTCTGCACTGTTTGTTTGTGTACTCTGCTGTGGCACAATGGTGGTCAGGCCTCTCAATACAAGTGGTCATGGTGGTGTCTGGCCCAGAGTAGACAGAGTATGGGGCTGATGGGAGTCTAGCCCAGGGGTTGGTGAGGCGGACTGATCCCAGACAGAGACCAGAGGACCTCAGGAGGCACGTGCTCGGCCGACTCCTGCACTCACCCGCTCCCTCTTTTTCCTGGCGTCCTACCCCGGCTCCCACCGCAACACATGTTATAGGATATAAGTGAGTTCTTTTAATAAATTTGGGGGTATTTATGTTTTTCCTCTATTTTACAAACCACTGTTCCTTATTACCATAAACACAAAAATGTTTCTTGTAGATGGGCACTAGCAACTTGCTGTGGTTTCGCATCGTTGCAGTACATTTCATGTACACGAAGATAATGGGTTAATTTACATCTTTTAAATGTGAGAAGGGGATAAGTTTTGTCTTGATGCCCATTTATTGCAATCTTGGCTCATGTGTCGGTCATGCAACACATCCGTTAGCGAACCGTAAACGAATTACTGTCAACTATCGCCACTGTTGAGCACTTTTTCAACATAGTTCACCTGTGTCAAAAAAGTCTTCACTTACTGTGCCTTCAAAGGAATTTGCAAAGTGGTGTTTCATAGAAGTCCAATAGATGGCAGACACATACAACACAACACTGCACAGCCAGAGAGTTTTAACAATTTATTTCCCTCAACAACTGTCGCCACCTTACATTACAATGGCAGAAACAGCCAACCTAAGACCAATGTTTTTTTTTACTTTTCAGTAAAAAAATCCCCTCATGAATATAGTCGTCTATCCAGTAGGACAGACTTTCCAATAAAATCTGAATTTACCGAAATTTATGGCCATCCTTTTAAAATATATTCCCCTGGGACCTAAATAGTACAACATTAAAATCCTATACGATTCTGACTTCACCCTGACAAAGTGTTGGATTTCACAAAAAAAACATGTGGGAATCTGATGTGAAAGTTACGGAAAGGTGTATCAGGACCTTCACCCAAAATATTATCGGAAATGATTATCTGCACAACTGTATATTTCATGACAAGTTCCATACAGTCTTTGTGATATGAGACTCCTATTACTACCTCCCCTTAAATCAATTAAATCTTTTGAGGTTTGACAGTCCACCAATTATTCAAGGGCTCCACCTTGACCCAAAGAAAAACACAAAGCACAGAAGTGTGCCCCTCCATAACTTACAGATTTTAAACATAACCATTTACAACCACTACTGAACTCGACCTGTTGCCAGAGTACACAGTGGATCAATCACATTTGGGAATATAGACCGAGGCTGTACTCATGAAAATTCAGCGTGCAGTCTCTCTGTTGTTACAAGCAGCTCAGAACACACTGTGACGTCCATAGTGCTAAAGTGGATGCATATCACAGGGAAGGAAGGGAAACAAATCCAACCACATATAAACGTGGTGTGATGGCCACCTAAAATAGTCGCTGACCTTAGACTGTAAAGTCATCTTTTCTAAAAATGAAATGGGTGATTTTGATGTGGCATTTATTTGTTTCATATTTGGTCAACTTTTACTGCCTGTTGCGACATTTAAAACAAATGTGTTCTTAATAAGGATAAAAAGCACATTGTTTATGGAGGAAACTATCCCTATTTTGAGACACTAGCTATGCGATTTTAATATCCAATAATGGGAAATAACACTTCTTGAAAAAGAAATGTCCTACCAGAGCGTGTCTGAAATGCTTTTTTTTTTTTTTTTTAAAGTTAAAGCCATAATATTTTAGAGAAGTAAATGCATTGTATTGCTACAATAAAGCTTATATGTCATTTTCCAGTTTGCCACGTCAGTTTCAGTACAAATGAAAGGATTTTAAGGGGATTCTAGTCCCATATCGAACTTAGGTACGTAATAGCTGTCTGCACTTCGAAAAACTGGTCCGGCAGTGAGGCTTGGCCCCTGAGGACTTTAGCTATATGTTCTGACAATGACTATGATTTCACAGCGAACTTTCTGCAAAAGGCTTCACTGACATAAGTGGCCTTCAGACCTGAAATGTTTGAGCTTTCATTGTATGTGAAAATGAGCTGGGAGTTTGCTGTGTCTGCCAAGGTGTTGTTTTGTCTGCGGCTGAGCACACACGCCCAACTGTCACCCATCGGTGGACACCTTGCACCGTCTCAGATGTCTTTGGGTCTCGGAGCAGTGATCAGACAGGGAACACATCGGGAGATTTGCTCTGCAAACACAGGGAGTTGTCAGTGGATTTTGGCATTTTCGATAGAAGGGAAACCATTACGTACTGTATGTTTTGATCTGAGGTGTCAAGTATGTAATCGTGGGGAGCTTACTTTGCACTTGCCCTTTGAGTTTGACACTTACAATCATCACTTACAGTGGTCAGAATCACACCCAGCAATTCATCACCAAATCAATCAACAGAATGTGTGAAGTACCAAGCTTTAGCTGCTGAGTCCCTACAGAGATACAGTATGTTGGGTCAGACCTTACATACACAAATGTGTGACGCAAATTTGACTAAGACAAAAAGGTTATGCTAACATACTCAGTATGAACCAATCCTAGACTGACAAGGGAAGTGAAGAATAAATCAGTCGCCATGTTACAATGTAAAAACTGTAATTGTTTTTGCCTTCACTCAATGAGAAAAAAAAGGTTTTTTTTGATAGAAAAACTATTTATGGGTTTGTAAGGGCAAAGCTCGATCTTACAGGGCACATCTGTATGTCATTGTTCCTAAACCGCTGTCTCTACGTACAATGAAATGTGAAGAAAAGTGATTCAGAGAATTAATTATCCAATTGTTGGAGGCATCATCATGGGGAAAAGGATTTAAGGTGTCAAAAGGCCCATTTTAAATGTGTCTGCTTATTAACATCATTGTATCTCTGCCTGCTCAATGCTCCCATGATTACGGGGTGATTTAGGTTCCAGAAACCGCAATGAGACAAAGGTCATCTGTGATATTAATGAGTGGAAGGCCTTTGAATCTTGAATGCTGGCATGGAGCTTTTCTGTGTGACTAAATGTAGCTTACAATTGCCAATGATAATTAATATGTCACGTTTTGTTTTTCAACAGGGTGTTTTCTGCCTTTGTAACTTCAAGAGGGTTGAGGAAATCCATCAAACTGTTTCTCGCATTGGTGTTTGGTACACACGAAGTAGGTTTGGTTAATGGTTACCCGCTACAGTATGAAACTAGTAGAGCAGGTCTGTGAATGTAACGCTCACAACAACACAGTCCGTACACCATGCGTCAGTTGACATAGCATTTGCCCTTGTGAACGCACACATCTACTTCACAATACAGAACAACATGCCTAGTTAATGCACATATGGCCTACATTGTTGGGAGACTGCTGTGATGATGTATTTTTCGTTTCCTCTCATGTCTGGGTGAATTAAATAGATCAAGCCTTTTTTGATTCCGACCTATTAGTGTAAAGTTCAGAGAAACCAGACTGGTTGTTAGACACCATATCCTGTGTGTGTATGATGTTATACAAACTATGTATAACACAGCCTTGACTTGTTGTGCGGTAAGGATAAAGCAGATGCTACAGATAAGGTTTAGGGTTAAAATGTAGTTAAGCCAGAGGAGACTCTGGAAGCCATTGAGTCATTGATCTCAGGGTTCTCCAATCCATACTGAGCCCCGAGTTATTCTCTATCCCCTCACCCTCCTTCCTTTTTACCCTTTGTTGTGGTCACTGGGACAATCGGTTACAGCCCAGCGGAATGGAAACCACTCAGTCAGTCCCCTGCTACAGCAAACTATTAAACAGAGGATCCTGTTACTATGATCAGTCTGGGAGGGAAGGCATCTTTAGGGGAGATTTAGTTCCTCAGAATGTTTCCCTATAATCCCAGCCAACAGAAAACATTTTCATATATGTTATTCAAATCACTTGCAACATTTCAACCAAGAGGAACTCCTCAAATTACCAAGAAGTACCAAGAAATGACCTTTTTAGTGACGATCACTCTTTTGATCACTTCCAGAGTCTTTGTTGTGTTTATTTCAGTATAAATGAATGTTGTGTTTTAACCAACTGTTCCCCCGGTATGTCTTTGCATTTGGGATTTCAAGTTAGGATGGAAGTGGCTTCATTCCCAAAGCTATGAAAGAAACAGCAGAACACAAACACAACAATGATGATGAAGTGGATAAACAACATTCCCCCAGGAAACCCAATACAACTTGTTCCTGTGAATTGGTCTGTCTGTGTGTCTCGCTGAGGCAACGATGGTGATCTCTGTTTGAGTCTTGTGGGTTCCAACCCCAGACCCTGTCTCCCGGTTGGAGCTGCAGAAATGGTGGGTCGTGGTCGCCGCGGATGCTTTGTTTTCCACAGTCGCTTCTCACTGCTGTCCCACCCGCGATGGGACCATCTGCCTTCTCAATTAAAAGGCATGTTTGTGTTCCATATTTGTTTGTGCTCACACATGATTTTTGTACTAAAACTCAGACTTTCTGGTATTTCTTGGATTTTTAGGTGATGACATTGCGCTTTGCTTTCTTGGGCTTGTGGCCGTCTCCCGTGGAAAATGTAGCTTGCAGAAACTACTAGCTGTTTTCTGGTGTGTCTGTGGGATGAAATGAAGAATAGAAAGAGTCTTGCCGATGTTCCCTCTGCCAAAATTAAGAGCAGACCCTCTGTGCGCTTGGGAACGCACAAGATGAAGAAGCAGGCTTTGCCATCTCCTCTGAGACATGACGAGAGGGACAAGTATTTCAGCCCAGAAAATGTCATCATAATAGTATGCTCCATTGTTCTCTCTTATCATCACAGTTACTGAGTTAATAATCATCTTAATGTAAAAGTCATTTTTTTGTGAGTTATTGTATTAGAATGTGAATTTATTAAGACTAAAGACACAAATGTTTTCCTAATTGTTAAAATTGTTTCCTATGCATTTTGGTGGCACAAAAAAGTCCTTTATAGAGAAAGAAAAACAATACTTTGGCAGGGACACATTAAACACCAATGAAAAAAGTAAACGTACAGTACATTATATTCCAGAAGAGTAGATGTCCTTTTGTATATTCTTCAAAATATGATTTCCCAAATTCAAGGAAATATTATTACGTTTTAACGTACATTGTGGATTTGGCATTGGCTTTCTTTTGGACAACACAGGACTGGTCGTGGGAGCTCCATGGACCACACACAGCCCTTTACCCAGAGCACGTTCTGGCTAGTGCCCACTTGCCTAGACACCAAGTGTGGGAAGATGGTGGTACCAGCTGTGACCACCGGTCACCCTTTGGACCACTACTGTCCAGCAGATGGACCTGCCAGGAAGCAATCCATTTGTCATGAGGAAAGGCTGAGAATAAGTTTTAAACTTATGAGAATAAATTTAACATTTAGATTTCTTGCTGATATTGGGACAAGGACTAAAGAGTGTGTGTTTCAAGGGAGGAATAAGCTGTACAATATATTGTGATCTCATCAGACTGTTAAGGTTCCCACTATTGAATGACTACTAGGTAGATTTAAGAGAGCTATTTATTTGAAAAAGAGCTTGTTGCCAATCAGTCAATGGTTTCAACAATTTATGGATGCCGGCTGTGTTTTCAAATGGACTGTGTGTGTGTGTGTGTGTGTGTGTGTGTGTGGTATATGGTAATTGAAGAGGAGAACTAGAAGGCCTAGTTTGAGCGCATCGTGGATACTGAGAAGACATAGCGTTTGGTTGGTCTTTGCTAAGCGGCCATGGAGGCCTCTGTAGCTTAATCTCAAGGATGTGCTATTGGGCTGCATGGTGATGAAGCAATAGTAGTTCATGCAAGAGTCTGTCACCAAACCTCCCACCAACACCACTCAGCGAGCAGCAGCATGGATAGATTTCTTGTTAGGGCATGGTTGCAGTGGTAAGGGGTCTTACACTGTAATGATTTTAACATGTGATTCTTGAGCTGTGGCTTTTTGCTGGATTTTTCTCAAGATAGTCATTGGTAAAAGACCTCCCTCAACTCTTCAGTGCTTTAAGTCTACTCTCCACAATTATGAATAAAGCATGGCACCATTTGGCTCAGGGGATTAAAACCATAATGTGATTTCTCTTAATAGTCTTTAAATGTTTCCCTCAATTTGCACACCCACCCCTTAAAAATAAAAAATAACTAGTCCGACATTTGACATATCCTTAACTGTCAGCAGTCACTGACTGAAATTTTTAAACATGCCAAATACTTGGCAATTGACACCTTCTTAAAAGTAAACCAGGATAGGTTAAAGAGTGTGTTATGGTGGTAACACTGTCTATTCAAAGGCTTGATGAAATCCTCCCTGGATGGTCCAATATATCGCTCTTTTGTCTTTGGAAAAAACATAGAATTGATACTTTTGAGCAAACGTATGTACATTTGGACAAATGTTGTACCATTAATTAATTAATGAGTTAATTAGCAGGCTGTTATCATACACTGTTTGTACTTGTACCGACAAAAAGTAATGCATTACAATTTGTATATAACCAACGTAATCAATTTGTATGCAACCCACGTAATTGTTAGCTAGGTGATGTAGAATAAAGAGCGACAAGTTCTTAAGTGGGGGTGATTGGGGTGGATGGACGTGCCCAAAGACCCAGGACGTTCACCCAGAGGACTGGTGTTTGTGTCCTGTGTGAATCCAGAAGTCAACGTTGATTTCAGGTCCCCTTAAAAATAAAATAGTTCATCCTAATATGCCTATATACTTATTTGTTACGTAATTTCCCCACCTTTTTAACGCCACTTCTGTAGTTATTTCAACCCAAACCGCAGTGTTTTCCTAAACCTAACCAAGTAGTTTTGTTGACTAAACTTAACCAAGTAATTCAAATGTACGTACTTTAACCCAAACCATGATCTTTCCCTAAAACTAACCAAGAAGTTTTGTTGCCTAAACAGGTTCTGCACTGCAGGCACGCAGACACACTGATCGCTCGTGTTCCTGGACATCCGAAGGAAAAAGTACGAAAAATGACGAAAATTTTTTTCAGAAGATATCATATGAATCGTTGAATGTAGTTGTTTCTTTGCATCTAGACGGATGAGGAAGGATAATCACACTGAGGTTTGCAATTTTCATAGATTTTGATGTAATTAATGTGTTAAAGAAGGCGTGCTCTGTTGTTTACATACATTATATTTATAAAATGTAGATGACTATTATATCAGGAAAATCTATGAGATGCTGACCTATTTAACCCTCTGACATGAAACCGTGTCATCCTTAAATTAGCTGTGTCAAACACCTTTAAGCCAAGAAACATATATCAGTTCTGAAAGTTAGTTCTGAAATTGCCATCTGGGGCATCAACTTTCATCCTTGCATGTAGTAAGTCCTTCCCTTGGAGGATCTGCAGTTACATAAACACGGAGTGTCTTATGGGGTTTTATAATTGTGTTATTCATACTGCATGATACAATCAACCATAAGCTAGGTTGGGTGCAGTGCCATGAATGGTAGAAAGAATATGTGAGCAGTAAACATGAGAAGGTCTGCTCCATTGACAGGAATTCCACTTTCTGCTGCTGCTGTGAAACATGGCATACCTAATTGTACAGTGGTCACCCACCAGGTCTAAATAGGGTTCAAGACCACACAGTACGATGCAGGCCCACTGTAGGAAACTCTAAGAGACACAGGAAGAAACTGTGAGCTTTCTTCACTGATTGTTTTACTTTAGGGTGATCCATCTGTGTAAGGTCTATATCTGTTTCATTGCTACACCTCTGTTTCATGTACACCATCAAGTGGACGTCATGCCACACACTTTGGAGTATAGACTTGTGTGACCAAGGTGTTTGCTTTGTCTTAAAAGCTTGCATTAAGCAATGCCTTTTGTTGAACACCTGCAATAATCTTTTTTTTTTTTTTTGTGCACTCTTTGATTAAATAAGAACACAATATTGTACATTTGACTGTGTGACACTAATACCCGTAAAGATTTGGACAGTATGCAAGCATTTCATGATGATAACCAGAGCAACAAGTGATAGAAGTCATAAAAGATTCGAGAAACAATATCTTCATGACTTGGACAAGTGATGAGGAGGTGAGACGATTTATGAGGTGATAAGTAGTGTGCTTTCTCTAAGGCTATGGCCCCTAGCTCCCCCCCAAAAATATCCCAACAAAAAAGGGAAAAACAAGTGGTATCTTGGGTAGTATGTGGATTTCACTCCATCACTTGCCAGCCCAAGTTTAGATCACCCCCCTCCTGCTAATGACACATTCAAATTAGCTGTGGTTAGGGTTTTCTCCAAATACACAGCTAGATTCACACAAATTCTTCTCCCCACCTCACCTCTCTCTGGTCTGGCCTAAGAAAACCACATGCCGGGGTCACTGCGCTCTCCTCAAGCCAAACCAGACCCATAATTTTGCTTTTGTTTCAGATGTAGCCTCAAAAGCCTGAAATATAAAGACCCAGGCCAGCCTGGGAAGGTCAGTATGTAGCAGGAAAGAGAGAGATAGAGAAAGAGAATGGGAAAGACTGAAAGAAAGCACGAGAGAGGGGTAGAGAGAGAAAGAGCAACTCAAGAGTGCTGGTGAGAGTGGAGTGCTTTCCAATCTGTTGAGGAAGTCTTTATTATACAGTGTGTGTGTGGACAGGAAGAGCTGTGTAACGAGGAGCAGATTTCGCCAAACCACCGGCCATTACTGACCATTACACCCAATGAGCTTTAATTATATTGGATGTGTGTTATCTCCAGGTTACAGTGCATTCACACTTAAGTGTAATCTCACAAAGTGAATTGAGAGCCTCTTACAACTTCGTCCCCATAACCTTTGCCAGCCACTAACTTAAGTATAGCTTAGAAAAATAAAACAAACATCTTCTCATGGATGACCTTATAAAATGAGATGACTCAATTTCCTTTCTGTTTTTGACCAGTGTTTATGAAAACTGACAATGACTTCTGTCTCATCCTATCTCAGTGGATGTTGAGAGATTTGTTTTTGTCTTTAAAGTTAATTCAACCCCCCCCCCCCCCCCCCCCCTGTTGCACTGGAAATAAACTTATGCAATGGCCATTCATGAATTGGCTGTCTTTGCACATTATATTTTTAACATAACGTACAACATGTTTTTTATTCTGTGTAATATTCTTAATGTCAAAAGCCTTCCCAGCAATAGCACTATGTACACAGTCCACTCTTCACCAAATTTATACGCAGCTGACCTTTAGGTGGGCCAAACCAGAGCTCCAGTCATGATGAAACAAGTTTTCTGCCAATCACCACCTTGTGTTAAAATAAAAAAAGGTCAAAATGCACACTCCATAAGGCTTCCATTGTAACAAATGGAGAGGAGTGGAGGTGGTGTGGGGGTGATGGACTAAAACCCAAAAACCTCAACCTCCTTTTAAGAAAAACAAACGAGTTTCAGTTGAGAGCCGGCTAGTGCATTATACTCCCCTGACCTCAGGAAGCTTCCCCTTTCAGTCCAGCCTGGACACACTGTTCCACCATCAGGGGATCGGCAGATCTCTGACACATGTAATGGCCAAACTGCAGTGTGGCCCTTGCCACAAATCCAGCAATATTTGGCCCCTGGGGCCTTGTTTTGTGGGAAGCCAACGCTCTCACCACAAATGGACAATAACATGGTCTTTTGCTTGGCGCACAATGGTGTTTTGTAAATTACGTGACATATTGCTTGGCATGGCATTACCTATTGTAAAACTATCCATAATCATTCATGATTGATATGTTCTGTAATGGCAGGCGGTATAAGGATTTAGAGGGACATTTGCACAAGTATTTCAGGCTAATACAATGGAAGAATATCACAAGAAAATGTATATACCATACAATATACCACATGGCATAACAGCAGTGTTATGCCGGCATCACCTGCTAGAATGGAACAGGTGTTGGTTAATCATTTTATAATAATGTGAGTGGATTAATCTTGTATGTCATGACAGAAATCAGACCTCAAACCCCAGCGTGTTCTAAAGTTTTCAATCCCATCAGTCTATTTAAAGAGAGAATCATGTCGAAGTAAGTAATTCCTCAGAATCTACTGGTAACCAATACCTGTTTTCACGGTTACCAAATATTCTTCCTCTTTTTGTTCCTCAGCGACAGTTGTATATGCGCAGCAGGTTTTTATTTTAGCAACAGTCATTATTCTGTTCCAGGAAAGCCATGCATACCTCTCCATCAGACAACGTACTGATTTCTATCTCCTGCTTGACAGAAATGCCACGGACTTAAACAAAATTTTTTTCTCTGCCTTGTCCAGCCTTGTGCTGTTGGATCAAGTTCCTTGGAAATCAACCAGCCTCTTAGAAAGACGACATCTTGAAGCATTGGTGTCTACTGCTTTCATAGCAAATGTTTATGTTTTGAGACCACTGGCGAGTCTAATCTTGTCATGTTTTATTAAGACCTGTATTGAAGAATCTACAGCGAAGAGTTCACGCATACCTGCAAGATATCAACGATGGCAATTTTCATAATCAAAACCTAAATGCGCTCCAAAGGAATTGTCTGTGTACTCTACGCAATCTGTTCATGGCCTTCGGTATTTGTTGGCATTTGGTTGGTCGGGCCATGTGTTCTATCCAAGGTCAGTAAAATTGCCAATTATAAGAGATATTATTGTACCATACTGTACATAAACTTACTACATTGCAAAGTAAACAACATTAATTGCAGCCCAGAGGGCAACAATTGAACCCTGAGTGTAGTGCTACCTCTATTGTAAATTGCTTATTTCTAAGAAGAAGGTTTGCTGTACATAATTGCTTCTGACAGAATGCCCTGTGACAAGAAACCACACAAAGACATTATATGCTCGTAGATTGGAAAGAAATCTACATTTGTCAGCATTATGATTTATGTTGCCTGATTATGGTAAACAAGGCGAGACAGGCAATTCCTTCCTCTCTGAAACCAAGCATATCAAGCTGGATTCCATTCTTCTCCCGTTTCATTTCATATTTTTCGTACAGCCCATTTGAACAATTGTGTTATTATGGCAGTGTAAATAGACCTTTGCACTGGGAAAGAATTCAGGAATGCTGATGATGTGTTAGCTGACACTATGCTGGCCACAGGAAGCTAAAGCATCATTTATTGTATATTGGTGGCCCTTGTGATAGGTGGGTGGTGTTTATTGGCAGCCAATCGTCTGCATAGGCTGTCACAGAATGATTGGTAAAACTGTATCAGTGTCAGCATGAAGTGAATATAATGACCTGTTTGGAATTGCAAATATGTACTGTTCCGCGGTCAAAAAGCTGCCCCCTGAATCCAGTATTATTTTTTCCATTACAGTAAGGGATATTTACGATGTAATGTAACATGCACCTCTTATTTGAGACACAATTCTGCCTACTTTATAGTGTGTAATACCTAGGATGTTATAGAGATTGGCCAGGCTCAGATTACATGACTACACGTTTAAAATCCATGATGCATCGCACATGAAAACGGTAAATCGTCACACATTATCTGCTGTCAAATTCCAAAGTTCAAAAATATAAAGCTTTGGTAACATTGTTTGATGTAACTCAACCTTGACCCTACGCGCACACATTCGCTTATGTATCGCAACCCGCAGGTCAAAGCATCAACAGTCATTTACTCTCCTTTTTCTATGATGCTATGCTCAGCTGCTTTGAGTTATGTTGCTGCTTGCAAAATGGAACTGAGTCCTATTATTTTCTTGTGTTCTGAATTGCAGCAATTTAGCTAGTGAATCACGTCATGCGGTGAAATAAACCCGCTGATCGCTTTTTGAAATAAAGGTGAACATGTGTGTCAGTTGAACGCCTTGACTCGCAGTCTGCCGTGGCTTTCCGCTGCAAATGTCTCCTCTGGTCCACTCTGCAGTGAAGCCACTTTCCAGATTCTTGCAAATGTCTAAACATTTAAAAATGACACAGCTACAATCAAATTAAATACTGCAGAAGGTTGATAGATTTTGGATATTGTCTGTAAAATGTTCGCATTACAAGAAATTCTTTAAAACATTGGTACCAACCAAGGCTATGGACCATCATTTTTCACTTCATAAATTCCGCTTACACAGCTGACTCAAGCCACAATGGCAGAGGCCAATGGAGTATACTTAACCTGGATCATGTGCTGGGCTTGGATTAACCCCCTCCGCTGCTTCCTCCAGTGTCCTGGCCTTGGCTGCCCTCTTCAAGCCCCTATTAACCTTTAAAGTATGTTTTTTTGTGTCTGAAAGAAATGAGTCACTGCACTATAGATGCACGTTTGACATTTCAATGAAGCTAATAATATGATTTCATCCCAAAAATGCAGGTCTTCCACCTTTCCTTTCTTCCCTTATGTGTCCATTTTGCTGTAAAAAGTCAAATAAATTGGAGGTTTGTAAGAGTAGAGGTTTTAATGCAGAACTCTTATGGTGTACCTGGATGTCAACCACAGTGTAAATCTTCTCCCCTGAGGAAGGAGATTCAGGATGTGGCTTTTAAGGAAAGTGTGTGTGTGTGTGTGTGTGTGTGTGTGTGTGTGTGTGTGTGTGTGTGTGTGTGTGTGTGTGTGCGTGTGTGTGTGTGTGTGTGTGTGTGTGTGTGGTCCCCTTAGTGAGGTGGAACATTCTTTTTAAGTTTTAGTTCAATATTTGCTTTTCCTTCGAATTTGCCAATGACATTTTTAGAACTAAAGCAGGACTTGACACTTGTGGGACGTGTGTGAAAACGAATACTGAGAGAGGATGTTAATGTGGGATCCTATGAATGAGCAAAGGCATTATTACACAATAGGAGGAGAGATCCTGAGGTGCATTTACTACATGAGAGAACAACAAATTGCAAGCGATTAAAGTCATGTTTATTTTCATCACATGATTGTTTGAACCTTTTCCTGTCTAGGATTTACATTGAGAAAATACACAAGACAAAATGCAGACATCACAAATGAGTAACTTGGCATCCGTGACATTATGTCAAAACCCAAACAAAAAACCCAGGTTTGTTTAGTCAACCTGACCAACATTTTGTATTGTGGGCAACTCTGTTTAGCTAGGTTTGACTGCAATACAAAGGTTGATGTAGTCTTCCAGCCTTGTAAAGGAAATAAGTCATCGTGATTCCATAATGCATTGTGGCTTTTGTTTACCAGTTTCTTCATGAACCATTAAGTGTAAAAAGTGGAAGTCCTGAAGATTAATGAAACCAACCTGCGCATAACTTTTCAACAATTTCCACCAAATATGCAGATTTTTTTAATCTTTACAGTTAAAAAGAAACAAAATTGGTAAATACAGTGAACAACAGCAACGTGCAGCCTATGATTCAAGTTGTGTCACAAGGCAAACCCCGAAAACCAGCCAGACTGATACCTGTACCAAAACAGAACCATCAATAAAATGACCATTGCTCATCTATGCAGAACTTTGCACAGAACTTAGCAAAAGACAAGAGTACAAGGGTAAACATGTCTCTAAACTCTGCCGTAAGAGTGAGGGGAGTGAACTGTCACCACCTCGGGACCCATCGGCTCTCAGTCTGAGGGCAATAGGCGTCTGAGGCAAGAGGGCTATATTTCTGGGGTTCCGTATATCCAGGCCGAGACTTCCTTTTCCGTGCACCGGTCAAATGTTATCAGCCGATTAGCAACTTTGAGACGATATGGAATTGGAGTCGAGAGACGACGTGTACAACTTGTACTTGTACTACTTGTTTCACACGTAGCCAGTTTACAAGGTCATTTTAAGATAATAAAAAAGCTAAATCATCATCAGACGATAGCCAATGGGTTGAGAGATTGCATTTCAGCCAATGCACTCTGCCTCTTTTGCTCCCCACAAGGACAGTTTACCTGCATTCAACCAAAGTGACTGGTCAATATCTCTCGGACAACAATTGAAAACCAGAACGCTTCCGATACCAACATCTTTTTCCGTTGCTGCCCTTGAGATTAGCAGGACATAAACTTCTCTCTCAAGCTCTGTTTTTCATTCTCTACACAATTATTAATGGCATTCTTCACAATGTGTACAACAGAGTGCAACCCTCTGATTGCCTTTTGAGAGGTGCTCTTAGTAACTTTGTGAATACGCTCTCAAGGGAAACTCTTCGCTTGGAACATAATGACATTTATAAGAAATACTAGAAAGGTACTTTTTGAAAAGGGGCCCTGAGCTGAACTCTTAAAAGAAAATTGAAAAAAGTTGGTTTGGAATGTCACAGAGGAGGTTGAAATGTTTGTTTCTAACTCTATAACGACTTCAAAAGTTGTTGATCAACACAGTTTGTTTCCACAGTTATTTCCCATTTCAAGCAGCTCAACAGCCTTGGCGCTGTCACATCGGGAGGAATGTGTGCTGTTAAGCCAGTACCACTGGTTCGTATGTTCAATTACGTTCTGGTCGGACTGCTGTAAAACAAAATAAAAATTAAAAAGTGAAAGACTAACTCTGTTTTGGACCACACAAGAAAGGCCCGTGTGGTGCAGAATGTCCTAATATGAGAACAGACCGTCTTAATGAATCATTCCTGAGCTAAATGTCACTAAATATAGCCAAATGACTCATCAATTCTATTACAAATATAAATCACTTTTTGTAAAATAATACCTCATTACTTCCTAATGTAGAGAACAGCATCATTCTTACCAAACATCCTACTGGAGCTAACAGTCGGGAGTTTTACGCCAGTTAATTAATGACACATTTACATTGAATATGAACCTTTTTTTGGTATTACTAGTTAAAATACCAGGTGCATAGTCATCAATAATGACTAAAAATGTGCATAATAAGGCGGCGTGATAAGCAATTTGTTATGTATATATTTATCACACAATATTCAATATTCATGTGTTATCTTATGTTATCATTATTTACCATATTGTTGTTTATTCAGAGTCAGTTACTTCTTGATTTCTTCTTTCATAACTTTTTGTTAACTACTCAACATTTTAACTTCTTACTCATGACTATCTTATAATATGGGGTATGAATAAAAAAATTGAATTTTCCAGAAAAGATTGGAAATGATTGACAGATTTTACCGTCCATATTTTTACAAATGTAATCTCCCTCATTATCATCATGCACATTCACAGGTATCGAGTTTGTGTATTTTTTTTTTTTTTTTTTTTTGTATTTTCAAGATATTTACATATTACATATTTTATACAGGGGAAGCAGACAAGAGCAAACCTCACCCGCCTGCGTGTCATGAACATGTGATGTTTAAGAAAAACTTAACTTAGATCCCATTGGGAAAAATGCTTTGCAGCTACCCTTCAGTGGCAAGAGCTCAATGAAATCCCCACCTGCGAGGAAAGGTACCCACATCTTCTCTGCCTGCCTACTGCCAAAAGACTCCCTCGCTCCTCATTCCAGCGCATCTCTCAGCACTGACTCTCTTATCCTCCTCTACACTCTGCCAGAAAAGCACCTGAGGGCCAGCACTCCTCCGCAGGTATTTCTGCTGAAAGCTATAATAAATCATTTGCCTTTTGTATCTCGGCTTTCAGCCTATTTTGCTAATGTGTTTTCTCTCCTCCATCTTGGTTTCTGAGTTGAAAGAGGCCCACTTTAAATAGGTGCAGGAGTGTGCTAAGACTGACTCAGTGCTTGCAAGTGATTCTTTCTCCTTGTCATCACTCCAATGCCCCATTTCCCCAGGCTGAATAGCACAGGAAGCATAGTGCTGGAGACACTTTGTGACAAGTAACAGGTAAAGGAGGGAAAAAAAGAATTGGCTTTTGTCAAAATGTAGTAATTGAATATTTGATTCATACTTCTCTGTTGACGTTTGTTGCTGTTCACAATTGTTTTGACCGTAGCTCTGTTTCAAATGCCAGTGACTTTGGTTGTGGTTAAATGACTCCGCAGGGAAGAAAGCATAGTGTTTATTCAAGGGGGAGAATTTCACATTTTGACCAAATTGACTCTGCATAGAGAACAGCTCGGCCGGCCATGTAAATATCAAAAAATGTTTAATGAAACCATGAGGGATGACAGTTTCCAAAGTACATATTATCTATGGAGAGGTCACAGTGGGAAACCGGCCCGCCATCCGTCTGCGTTGCTTTTGGTGGCCAGAAAGTCCTGAGCGATCATTGGAATTTTTTGGTCAGAGCTCCCTGTTTGAGCCCAAGTTTTCTTGACAACCCCTTCCTCACTGTGTCATCCCCCCATGCACACACCGACACAGACACATGCACACGTGTACACACACTTGCACACACAGTTACACATGAACAAACACACACACACACACACACACACACACACACACACATGTGCACGCTGCCATCCAGCTCAGTGGTTTGGAGCTCTTGCAAAGTTCCTAAATCCGCCTCCTGCATTCGGGGGTCAGTGGGAGTGGACTTCCTGAAAACAATGGAATGGACTAATCTGCGGATTTGCCAGTGGATTTGATAAAGGCCCATGTTCTAAGCCAAAGTTTCTCTGACCTCTTGTTAAAAACTTCTCATCTCTCCCTGCCCATCCCTCCCACCCTTGTTCTTTTTGTGAATAGGGTGAGGGTGGATTACCAGAGGTGCTGTGTCTCTAATTAAACTATTCTCTCCGTTGCATCCCCCCTTACTTCCATCCCTCCATCTTCTGTCCCGCAAGCAGCCAGACAATCCTCGCATTCTCTCTTTCTTATGGAATTTTGGCACAACCGTTAGTTTTAATGAAAAGGCTCATGCTGATGACTCCCAACAGGAGTAAGGCGCAGCGGTGTCGGGGTCACAAGTCAAAGGTCAATCCTTAAGGGTCAGGCGGAGGTTAATAAGGTGTTTTGTCACTTGAAGAAATGTTTAATCTCCCTGAGACTGAAAAGGATGCATCTTTCCTTTGGCAAACTTCACAAGTAGCCGCCTTACCCACCCCCCTCCCCTCATTCTGCGTCTAACCTCTTCTTTCAAGTCCACTCCTCTTTGTTTTCAACCCTTTGTAGTCCATTTCAACAAGGCAATGCTTTCCAAAGCCGTGTCTTGTCAAGGATTAATTTACGGCAACATTTCCTGAATCCCCCCTTTCTATCTGCTCATCATCTTTCATGGAAAGCTGTCCTGCGCCAGCCTGTTTGAATGGCAAACTAGTTGATTCCCGTGAAACAATTAAAATTCCAGCCTTTGGCCCTCACTCCATGAGCTGTCTTGAAGCACGGAGCTCGGTCGGGCACAGATGCAACTTTGCTGACAGGAGCCGACTTGATGAGGGTATTATTTTAATGGAAAAGAGTTGCCTATTCATTACGTGCATGTGGCCATCACTGAGACACAAAGCACAGATAATGACAGGAACCCAAAGATGGCAGAGTGCCAGGTCTGCTAAAAACGCTGCCCACTCGCCAATTTACAGTGCCAGTGACTCAACTAGGCAGCTGCAGACAATAAAGTGGAAAACTGGCCTCCTTTATGGTTTTAACTGAGCTCATAAACATCCCATTTACATATCAACTATAACCGATTAGACTTGTCATTTATTTGACTGTATTATACAATATTATTTCACTCCAAAACAAGAAGTAGATTATTTTTTTCCAGCAGTGATAGCCTGCTGGCTGTTTTCACAGTCTTTTTCCCAGAAATAGATGCTGCTGTGCTGAGGCTGGAGCTGAAACTGCAGAATGCATTTGGCATTCTTACGCCCATGTTTCCTGTTTACCATATTGTTTTCTTATGTGGTGCTTGCTTCCTTATGGGTGGGCACTGGGCGGTAGTGTCTTGTATTTCTGTGTGCATGTGTGCTCGCTTCCAATTATCATCTTTAGGAATTATTCTTAATACTCTAATACTATTTGCAACAAAACGTTAACAGTCCATGAAAATTGCTCACAGAAACTTATCAGTGCAACACATGTTAGTGTGAAATGATGTGTGTTTGGGAAATATCCTTGGCTACTCCTATGCGGAAACCCACAACATTAGGTCAAGGCCATGTGGTGTGCTGTGCCACTGGTGGGGAAGAATGTGACATATTGAGGACAAACAGGCTTTTCCACAAACAAAAATATGGGGAAAGCCCACATTCGTGTTTTCCACTTGTTTGTGAAACAACCACACTGTTATTGTTTTCCTGTCAATATGAATTACAGCAGTGTGAGAAGACTTTTTTGCCTTTCTCTATAATTGTCCATTTCTCTGTGAAAGGAATCCCCGAACACTGTCCGACTTTGCTTAGGGAGTAGTTAATTGAGTGACTTATGAAGGTCTATAATCATTTTTGGTTTCCAAAGAAGAGTCTGTTTTTGCAGTTTAAGCCAGTTCTTTGTAATGTGATTTTGTATCCAACACTACAACATTATAAAAGGCACTTTAGGGCAGTGCAAATAGTTGTAGAAAGTATCAATTTCACATGAGGTACAATAGCATTTTGATTAAAAATACCACGGTTGCCTTGTTATTTTTTGTCTGCATTTCCTGTAACGTAGGCAATGGGATGAATATTTTTACGTTACAGAAATTGTTCATTGCGCCACATTGTAAACACATACAGTATAAGTTAATTATATCCCATGCAGAGGCCACCTTGAGATCTGTAAAAAAGAACATTTTTATATCTGTAAAAGATCCCTTGCTAAGCATAGATTCTTCGTACACAAACATTTTCTGTATTAAGTCAAGTCAGCTTTGGCCTGTGTTCCTCTTATAATAATGCTATATCTAGTATATCTATTTATTCAGACCGGATGACATTGTTTTTTTTATGGTGCTCAGTGATATTTATAATATTTCCATGATTAAAATACTTTCCCTTTGGTGAAATCTGTGCGACTAATGTGCTAATGAATAGTAGACACTATTTCTTTACTTAAACCTTGTAGTGGTAGGTTTAGTGGACACTTTAATCTTGAATATTTCCTTTATGTTTGGACAAGAAAGGGTAAATCAGCTGTCTCATTTAGTGTTTGTGTTTGTTGAGACAGTGGGAGACAGACACAGTAGAAGACCCACACAGCAAGGAGAAGTTCACCACAGCTCATTTTCTATCCGACGTGATGTGAGAGAATCCCTTCTCAGGCGTCGAGTGAGGAATAGCAGGTGGCGCAGGATTGACTAGCAACACGAGAAATGATTTTACAAAGTTGAACTTTATGCAAATGAGGGGAAATTAGCCTGATGATCGGCACTCATTTTCCAACAAAGAAAGCAAAAAGATGCAGTTATACGCCACGAGGTTTTGTCTCCTCAGGTTTGGAAACATATTGGTGGAGGAGAAGATCATCAAGGTTGTTTTTGGGATTCTTCTTTCGTACGGAACCAAGTGCTGCTTGGCACGAGGTGGGAAGGAGGCAAGTGGACACAACTACACATTTTCAGCGACATTTTGAGGTTCAGATTGACATTAAACAGCTACCTGGTGACAAAATGTTAATGATGAAGTATAGTACCATAGATTCTTACACGATACGATGTGGTTTCCTCTCTGAATGCTTTGTCCTGTTTGGCAAAAAAACTTTAACAACGCCTGTTTTTCCTTCAAATTTTGCATGACTATTTTAAGACCACTGCAAATGCTTTTTATACTGAAAAGCCTGAACGTCAACCGGTTGTAAAATGCTCAGCAGTGGCAGTCGATGAACACTTTGTACATCCTCTACTGCATGTTTAAAGTGCAACGTATAGAGTTCCCTTAAAGTCAGCGATGGGATGGTTGTTCTTCACTGGCGTTCTCTGTGTGGTCAGTTATTTCAACGGTGGGTTACAGCTCCTCTGCTTCTGCCGTGGCTCCCAGGCTTCTTGCGTGCCCTGCGGTTTGGTATCACCCAAAGGTGTCTGATGCATTTGGCCGTCGTGCTCTGGTGGCCTGCCCTGCGGTCGCCCTCTGTTTGGGTTTCTGCTTCATGCTCAGATTAGCAGCTATCTCCACTGGGCTTTGGCTTTTCCTGGAAGCTGGCTCATTCATTGAGTATTTGCTTATGTTTCAGTGTGAACTGGCACACTCTTCCACGTTTCAGATAGCCTACGCTCTGAATGGTTCAGCTCGGTGCCAGGAGCCATAGCGTACTTCTCTAAATCTCCAAACTATTGATTTACAATATCAACTGCGGATGGCAAAGCCACGTAAACCTGATTCTTTATCTGGTCTCATCGAGCATAAACACATTTCTTTAATCACATAATCCACCATAATAACATGCTATACTTGATGCAGAGATTATTGTGTTCATGTATGTAAATTATACATTTTTGGTCTGTGTGTGTTTGTATAACTCGCTGTGTCTTTGTGTGGACTTACCGTCGCCTGTAGGTACACCACTTGTTGTGTCTATATAGTGTTTGTTGTGTCTGTGGAAGACCTGTGCAATATGCTTTTATTATCAATATATCCTATTGCATATGATTGCATATACAACAATCTCCAGCGATAATGAGGAATGCCAGGCCCAGAGCTCGGAGTTTTGCATGAGATGAAGCAATATCAGTTGCACTGCCAGACTCGAGTTAGTGATACCCCTCTGGAGGTTTCACCACACAACTCAAACATGATCAATCCCAATAAAGATGTCACATAACGCATTAAGATTTCTTCCTCACAGTCTGCTCATCTCTCCAAAACATTTTGTCAAAGATCAATGACATTTCTCCTTATGATGTATACAACTTTACAGCACGCTCTGCTTGTAAGGTTGTCCCTTCGCTAACGAGTGTATCTGGTTGCCACGAAATGCAGGGAACAAAGCAGAGATGATTACACTGCCTTTTTTGCAAACTTTATCTGCTAATCTCTTGTTCTCTCGTTTTCATTTACCCTCTCCCTCTCTGTGTGCTCGCTGGGAATACATCATTGTCTCAGCAGCCATGTGTTTCAGTCTCTCTTTGAGTGATAAGTAGAACTCCTGAGACGTGCCAAGTGCTGTTTCCCAGAAGTTTACCAAAGGACGTTGCAGCACCTCTCTCGCTCTCATTGCTTTCATTGTGCTTATTTGCATTCATGATTAGTCTTGCTCTACTGGAAGTGTGGCCTCATCCCCACAGCATGAGTCCAGGGTCTTTGTTGGGCTTCTTATAATAAATGCAAAGCCTGGTTTTTCTTGATCGGCTCTATCATTGTCTCGTTAGGTGCTCTGTGGTTTCCTCAGTTTAGACTTGGAAACAGAGACGCCGAGGCTGCTACTCCTCCTTGGCAGACTGAAAAAGATAGATGGATGGAGAAGCAGATAGCTGTAGATAGGTGAGGGGGATACGGTTACACCGATTATAGTAACAAAATATTAGCTTCCAGTGAACTAAGACTAGAGTTGGGTAATCTTGGACCTTTTCCAAACACCAGCTTGGATATTTCATTTTCAAAACTGTTTCCCAACTATTTTTTCAGTGCATATCAGTACATACAGTCACTTAAAAAAAAGCTGATTTAGATATTTACATGAATGTGGGTGAGGCAGTTGCCTGGCTGAAGTAACGCCAGGCAAGTGCCTCAACGCAGCGGTGGTCCAGGCCCAGTCATTCTCACGAGAGCGCTGCTGGTTTAGATTTGGAAGACAGGGCAAAGTGCCAGGGGCTCTTTTCACCGGGGTTGAGCCACTAATCTGAGTTTGTGTCCCACTGATGGGGCTTCCTGACCAGTTGAGGATGTTGTCATCATTGGTTAATGTTGAACTTGCTCATGGGGGGGTCACATGAGCCGCTGCCAAGCAGCCGCCGCAGGCAGTGCGAGGGAGGAAGGGAGACTGTTAATGTGCTAGTGATGGGATGGACAGAGGTGTGTGGCCTGAGCACTGTCATTTTCCATTTTCAAAGGCCTGTAGAGATGTAGAGATACATAATGATTTTAATTTGATCTTTCATTCAATATTTCAATTCCATTTTTTTCCTAAATCTTTCTACAATTTGGGAAAATACACTTGTTTGCTCTATGGCCTAGAGTTAGATGAGAAGCTCGACACCACTCTCATGCTGGTACTGTAAATATGTTGCTGAACCTGTTTCCAATATGTGCAATTAACATTCGCACAGTGCAATATGCAACAGATGCTTTATTTCGTGCACTCTTATGCATTCCTCTCGAAATGTGTAGCTACCAGCATCACCTCCCAAATATACTGCAGAATTGACTTTATCTCTTCCTGAGGACATCATCCTACTCAAAAAAAACACTGTTGGACCTTTGAAGCACAAATCTCAGGTGATGAGTCTCCAACAACCTGCACTGGTAATAATCAATAATAATGTGCAGAAGCTTCCCATTTCCATTAGAGTACCAACATGAGGACACTGTGTGTAAATCTGCTCTGCAGAGGAGACCTGATATTAGACATGATATGCATTTGAACAGTCATAGAGAACCAGGTGGCTGGGGTTTACCACATAAGGTAAATTCAGATAGTCTGTTAAATTGTCATTGAAAGCTGTAATAAACGTTCTCCCGAGCACTTTCCTGTGCTTGTCTAAACAGCCTTGGATTCACTTATTGTCCTGTGTGGCACATCCTACAAATCTGGCACGTCAAGCAGGCAAAAACAAACAGTAGAACAGTATTTTCAACACAGTTTGACCTACGTCTGCTCCAGAGGAAGAGCGGCTACAGTGGAAGGGCTATATTTACTCTCCTGGTTCCACTTGAGAACTTTTTTGAAAGGAACCAGCTCCTACACCACAGGAAAGGTGTCATGGTTTAGCAAGGTGTGGGCACAGCACATTCCTGGCATCGCATGCGAAGTCGCGGGTGGAAGCCACCCTGCTACCGGCCCTCATGTGGCTGGTGAATGGAGGCTGGTGGATGGCGAAAGAGGAGCTTCAGGGATGGGTTCATGTTGAGGTAAACAGAAAGTATGACTCACTGCTAGTCCAGACAAATGCCACCCGAGACCACAGACAGATAAGTCTGCCGCAGTGTGTGTCAGCCACAGATGATGTAACAGGAATCAGAGTCCCGTCCCCACACCACCGCCACCCCGCTCTCCTTCACTCCACTGTGTTTGTCATATGGCTCTTTGCTGACAGCTCAGTACAGGCCAGGTTAGACCAGGCCAGTCGCCACAGAGCTCTTTAATCCCTCTTCTCCGCGCCTCTTAGTCACCTCCCAGACTAAACCAGCTGATTCCTGCTTGCTGCTCGGATGCTAAAATAGTTGCATTATGTGATTGCCATCTGCCCGGGCCAGACATGAGCTGTGTTCAATAAATTGTGTGCTTCTTTTCAGCATCCCAGACACCCTGCTTTAAGATGCAGATGTGAATTCAGCCTCATGTTTGTCACGCACCGTTTTCCCTGTGTGCTTGGGAAACGGCTAAGCGAGATGCCCAGCAGCCTGGAGGTGTGGTTCAGCAGCACTCAAATTACCTACATGCTTAACATTCATCAGTCAGGTATAGCGAGGAATGTGTTCACGACAGCCTTGGCTCATTGCACCTCAGATATCACACCGCCACCATGCCTCCAAGAATAAACATTCAGCAGGAAGGGAAACATGCCGCTGTAATTCCCATGGGAAAAAGTGAAGGAGGGGAAACCTCTTTCTGTGGTTGTGGTGGTCGTGCTGACCTCATGGAGGACATCATGGGATGATCATTGAAGGAAGGAGGAGGTCAGCTATGGCACCTCATTATTGTGGGTGTATATTGATATAAATGAACGTGTGGACGGATGTTCATTGGTTGCTTACCACCGGTTATAAAGTGTAACTCATCCGTTTTCATTTTACCTTTGAAATGGTTAGGCATGAGAGGGGAACGTGGTCCCTGAAAGTAGAAGAGAAAATGCCTGCAATGACATGGGGATATTTTTCCCTTCTAAATGTAATCAGTTTGACTGACACATTTCACAAGTGTTCACGTGATTTATAAATAAAATGATCAGATAAGCTATCCTGTAGATATCATTCACAGTAGACTAACAGAGAAAAATGTTTCCGATTCGTGCGGTACACCAAACATGTCATTGCACCATGGGCACACTTATAACAAACCAGTGAAAAGCATGAGCCTGAATCAAACACCTGCCACGTTTGGTTTGTTGCATTGCACAGTTTTACCACTGCTTTCTATAACAAAAGACAAGTTATCTGTTTATCTCCCTGTAAGTTGTAAACATCTCCTACCAAAGACGGCAGCTCAGAGAAAGATGAGAGCGCATATAGTTACATTATTATAATGTACACAACCTTTTTTTTGCAGCCCACTCAAACCCACCCTTATCTTAAAGGAGAATTCTGAGAGTAAAATCTTCCTGACATTTAAAAAAATGTCCATTTTGTCAAACATTTTCAATGTATGGATGCCTTCTCATTTTGTAAAAATAACATAGTCCTTCCAACAATATGTGTTTTTAAAATAATTGACTCCGTTTTGCTTCATCAGCAAAGTGAGTTCTGAGCAATGTCAATCCACTGATGAAGACCATGTAAATGTTCGTTGTGTACTTATGTACTTGTGTACTTGTGTGTACTTGTGTACTGTTCATTGTGACTTTATGTACTTTTTTCTTCATTGTTAAAGTTGTAATTTGTAAATGTTGTTGTTGTTTTTTTCCTTTTTTTCCTTGTTGCAAATAAATAGACTAAACTGTAACTAAACTATATTGCTGAAAGCTCCAGAAAAAGGTAGTAAGTGGACCTTGAGTTGGGGCTGTTTTAGAGAAAGAGGTAATGAATAAGCCCTTTGGGGATTTTTTTTCCCTCTCCCTGCATATTACATTCCATTTATCTGTAAATAAATAAAAATCAATACCGAAAAAACCTGCATCTTCCTTCGTCTCATTCCTGCTTCCTCACCAGTGTGTGTCCATGTCTACGAGTGCTCATCTGTACTGTATTTTTTCCAGCTCGAGCCTGCACACCAAGCCAATTGCGCCCATTTATCTTCACGCTTCTGTAACGGGATTATGCCAACACTTCAGCGTTGAAGGGAAAGTGTATGATAGGGGGCTCGAAGCAGTGACAGCTGGCTTTATGTGGGTTACCATTAGCAGCAGGGCCAATAGGACGCAGCTCTCAACACCAGCCAGCAGAGCTGCCGAGGAGGGTCCTGGAATTTACACGCATAATTATCACTCTCTGCTCTCTGGCTTTGAGAGGCTCACTGTACGTGTATGTGTGTGTGCATATTTGTGCGTGGGTAAGCCATGTGATGGCATGTGTGTTTGTGTGGTTTTTGGGAACAATGTCACGTTCAATTGTATCAGCATCACTCACCTCTTCCCTAATTCATATTTTGATTTGAGCCTCCCTTCTGTTTGTTTTGACGATTCAGCGTGGGAAGCACAAACACACAGTGAACTGCTAACTCTCTGTTTGTTGTTTTCATACCTACATTAATCTTCTTGTATTCTGAAGTAGCACTGACAAGCACTGGCTTGTGCTGCTGTAGTACAACACCATTAATAAACCTGACGTGAGCAGCCTGTGAGGGGATCTCTCTCTCTCTTGCTCTAACACTAGGTGTCAGTGTCGGGTCTAGCTCTTGCGGTGCCGGCAACGGACTTTCCATCCTCACTTTATTACTGACTTTAAAATTCTCTCACTGAACGACTCAATAGATGACAGAGACAGGATAACAGTTATAGATGCTCCCTTTCAAATTCCACTTTTGCAGATCTTGTTAGGGGGAAAATAGGCCAATGACATGACAGTGTTATGACTATTCATTCCACCATATTGAAAAGTCCCTCATACAACAAAGAAACGTGCAATAAAGGGTTATATGTGTGCTCGGCAATAAAGTGTTTGAAGTTTGGTTCTTGATGATTAATTCATCAATTAAGCCTGTACTCTTCTCCGTCTCAAGTTTTATGAAACACCCTATAAAAAAGCCAAACACATCTTTAAAACAGAATTCCTCTATTAAAACTCATTTATAGATTAATACAACTGGTTCGCATTCCTTTCAGAGTCCATAAAATAGAACCACATATCATGGCCTATTTGGTATTGTGCTGTTAAAAGAAGTAAATCATTAAGCAGGCAAGTGCATGACCTGTTGAATGTGCTATTTTTAAATAGCCCGTACAGCACACTGTTTTGTGGAAAAGGCAAAGTTAGCACCTCAGCCTCTCCTAGGGCCTCTCAATAAAGACCTCACTTTGCTGATAAGGATTGAGGATAACACACTCCATTACATCTTCTTCGTGGCAGGGTAGAAAGCAGAGGAAGATCTGCAGAATGTCAGCGACATGATGGTGATCTGTGCAGCAACAGCATCCTGCACCACCAAGGGAGAACATATCAGACCTTGCACATCGGGCCGCCGTTCCTTCCTTTCTTGTCTGATCTCTTCTTCCTTCACCTCATTTCATTACAGCCATTTTTCCTCAACTCTCTATTCTCAAAATATATACTGTATATATATTGTTTTTTTAGAATCTCTCTAGTTTGGAATTACTGCACAGTTGTTTTTGGCTCAGCGACTGCCGGTAGCTCAGTTTATGATGATTATGCAGATTAGTTCCTTCTGGATGACAAGGTGTTGTTACTGGAACAAGGAAGAGGATTGGTGTTCCCGGTTTTACAAACCAAGCCAGCCTCAAGGCATTGTAGCCAACTCACAGCAAATAAATGGAGCACTTTCATTTGTATATGAAAGAGGTACCGAGCTGGTGTTCTGCTGTCGGTGGTGGAGGTTTGTTGTGTGTACCTCCATAGGCTTACCCACTCGTGCTTGCAAAGAAGCGCACTAAAAATTGCATGTGTGTACTTCAGGTAAACAGGATTTGCCCCTGTTAAAGGTCCCCGTTCACCCCTTTCATCCACTTTTCTTCAACATCCACCCAATTCTTCCCCTGCTGCTCCACCTTGGATACTTAAGTGGACCCTTTGGTGCCTTGTGCATACCACTGTTGGCATCCGGTAGCAGTCGACCGACGAGGCTTTTCTCCCTGCACCACTGTCCCTGTACTGGAAACACAGGTGCTTGGAGAAGATGACAAGGCTATGTCTTCTTTCTCCACCAAAGTAATGAGCTTTCAAGAATGCCTTAGTGTTTCACACTGTCCCGCTAATGCGTTTGGAATTGTCACGTTCACAGATCCTCAGTCATTTGTCCTATTGATTGGTTGAAGAGGTCAAAACTCCAGCAACGCTCGTGGTATGTAGAACAATGTTATTGTAATTCCTATTGATTGGTTGCCAAATGTCGGGTCTTATGGGCCTGTGAAGGGAAAAGGGAGGCGAGGAGGAAAAAAAAAAAATGCAAAATAGTGAAGAAATCCTTTGTCAAGATGTCTGATGGACAATGAATAATGACACTCAACCCTGAAGTATTTTGGTTTAGTTCATGTCTTCTTTTAACATGTAATAAATGAAATGAAATCAATGCTGGACTGTGAGCCGACAGCGTACAGTTGGCAGCGCAAGAGGATGCCGGGTCCGAACCCCCAGCTCGAGAGCCACTGGAGGAGAGGAGTCGAGCTCATCGGGGTTCAGGTAAGGCCTGCGTCCTTAAATGTCTGCAACCGGTGGCACTCTTACTGCGTTGTGACCTTTAAGTATAGTATAGCTTAAAGGGTTGAATTCCCCTTGATGTATCAGCAAATCATAGTAGGAAAAAGAGCATGTTTGGGTGCATTTGGACGCACAATTCTTAACTTCGATCAAGGGTAGTTTTTCTCTTCAAACTAACAAAGTACACTACACAGAACTATATCTTGCCCGACGTTTCGCTTTCCCCTAGTTACTTTACACCTCAGGAAATCAGTGTTGTAGTAACTCTAGTTCTATGGAACAGGCAGAGCCCATTAATTGAATTGAGTACTACTCAGCCTGTGAAAACAGATGTGTAAAGGCTCTGGAGGAGTTTGAGAAATGAAGTCTGTTGATGTCAGCAGGGCTTATCTTGGAGAATCCAGCACTTGACCATACTCTGGGCTAAAAGTAAGGCTGCTTCTGTCTCGGCACCACTCAGTGCAATTTGTAAATTACTCACTGACCAAACTATTCAATGTATATGTTGTATATGTTTGTGTGAGAGATAATGAGACCTGGCGGTAGGCACATCCCTCGCCATGAGGTCATGTGGTTCAGCTCCGCGGTGATGCAGCAAGGTGCACGACATCTGCCGAGGAGGAAGGCGAATGCTCTGTAGTCATGGCCACGAGGCAAATTAGCACACATAAACAGTGTTTGTTTTTGAAACACACGCACACTTAAAGCAATGGCTTATCTCTTATCTGAAGGATCACACTGAGTATGTGTTCCAAGTTTAAAAAGAACGTGGGGATCCATGTGGAGTCGGGTGCCTATATGGAGCTGCATGCTTTGCGCGTCATAGAGGAAATTGCAAGATTATGCCTTAGGCCTGGCCAGTAGTAATTACTGAAGAAGTGGCCTATAATCTGTGGTTGTTCTGTGATGTGTGTGAGTATTACTGTGATTGTGCGGAGGCCAGGATGGCATTGTTGCACATATTTTTGTACTCGTCTATAAAGGTTTGTGGCCGGTCCCATGCGTATGATGTGCACTTCACACCTCACCTTTAGGAAAACAATAGATTTTATTTATAATTTGATATGTAAAAAGACAGCTACTCGTACAATGTGGCTGTACAATATAATGATGTGCTGATAAAGAATAATACAGTTTATTTTAAAGGCTTTTTTTTGTTTTATTTTCTATTCAAAGATGGAAACTGATCACTGAAGAAATAGCATGCATTGTGACTATCATCTAGCATCTGGTGGAAGGGAAATGAGGCATCAACTTTTAAACTACACAGACTAGTTATTGCAAACTTATACAAAACAAAGATCAAGCTGCTCATAAGTAGCCTGAGGACAATAAAAGCCCCTTTTTATAAGTCTCACCTTTGATCTCACAAGATCACTGGCACACGTTTTAATTACTCGCCAGTTTTTCTTGGCTCTTTCCTTGTCTTGCTTTCGTCACCTTTACCCTTGGCATTCGTTTCCACATCAGTATTAAAAATTCTCTGAAATGACTAATGAATATAAAGTTATATTTACCAGCAAATCATAATCTTTGTGTCATTAAGGCTTGATAAAAGCCCTCGTTTGGGGCAGAGCACCTGCTCTACCTGCCATCAGCTCCTCATGTGCCGAGTGCAGCTGCTTGCTTGGCTGGCCCATCGCTGGTTCAGTTCCAGGCCCTGAAGCCCTTTACCATCAACACTCACTCAGAGCTACCACATTAAGGTTGGTGACAAATGACCCCTGAGGTCATGGCTCATCATAACACCACATCATAACACCTCGCAGCAGCTCACGACAGCTCACGGCAGCTCAGAACATCTCGCTCCAGTCAGGGCTTTGATGCGTGCCAGCCTTATTAACCACAAATGGAGGCTGAGAGTTGGATGCATCTGCTGATGGTGCAATTAGGGATATCCCAGGCAGAGAGGTAAGGTCATGAGGTCAAAACAATGCTTAAATTGCAGGGAGAGGATGAATGGATATACTCTTTCTGACACCTGTCTTATTTTGTGTCGTAACCCCCAAACACACCGTGTGCCAATTATATAATTTCAGGAGATAGTGCACACATACGTGCATCGATAAGATCCCTTGTGTAAACACGGAAAATTCATATTTTACAGAATGTTGAATATGTTTTGGTCATTTTATTTTCAATGACAGATGAAAAATCAGACGATGCATTTAGCTGCACAGCTTCCACACACCAGACATCAGATTTGTCACTTCCTTTGCAAGAAATTGTGATGTGAAAATACCCTTAAAGCTAAATCTCAGCACTTTAACCTGACTTGCTATTTTCATTTCAAATTCCCATGTGCTGGAGCACAATGTGAAGACAATAGAAAGGGGTTTGCTGATCAAATACGTCCTGTACGTGCACACCACGGACTCACCGAGCAGTAAAACTCTCATCCACGTATCCTGATTCTACATTGTAAAATGGACGGTCTGTGCGCCTGAGCCTGATTGACACTGAAGCTAATGTCACTGTGAGGGGGGGTGCATGTTTCAAATCCAAAATGCTTGTACACATAACTTCTAGTTTCCTCCATTTTTTGCGTTAGCTGAACGAACACTAGCCTTGTTTACCCTTGCTGGAGTGCAATAAATGTCAATTTCAAACAGACAATTGCAGATTTTTTTTGCATTTATATGATCTGAATTTTTATGTTTGTTGGTTGTTTGCTTTTATTGTAAAACACTTTGTCACATCTGCTTTGTAAACCAAGTATTTAGCTTTTCCTGATACTGCTTTACCCAAAAATATTCCCTGTTTGTATGCCATCTGCTTCATGGCCCCTGTTTGATTACTTATTGTTCTACATGGACACAGAATGGCTGCAGTGTTTGCTCCATGCAATGGAGAGGAGAGAACAGGAGGAGCACAAGAGAAGCGAGGGGAGTGTTTTGCTTGAGAAACGACCTTCTCTCTCTGTCTTCAGCCTGTCCTGTGTTTCCCTTCCCTTGGTGCTGATTTATGGGCTTGTCTGTTGCTAGGCTACGGATGGGCACAGTGGTTCTTCGTCACTCTAAATGGACGAGATGCGTTGCCAGAACCTTGTCTGGACTCGGAGCCAAACACTAAGGCCAAGCACAAAATGACCTGCAGTAACTGTAACCCAACCTGCCAGTGTAAGAAAACACAAGCATTAGCCAGTGTGTGTGCTGCACATCAAAGTCGACACGAATTGGATCAATAACTTGATAAAAATAACATCACCAGCCAATGGACTATTGTTGAGCGACCCAAGTTTACATCTCCAGCAGTAGATTACTACTACTGTTCTCTTGCTACGCTACCTATCCGCTAACACGCAGGCTAATTACCGCATAATGACTTAATGAGAACTGCGGGTTTGACTCAGCAGGAAACAACTGTTCTGTTTTACATCCAGTGGCATGCTCCTGCAGCATGACTCACCCCTGCTTGGCCCAGTTATTGGCTCCATGCATGCTGGGAGACAGTGCACAGGCCAGCCTGCCTGTCTGACTGCCTGCCTGAATGATTGACACAGAGACAGATGAAGGGGGTGTGCGGTTTAAGAGAAGAGGTGGAATTAAGGGTGAGATAAAGTACAGTTGTTATTGAGATCTGAAGGGGAATCAGCTTGCTTTAGATAGGGATCGGGGAACTGTGAGGTTATTTTCAAATGCGTTTTTTAAATCTTGTTGGAGATTTCTTATCATTTCCATGCATCAACATTGCTATTTACATCAACTTTAAATGTGCACTGAGAGAGTTTTTTCTTAATTTCTCTATGAATACTATGACAAGAGCATAATCTGCCTGACACTATTTTCAATAACATGTACATTCATAGAATATTGACTGAAGCATGACACAGAGCAAATCCGTCTTAAATGTGTATGTGCCTCCGAAGCCACAAGATATGTAATATTATCTACTTAATGTTTTACGGTGTTATTCTCAAATACAGATAAAACAAAAATGTAATAATCCACACCTACATAACGGTGCTATTTTTTTGCCCTTTTTTTACTGTTTAAGTCAGCATTGTTTCATTGATAGAATTATCCGGCAGAGACACATTATTTGCTGTATAATAAAAAAAAAAGTCTAATCAATGAAACGTGATTAACTTCATTATTAAAAATGTCTTCATTAAGTGAACACAGAACGCTGTTCCCCACAAAAAGAAAGCATCCCATCGGTCCACCTCCTGGCGGAAAAAGGAGCGGGTCAGGCAATGTTTAACCTCTGAGATTCTATAATCCTTCCTTAATACTGGCTCACTCTTGCACTTAAATGGTCTGCGTGTCTGAAGCTAAGCTGACAAGATGGAGGTATTGACATGAATCCGGCAATAAAGGGCTGCCGGCTTCAGTTTGTAATTCCCTCTGATGTGAGTTGGCTTATGCAAATAGTAGACCACCCGTTACCACTGAGGAAGGATTAGAAACCCACTGTAATGAGCATGCAGTCGCTTTGAATGACAAGTTTGGGAGCATAACAGTATGAATGAGGAAGTATTTGCATTGTCCAATACAATAATGGTCTAATAAAGTTTACCAGTACCTTTATATACATATATATTGCAATAAAAGCCACAAAACAGTTCATCATAAAGAAAACAAATCATCGTATGCATCTACCATTCAAAGACACATTTTCAGCAATGCAGTACTTTCGCTGCGAGAGTAAAATTCACCCAATTGTAAACTCACTCGGTTGTAAGCCATAAAAGGAAGCTATACTGTACCAATGTAGATCCGTCAACAGATTGTGGAAATGACTGATGGAGGCTCCAGTGTGTGTCCCTGGCAGCAGTGTTGTTGGAATGGATGGCAGTCAGGCGCATCCACTCTCACTGGATGAGAAGCAGGCACACCTGCAGTCGCGCCATATTTCTCTCTCATCACTTCCACTCAGTGTCATTCACAAGGACAAGCGCACTCTTCTTGAACACTCAAATGCTAGATGAGTGTATGTGCACATGTAGCCACAGGTTTAGTGAAGATGTGGTTCTCTTTTTGGCGTTCTCTCCGTGCGAATTTGTTTTATAGACAGAAAATCTGCACTTTCTGATATATTTTGCCAAAATGAAGCAATTGCGATCTGAATAAAACTCATTTGTGTTTCCTTGCGATAACTTGGTCCCTGCTTTAGTGTCTTTACCCACATGTTAGCCTCAGAATGAATCTTTTTCGATTTTGTTGATCCCATTTTGCTGCTCTCTCCAAATTGTAAATGATATGTCAAGTCTTTGTAAGCTGGATCTCATTGTGCAGATCTCTGGAGAAAAATAGGAAAAGAGATGTTCTGTAAAAGGAGAGATAGCGACACTCCATCCATTCAAGACTGGACTAATGCACTGTTAAAAATTGCCAAACTTGTGCTATTTACATTAGGCTCTCCAGATAGATATAATCCTATTTGGTCGCCCTTAGAAACCATGTCTTAAAGACTGAGGGAAAAGAAAGGTTACCATTTCAAATATGCGTCTTGTATCCACTTGTTACACATTGGGCGATGAAACTGACTCAGTCTGAATCATCTTTTAAATAACTTAATAAATGGCTTTTATTGGCAGACTTTTCCCTATTGCTTTTACCTCCCTTCTATGACCCTGGAGTGGCTTTGAGATGTCTTACAATTGCTGTGATTTCTTTCTAATTTCTATAAATTCTCAAGTGTCTTGTAACTGTTCTTGTACAGTGCTGTGCAGTAAATAAATCTGCATAGCTGCCGTACTGATTGCAAAAAAATACACCACTTTGGCTGGCATATCCTCGGTCATCACTTACCTGACACAGGTGGTTGACAAATGGAAAATTGACAATATGGCCGATTCTGTGGGAAAGACAGCTCTCAGACATTAAATCCTCACACCACACGGTCCTCTCTGACCTGTGTCTACCTGCTTTGATTAATAACTCAACGCTGGGACTGGAACATTAGGACACAGTCACAAATAGGCCGATCTAAAAGGTTTTGGACAGTTGAGTGTACACTTAGTGGCATGGTTAATGAGATGCACTGTACGTTCGGAGGTGTTTGAGTGTGTGTGTGTGTGTGCGTGCGTGTGTGAAATCATTTTGGCTCCATGGATCTGCGGTAATCAATTAGGAGACATTAGGCTGCGAAGTGAACTGATGCCAACAGGGTATTTCAGTCCAGCTCGTTCAATTAGAGCTAAATGTGTTGAACTCAAAACTGAGTTTAAGTCGGGCCAGACAGATGCGAGAGGTGTCCTTGTAATTTCGCTCTTAAATGTTTCAATTGGCAGACTCTATGAGGATGTTTTTACAGCGGGTTCATTCACAGAACATTGGGTTGCGCTTCCTTCCAAACAGAGGGTGGGGGGGGGGGGAGACTTGCACGCCATTTTATTTGTGTTTGCTTTTGCCTTGGCTTCTTGTGAGGCGCATTTTATGATGTTGGGTGAATTCATGTCTTTGTCATGCCTGCGGTCGAGCCAGTGAGCTCAACATGCTCTCTGTATTTCCTTTTGAACGTATGATTAGCAAATAAGCAAATGTTATGCTCTTGGCACACAAAAAAGCAATATTTAGCTTTCTGAGAAGGAAGATTTATTTCAGGAAAAAAAAAAAACCTATGGTGAAGTTACATTTTCAAGAAATAAAAAAGACAAAAGACAACCGAACCACCTGCTCTTAATTTTACTGGAATACGATCAAAACATGGTTAGCTAATCAGGGACAGATGACGTTAATGTGCAATCTGTATTTTGTTAAAAACTAGAACTCAAAATGGACTTATGCACGTCTTAAGAGACCAGTGAAGCCTTTCAACTGTAAAAACGAAACATGTTGTGAATTAGTGACCAAATGCCAAATTGAACCACAAGCCAGTCCGGTGTTGACCCTTGAACTTGACTTTACCCACCAGCTTGGTGTTGGCACTCCCTTTTCCTCTGCGCTGCGCCGTGTGTGTACGTGTGTGTGCACTCTATCGGGTATTCATTCATCTTCCTGTGGTTTCTGTGAGGATATTGGAGGCTGTCATGTAGACATCCATGGGAAAGGTTTGTTGTGGCCTTTTTTCTTTTTTGCATTTGGCAACAACAGGTTAGGCTGTTTTTATTTGGGTTTGTTAAGTCGCAGGACAGAGTTCATGGACCTGCAGCCAGTATTTAATTGCTAAACACAATCATGTTTTCAAAAACACATTTTATGGCTGTCACCGGGGCTATAAGGAAAAGGAGATGGAAAGACATGTATTTATTCGCACATTAGCTGTCACAGCATATTTTGCGCTCGCTATAAATGTGCCAGCGGTTGTAAAGGAACTCATAAAGGATATTAACTATGTATAAACAATTTTGATTAGTTACTCATGCTTTAAATGAGCTTTTACTCATGCTTTATATGGGCTTTTATTTGGATTTGCAGGCCCACTCTTTGATTGTTGTTGATATCTGTATGGAAATATTCTCCATGCTTAGGAACACATACACTTTTCTCCTCTCCTGCCAGGTGTTTGAAGCTCCTTCAGCGCTCTTGTAATGTTTAACTAGATGTTGTGACTCTTTCAGACGTGAGGGTGGTCATGGACGGAGCGCAAATTCATGAGCTGGGAAACACACACACACACACGCACACACACACACACACACGCGCTCACACACTCATTGACATAGTCACATGCATTCTGGATGATACTCGCACTCATATAACATGCACACACACTCCTTACTCGAACAGCCCCGAGGGATTAGTAATGGTTTCTTGGCAATGAGCCTGGTTTCTAGCACCACTCATCGTCGGGATCCCGAATTGAGGGGATTTTCACTTCACCTCACACTGTTTTTCTTTCGCTAAACTCATATGTTTTCATCTTGACAACAAACGCTGCACGAAGAGTGATCATTGTAATCAGCGTAAAACATTGGAAGAGTTCAAGAGGGGACCACATGTTTGTCTAGCTGTGGTTATAAATTGCGTCTTCTGTATTTCTGATGCGATCGCGTCCATGCCGCTTTCACAACAAATCCACTAATGGTTTTATAACCCCCCTGTCGCCATGGCAGCGCTGGAAGCCAAAAGAAGTGCACCCTGGGAGGACAATATGAGTGTGTTGAGTGTCTTCAGGATTAGGACCACAGGGCTATTTTTCATTTCACCTTTGGGCCACTGAACAAGAAAGTAATGGGGAGCATTGCCTCTCCCAGCATCTAATCTCCCTTCAGCACTTGAGGCCATGCAGCAGAGTGGGAGGATAGTTTGTGTGGGTCTGGGCATGAGTGTATTCTTATGAGAGTGAGTAAGGACCAGATGATGCATGCTAACAAGTGAAGCCACGGAATATTAATCACAGACTCCTTAGTCTCACAGTGCTTTGGCTGAGGAGAGTATCAGCATTCATGACATGTCAGCACTTGAACGGCAACAACACACAACCTAGGCTATTTTTCTCATGAAATGAGTATGTCTATATGTTTTCGAGCAAAGACTAACTATCCCAAAAAGTTGTTATTGTGGATTGATTTTGGTATTTTGCAACCTGAATCATGTTTCCATTTGTCATTGTGACTATTGCTCATACTCTCCACCTCTGTAGAGATTTGGAAAATTTGGACACTGGCAAGAATGACATCGACTCATCGAGCATCAGAAGGTGTCACTCACAGTTGATTTATCTGCCATATTTGTGCATGCACGCAGGTTCGGCAGCTTCGTTAACATTTGTGAGGGTCAGCCGATTGCCCTCGATGTAGCTTGTGTGTATTAGGAGAAGTAGGAGTAAATGTACCAGTTTTGGGCAAATGATGTTTAAAATATTATTGGTATTTTTCATGTTTTTTGATGTACGATGATTAGTGCATTTGATGACTTGGCATTAGTCTGAATTTCCTAAATGTCTGCATCAGTGGTTTTGAACCTGGGGATGAATTTGAGGTCACAGTGATTTACAGAATAAGAGAAAACTAAAAACTTTTGTTTGTGCTTTTGTGACTTTTGACTTTTTTCTAATATTTGTTTCCTTTTTTCTTGTTAAATACTGCATTGCTTTACAGTTTCAGGCTTCCAAAAATAATTCAAATGAAAACATTTGAAAATGTATTATTTTTTAAACTCCTCACAACACATAGACATAATAAAAAAAAAAAAGGGGTCAGATGTAGACATTGCTTATTTTTTAGGGGAGAAAAGCCAAAAAAGTTGGCAGCAAGTCATCTACAACAAAAGTGGTGAGTAAAATGTTATCATGACCAATAGTCAAAACGGAGAAAAATATGAGAAAAACACCGTGGTTGACAAGTACCTGAATTTCCCTTTAATAGCAAAGAGTCTAACATTTTTTAAAATGGATCTTTACTGCAGCTAGTGCATGTTTGCGCCATCTTTTGTACATATTATTTCCTATCATATTAGAATTTTGTCAACTTTCTCATTAAGGCCGTTACATAAAAACAATATCTATGGTGTACCATGTTGCGTCACCATTAAAAGCTGATATGGATTACAGTGCTGACGTCTTCAGGTATAAAATACTGAGCAAACTCGCCCCGAGGGAGGAAGACTTATGAGACTCAGCCCCCACTTTCCAGTGTGCTGTACCTCCAGCCAGGCGAACTGAGTGGTAACCTGGGAGAGAGAAGAGAAGAGCAGAGCACACAAACACATACATAATACACCTGCATCCGCGCACACACACACACACACACACACACAACCATGTTTAATGGTTTCTGTGGAAAGCTGCCAAGCTCACTGGATATTCTTCTCCTTCTCATTCCCTCCATCCCCCCCATTTTCTCATCTCTTTCCCTTTCCCCTGTGACCATCTCTCTCCATCCCGCTTTCTCTCATTCGAACAGCACGCTCTTAACTCACCCCTCCAAAAAAAAAAAAAGAAATCGCCTACCTTCCTTACGAAAGAAATAACCCAAGATAGAAAAGAAGAAAAAGGAAAAGAGAGACACGAGATATCTGTGAAGTTACAATCTGTCATGACACACGGTGTACCACGGAACAGGCCTGCAGACACAGTACCATCTTATGTCATCTTTCCCATTCCCTAAAAGCACTTCCAGAAGACCTCCATTTTATTCCTTGATCATTTTTCATTTCTCATTTAAACACAGAGGCCATGACTAAGGTTCTTGCAACGAGCTTGCACAGAAAGCAGTGGGGGCCGCCTGGTCAGGAATGTGGGGGAGCATCTTCAAATTGCTAAAAGTTTGTCTTAGGCCATTCTGCCCACGCGTCGGATGGATTTGGACTTTACTGTGCTACATTTTCTTTTCTGCAAAGTGATGTTTTAAGATTCAGAAGATAACATACAGAGATATGGCGGGTGGGTGAGACTGATGTCATCGCGATGCCTTTAATGGGCTGTTTCAACACACCGATAATGGTCTCCAATGGTGCAGATTAGTGCATAAAACATTAACAAATGTATGAGAAATGGGGTTTAAATGATGCAAGAATGCAATTTTGTTTTGAAAAGTGTTGTTGTTAAGACGCTCTTCCATCACTCATTGGGCCTTTCAATCATCTAGTGCAGTGCCCTTTCAAAACGTGCCTGTTTGGAACCGGCCGATTCCTTGGCCACCGCTATTGCTGCTTGCAGCTTTCTCTCGAGAAACGCTCATCCAAACAACTTAAAACTCAACAGTGCACTTCCTGAGCATTACACCTGCCAAGACAAAGTTTCATCCCCTAGCAATGCTAGAGTATATGCGTCAAAAGCTCGCAAAAACATTGACGGAGAGCAAGCTGTGCCCAGCATGCCGTTTTGAGGTGTAACAGTGAATTGGATCCTCTTTTATAACACTACACGGTGTGTACATAACACACTTCTAATGAATATCCCGTAGATCTTAAGGAAACTGCACTTCCTCGGGTGCCCATAGAGAAAGAGACTTCTTCTATTGTAGTTTGTCTAGAGCAGTGCCTGTTCAAAATCTGCCTGTTCCAAACGGACCTATTGCTTGGTCTTGCAGCTTTCTCAAGAACGGCTCATCCAAACACCTTCACATTGGACCCTACGCTCCCTTGGGTCCTGAGTAATACACCTGCCAAGTGTGAGCTTGATCGTCTTCATCTGTTCTTGAATGTACTGTAGTGAGGGACGTGGAGCTGGCTGTACCTCCATGCCGTTGGGTGGTGTACGTAACAGTAAATAGGGGTACTCTCTCAGTAACACACTTCCTGTATGTCCCATGGATCTCAAGATCTCGCGCTCAACACTGCACTTCCTTGAGTCCTCATCAATACATGCATTAGTTGTGAAGTCGATCGGTTGTCCAGAAAATCAAAGGACAGACAGACGTACAGAGACCCCTTCAAGAAAAGTTACAGTAGATAAAAAAAATGTAAAACCTTTTGTTACCAAACAGAGCTTCTCAAAGCAAAGCACAAGTCACATTCAATTCTTGCTCTAAAATTTTACTGTACCACGGAAGCTGTCCAGTACTTTGCAGATGTGTACTATTAAGTTAAGGACCATTATGCGAGCAAAAGTTCAGCGCCGTAACATTACATTAATGACTGAGAACAGCAGGGTTTCAGCTTGCAGTTGGCTTGTATGTCACTTCAAGATCGTTCCATCCTTGGTGTGCACTTGCAAACACCCCATCTTTAACAATCCACGCTTGTGCTTCTTGATTTGCATTACAGTCAAGAATGTGAAGTCCTCTACATGCAGCAGGTTTTTTTTTTTTTCCTTGTGTAGATCAATGAAGTGAATGACTTCGGATGACGCAGGATAAACTGAATCAGATGTGTGTGGTTTCGATCGGGAAGCCGAAGGGACATCGAATACTTCCTCTCCGCATTGCAATACATGGATCTTGCCTTTCACAATACATTCTGCCCAGACACAATGGAAAAAAACAGACCATATAATACATCCTTTGATAGCATTATTAAGAAAAAAATGGCATTGTTGTTTCACCGCTGCAACACATCTGTCTGCTTCCCTTCTCCTCCAGATGTTTCTTGTTTGCAATGGCATGGAGTTTTTACATCAGTCAACATTTTTTACAATAAAAATGTGTATTTGATCTTGAGTCTTCATCATCACATCCTGCAATCCCTGATAATGAATTTTATATTATACCAATTTCCCTGACTGAGGCTTGTAAAGAACTTTCATTTGAATAAGTATCATCACTTGTCATTCAACACCAGTGCTAATTTTGAAACCCATATTTGGAGTTTGTCTGGACTTTAAAGAATAGATTTTAATACTGTGTATTTTATTCACACTTTTTATTGACTAAATTCCACTGTTCATTGTTCGTCCTGGAAGAACAAAAACCACAAAACATGTCTCAGTATATCTTCTATCATCAGTCACAGTGGCATTCCGGAAAATCTTTTTACTTCTCCCATCCAATTAAGGGAGAGTCTACAACTTTCCATGCAGGGGTTCATTTGCACACAGGAGGGAAACTGCAGGTTGGGTAAAAGGGGGACAGCTGGGGAATGTGTCCTTGGCCAGGTCATGGGTTTCCCTGCCCTCACCAACCTGTCTGGAGTGGACACTTCTTCACCTCCGCCCCCCTGCTTCACAGAGCCCCAGGGCTCCCAACAACACATAGGATTAATCCATATAATAAAGCGGTTGGCTGAATGGGTTTTGTAGAGAGCAGAAAGGAGGTAATGCTCTGTGTTTTCTAAATGGGGGAGCAGAGGGCCTTTCAGAGGGAAAACATGCTGATTACTGTATTGTAAAATGGCTTTTGATTCCCCCTGCCTGCTTTAATCCCCGGCACACAACAGTGGCCCTGTCTCCCACCAATGGCAATTGAGCCTCTAAGGAGACTTGTATTACCAGCTAGCAGGGTTTAATTGTGAACTCGATCAGTTATTTAAGAAGCCAGGGCCAGCTGAATTGGAGACTGGTGGGCCAGTCCTCCACTGCTTTTGACCGTTGTGCCTCTTTCTTCCTAGACTGAGGTTCGCAGTTTGTTGTTTGCAATGCATAGGCCAGGGATGAATACAAGCTCCCCACTATAGAGTTCTTTCTTTTCCCTCCTCCCTCTAAGTTCTTCCTCCTCTTCTCCTACTGGCTTCCAGTGAACGCAATTAAAGTAGGGAATTTTATGGGAGGATGGAGCAGTGGTGGGGAGTGGAGGGGGAGCAGGCCAGCGAGGCTATTATCCGTCCCGTAGGGTTGAATGGCTGGCCCCCCTCAGCGAACACAAAAGGAGTGGCCACAGCCGAACTGGAGAGCGGCCCCATCTGAAGAATGGTAGCCATCAGCGGAGTCTGGTCCCTGCTGGCTCTACGTCTAAAGATTTTCACACTGCAAAAACTTTTGGTCTCAATAGTGACATATTTCTTTATCCTAGAATACTTAGAAGAGTCAGTTGAGTTTTTGGGGACGGTATCACCTGATTTGATTTTCACTATTCAGAAAGAGTTGACAAATTTCTACAGAAAATCTATTAACCGTTCAAGTCAATTAGATGTCATCTGTTTTATATCATCGTAAAACGGGACAAAATAGGCATATTGTTGATTGTTATGGACTAAACCAGTGGTTTCCAACCTGGGGGTCGGGACCTTCCAATGGGTCCCAATGTGTTTTTAAGGGGCTAATAATTGATCAAAGTGACACTAAAAGGGAAAAAAATCTGTTTTGTTTTCTAACTTGTTTATCTCATTTTTGTTTTTTTCTATAAAATGAAATGTCACAAAAATAAGTCCCACGCTCACGCTCATAAACATCCTCCAAATGTAACAATGAATATACTTTTTTTTCTTAAAACTCATTCTCGAGTTAAAAGGGGTCACAAGCACATGCATTTCATTATAAGCCTATGAATTTATTCAATCATATAAATAATAAAATATTCACTTGCAGCCCCAGCAGAAATATAAATTATGGCAAGAGTAAGACCTTCAACAAGTTGTGATTAAAATAGCGAAACTGTCCACACCAGAAAAACAACAGCATTGGTCATATGTTTAAAAGCCTAAAATGAACTGTTTACTGTATATTTTGTGGCCGTGTGAATTATGACTGTTGTCTGCAAAGGCAGATGTAGTGTGATGTGACATTGGTATAAAACTGCAAAACATCTTGTGGATGTGGTCAGGGTGGATGGTTGGGTCAATGACTTAGACATGGGAGACTGCTGTTTGTTTCCTGTCTCCTACCAACATTCGGTGTTATTTAAACCATGACCATTATTATACCCCAACCACAATCAAGTAGCTGTTTTAGTAGTGGCACATCAAAAAGCATTCATTTCAACAACGTTTGTAATGGTCTTATGCATTTTGCGCGTTTTATGCACTAAACTTAAGTGTGACGAGTCCCGCCGGATGTACGCCAACTTTCATCTTTTTTCCCCGTGTTTACCTGCTCCTTCACGCATGTCATTTCAGATCCGGCCACTCCCACCTGCCCTGCAATGACGTCATTCCCTTTACCTGAGATTTCCTGCCCATCACCCCACCTGCACCTCATTCCCTCATCAGTCACTCACTATATATATCGGCCAGATCCATTGTTCCTCTGCCAGATGGTTTTGTGTGTTTTGCCTACAGATCCAGCATTTGACCTGTGTTCCTGATTCAGTGCGCCTTAGTTCTCTGAGCTAAAGGGTATTATTGCACCCAGTAATGTAACAGCAGAAGTCGGTGTCTCACTACTCCTGAACGTCCTGAGTCTCACTTCTTAGCTCCCGTTCCTTATTACTGAGTGGACAAACAAATGCTTGAATCCTGCTAAGCAATGATAGAAAGAGCCAGCCTAAAAAAAAAGATAATAAAGTGACATTGCCATGAACTCTTATGCACGTGGTTTATTTTCTGACCCCCCCCCCCCCCAACCCCCCATTTAAAAGCAAAAGTACACTTTTTTTTATAGAACATTTTTTATACACCTTCTGCAACATTTCTGACGGATCTAAAACTAAACATCTATCCAGCACTCCATTTTACCTCGACATTCCTTGCCATCCGTCCGCCTAGTTCTCCATCACCGGACAATGGTGGGATGAGGACACCCTGGGCAGGCTAGCCTCTTTGGAGCCTGTGAGCTGTGTGCCAGTATGGGTAAATAGAGGCTCTTTAATATCCGCCAGGGGGCCAAGGGGTGGGAGTGGGGTCAGGGTATGGAACTCACTGAGCTGGCAGCCATGCAGCCCATTGTTGCTGTTTGTTAACAGGTGTGTGTGTTTAAATGGGAGTCTTTCAGTGGAGCTGCTACACGAGCCCATGGGGCCCAAGCACCTCTCACCCCCTCACAGCGTTCTCATCAATGACAGCTTTTCAGCAGCCTGGGAGAAGGAGGAGGAGGAAAGGAGGATGATGAGGCTGGCTGAGAGATTAAAAGTGAGAAGACAGGCTTGCACTACAGTACACAATCTGTACGTAGGTACATTACAATCAGGGAGACTGAATTTCAAGTTGTATGGGAGGGATGGAAGTGTATGAATACAGCCTCTTGCTCACAAGTACGCATTTATTTTCATGTACATAATACTGATCCATGTGTGCCCCGTGGTGTATTTATCAGTTGCTATGGTGACAGATAGGGAGATGACATGCAACTTGCTGTCGTGGATGGGGTCCCCTTGGCTCCTTGTAACTCTGAAGACTTATTATTGACATTTAGACATTGACATTTTCTGTTGCCCCAAACCAACCTGAGTGGAGGCATGTAAGGTGAGGGGCAGCGTGATACGAATGCTCTGTCTAGAATGTAAGAAGCAGAATGAGTTTGACGGGTCGTGACCATGACTACATCAAACCAGCATGAAAATCTTGCTTGCTTACATTCAAAATACACATACAAACGGTGGCTGGAAATGTACCTATATTACTTACTGTCAGAAGGAGAAAGAAACAAGCATATTTACCAAAATGCTCAACTATTCCTTTAAACTCTGAGCTGCCTGTTTACATCTTACCATTACTCTTCTGTTGACACTCAACAAAACTGTTTTACAGTCGGCCGACCATCACATTTTCCTTCCCATGTCACCCCTGCCTGTGACACACTGAGGCCCATGAAAAAAGGTCAAGTCTTACGTATTTTCACCACGCGCGTATCAGGAAAAATCGTTACCCTGCGGCTGTGGAGGTTTAAAAACAGAGGGCAGCGAGTCTCCCCCGCTATATTGGGCTGTGTGTTGAGGATTGCTGCACTGAGAGAAAGAGAGAGAGAGAGACAGAAGGAAAGGGAGAGGGAAAGCTGTGTGAACGATAACCTCGCCACACTGCTCCATGGAACCCTGCCCTGTTAATAGTTTCCACCATGGGCGAGTGAGGAGAAGACCGAGAGAGAGAGAGAGAGAGGAGGGAAAGGAGGAGGAGAGGAGCGAGAGGGGGAGCAGTGGAAGATGCTTCCTGTGTGGCTGGATGGGTGCTGGCCGCACCACGGAGAAGGAAGCAGCCTTGGGCACTGTGGAAGAAGTGATGAAAGATACACTTTCCTCCTCGTGCAGATAAAAAAAAAACTGGTTTATTGTCTCGTCAACATGCTGAAGCTATATGCCTTCATTGGATACTATGATTGTGTTAGTTTTCTTAAGGAAAGCATGCTGCAGTAACATGTTGATGACATTTTGGATAACCTTATAGTCTTTGACTTGGTCTAACAATTTTGAACCAGTTTGTTTGTTTTTTCATCTATGATTGGATCAAGCCCGGTCTACTTTGGCCTGGTTTGCCCTGGCCTGGCCCTGAGTAGACCTGATTGGTTTGCAGGCTCTGTCTCTCATTACGAGTCAATAAAGGATTTGTCTCTCAACATGGCCCAGCAAAGGTCCAATCCTGCCTTAAAGTAGACTTCAATTGTGCAAAGAAATCCACAAATATATACAGTGTTAGATGCTCAAATGTCGCAACGGATTAGAAATAGATGACAGATTATATTGCTGAGTCTGGATATTGTGCTTTTGTTGCCAGTTTTGAGTCCTAGCTGTGTTTGAATGGTGCTTTTATTGTGTGTGTGATCTCTTATAGGATTTGTTTGAATGTTATGGCTTTAACATCTGCTTGCTTGATCTGATTCCCCTCAAAATCCGTTTGAGGTATGATTGCTCGGTATTGGCAACGACTGTACAGTTAACTATAAAAGTGCATTAGATCAGATTAGATCAGAATAAATTACAGCAGAGTTGATTTTAAGAGTGTGCTCAAATCTCATCATGTGTTCCTGTGACACAGTACATGTGAAACAAAGATCCATGTAATCCAGAGTGAAGTGATCCCTCTTTCCTCAACTCTCCCACCGCACAGTACTGAATCATGAGCCAGGTGCTCAGGTGGTGAGATATGATTTTGTAGCCTTCGAGACAAAAACAAACTTCTGAGGCCTGCACCGCCCTAGCCACCACAGGCTTTGGCACTGTCAGGCTTCAGTGGTAGAACAGTAGTATGTAGTAAAAGGCAGCTGTGCATTACAGATTATACGTGTCGGGATGGTCTTGCTGATACGGCGGGTTGAGAAAGACGTCCGCTCTCTTCCCTCAGGGAGATCCTGACCCCAGGCAAAAATGAAGCGTAGCCCTGTTTTCCTCTATAGGGGAGAGCAGCCGTGACATGTTAAGCGCTTCAACCAAAATAGAGAAGAGTATATTTAGGGTGAGTCAACATCTCCAGAAAACATTCCCCCATGGTTGAGTTAGCAAGCCACACGGGTCTTTAACGTCTTTATTGTAAACTATATAGAAGAGCTCTTATTCTAGAAAATCCTAGACGAAACAAAGACTGGGAATCAAACGTGCCTTACACATGACTGTACACAGTACTGGGCTTTAGAGAGATAGCTGTAGACATTTAAATATTCTGAGTGTTAATCATCTGAGTCTGTTTTATGGTGTGCTAACATTTGCTGGCAGACTGTATTGAATTTGGAAGTTGAAGTTATGCAGGATGGACATCTATTGCTGCTCTTGTCTTAAAGGCTTCACTGTTCAACATTACCATATTTAAAATAAATCAAATAACTATGTGTAATGTGAACGGGAACGTTTCTGGGAATAAGGCCTACGGAGAATAATAACGGTAGATAAACAAAATTAGCAGATAGCTGGTGTACATAAATAATCCAGAACTGTCAATTTCGTTTCGAGGAAAACATATTTTCTCCCGATTCCAATTATTTTAGACAAATCATACGTTTTTAATCAAAGTCAGCTTAAATCCACATGTAGAGAAGGTCAGGGTGGATGGATGGGTCCAACAAGCATTGGGCTTTCACCCAGGAGACCGTTGTTCGTGTGAAACGAAAAGTCAAAGATGACTTATTTTAACTTAACCATGTACAAACAAACTTGCTTATTTTAATCCAAACCATGATCTTTTACTAAATCTGACCAAGTAGCTTTGAGCATATAGTGTAGCTTCTTTCATAACCTTGGGAACATGTATCTGTCGTGAATTATACTAAATTGACCCCTGTGCGAGTTCCATTCGGTGAAGAAGGCGGTGAACTATGGCTGAGAAAGCCGTGCGTGAACCTTGAGTTTAGAATATTCTGTCACACATTGAAAGTACATTTTCATATGTTATGTTGCGCCACAAAGTTCTATTATAGATAAGGGAGACTATTATCAAACGCAAGTGTCAATGTATGGAGCTAAACAATATCAAGTCACTTTTAATTCCACACAGCATGTTCATTCAACTTCCAAATGTATGAAATCTCCAGATTCAATTTCTCAGGGAAGACAAGTTGCATTATTATAAAATTGGTCACACATCATTTGTCAGTGAGCAGATCATTTGAAAACAATAATCCTGTGACAGAGATTGGTTGGATGGAGTAGCCACATGGAGGGGGGTCAGAGAGACCTTGGAGTGACCCCCGTGACTGATCTGCATCTGGATCACAAGCCTTCATCTGGTGGAAATGTGTAACTATTGTGATGCCGAAAAACACGTCTTTGAACTTCCTTTTGCTCCGGGGAGCATGCTGAAAACAAGAGGGCCTCCAAAAAAAGATGTGCAATTGAGGAGTAGCGGGAACGCAGATTGACAGTCTTTGGTTTCGTGTGTGTTTTTCTAGAGCATCTGTCTTCCTGCTCCGGCTCAAAGAGACAAGCCGGAGGAAGCGTTTTACTCCTCTCCAAGGCCTTGAATGTGGGGAGGAAATCATCCGCACATTGCGTGAGACTCGACCGTTGTTCGCTGGTGTCTGTGACAGCACTGATCAGAGCGGCATTAATTAAGGATAAATACAAAGCATAAACAATAAACACGTGACCACAAGAGCCACAACTACCTCCCATACCAATTCAGAGCCTCGCCAAAGAAAGTAAATACAATAATCCTTTCAAGATTTGTTTCCCCCCAAACAGCCAGAGAGCCCCCTTATATGAGGACTTAAGCGAAATGCATTATTCAACAGATAGGAGCGTAAGGATGTCATTCATTGGAATCAAGCAGACCAGGGTTAGATCATATTTCACATGGCAGCTTGGCAGGACCTGACTGCAGATGTGCAACTTGGCATATCATGTCATTTCTAAAATAACCTGTTTTTGAGTGCTGTGGGTCTGGGTCCATGTCTGCATTTTGCTGGAGCACCCGTTGGAACTGATTTGTACGTGTTTATGGAGAACTGTGTTTAAATGGCTCTGCCTGTGTGTGTGTGTGTGTGTGTGTGTGTGTGTGTGTGTGTGTGTGTGAGCGGTTGAATGGGAGTAAGTGAGTGCGTGCAGAGGGGGGATGGTTGAGGGGACAGCTGTAACGGAATCACTTCATAAGTGAAATACCACTCCCTGTACAATAGCCAGCCACAAACCAGAGCTGTGGTGCAAATGTTTTTCCAACATGGCATGGATCTATCCCTGCATACTGAGATTAAAAAAATGCATTTTTCACTTCCTTCAAACGAGAAACCATAGAGGGTTATGACTTGTACACTCAGGGTTTGGGGTCTCAGATGCACTTCATGCAAACAATTACGAACAACGTTCTCTGTTTTTGTAAACTTTAAAATCCGTTTAAGCTTTTAGTATTGTTAGCATCGCTAGAGCTTGAGTTGATGATCACATATGTCTTCCCTGCTGTTTCACCGGATCATGTTGGAGACAAGTTTACCAAGACAGGCTCCATAATGCCTGTGTCATTGAAGACAGTCTATTGAGGGGCAGATAAAGGGTGCTAAAATGCATTCGTTCTACATAGTTTCACATGCTGAGCGCTATTTTGCATCCCCCTGAAGAGTTAAGATTCAATAGCCTTCAAGCCTGAATTTGTAGAATGGCCTTATTGAGGAGGCTGAGGGGATGAACTACATTCCAGAGGCCTGCTGCGAGAAAACAAGATGGCCGTGTGTGACATGTGGCTTTGTTGGCGGGCGAGGGATGTCTCTCATAGCCATCAGGGTGTCAGAACTGGTTACCTTTAATCGCGCCTGATAGGCGGAGAGGGCCTCGGCACAACCGCAGGGCCTCGTGATTCAAATCCCGACCTCTTACAAAAACGCACCATGACCACACATTGACAGATTAACATTCCGCATGTTTAACTCATATCTCAGGAGCTGTGAACAAGCAGTGGCGAACTCCCTCCCAGATTCCAGATCACATTGTTCGACCTTTTTTCACTTGCACCCTCCGTGATGTGAACCTGAGGGAACAGCAGCATTGGAATGTCTGAGATGGAATTCCTCTGAATGGCTGTTTGACCTGACTCACCACTTAGTGTCAGCATAAGGAACACACTCAATCATTAACAACTGGACCATGGTGACCGCCGACTAGAATGGCTGTTGTGACCCAGGCCTCATGACTGGCATGGCCACTTACATACACAGGCAGGGAAATCCTATGGCCCTGATTCCACCATTAGCCATGACCTTCCTATTACAATGATGGAAAGGAAGCTTGGGAGGTATTTAGTTTGAGTTGTCAGCTGCTACTTGAATGAATGAGTCATCACCATAGTAATGATCTGTTGGGTTCTGATGTCTGAATAGTGTTTGTTGCTGAAGAACCAGCTCTATCATTTGTAAGTATGGTGTAACCGCGAAATAAACACATTTTTTTACACCGATCCCACTTTGTCATTTCCAATACCACTTCAGATACCTCATCTCAAGGTGTCTGTCATGAGCAAATACTGATCAGTTCGGTCGTTCTTTATCCCAAATTCACAAAATCTATATATCTTGTTGTGTGGAACTCATTGGACTCGTCAAAGGTCTTTGACTTTGAATGAACTCAGGTAATTGATAGCAGAAATACTAGACACGGAAACTATCGATACCGACCCAATGGATTGGATTCTTGCATCCTATGTCTATTTAGAAATCAATGGGTAATATCGTTGGTCCTTTTGCTTTTTATTTCCAGTCCATGGCCAGTTTGAGTTCACGTCAACTACAATGGATTTCAATACTGACCACATTTCACTGTGGAAAAAATGTCCATACAAACTTCTCAAATCCATCTGTATGCTCAGTTCTCCAAGCAGTCATATTTCACCCAAAATATGGCTAAACACACAACTTCCAAGCTTTTTCCCCTATAACGTTACAGCTCATTTCCCACTGTGATGAAAAACACTTGTAAGTCAAAAAATATTAAGATTACTGATCACACTGGAGGCCATACCAGAACCCTCATTCACAAAACACAGCTTGAAACAAAGTCAACAACAAAGCAATGAAAATATGAAAAATGTGAAGAAAAAACACTACTGTATAGCTTCGATAACTGAATTCCTTGTAACAAATTCCATGTGTTTACAAAGCGACTAATTATATTGACCACTAAAAGCATTCCATGAGCCACAAGCAAAGTCCAAATGTAAAATGCATGGCAATTGGGCAATCTTCAGTAAAATCAATAGTTAAACCGTGACATTTTGTAATACTTATTTTGCCAGTTCAGAAGGTCTGTGTTGGCTAATAAGTTTAGTTCTTAGTCTCACAAGTGATTGTTGGGACGTTTGATATTATACATTTTAAATCATAGTTGAATGTAAAAACTGTGTACTGAAAGTATATTGCAGTCTGGTTAGAAAGTAAACAGGTAGATCCTTAAATCTGCAAATGCCTCAAACAAATGACAGTTGAAGCAGCATCTGGTGGAGTATAGCACACGTGGCTGCCAACTCTGTGAGGCCTCCCTTCACCACTTTGACCACACGTGGCTCCCCTATAGCTCTTCTGGCACAGAACCATAACAGTATGCCATATCACTTTTTCACGTGATTTATCCACCACTGTCCTCTTGCACAATCCACAAGGTCTTTATGTGGATTGGGAGTGATAGTGGGTTGATTCTAGACATAAGACTCTTTCCATGAGGGTCTTGGTGGTGCACCTGTTTATCCAAAATCCAGAAAATGTCAGAGCTACTGTGGTAGACGATGCCTTGTCTTTTCGAGTCAGAGCGGGTGTCAGTGAGTGTCTGAGACATCTCATTGCTTCGCCAAAATTGCAGAGCGGAGTTTTGCTCTCCACACGAAAACATGCCCTGTTGGTTTCATTTGATATCTGATCACAGATTATGTTCCCCAGTCATAATTAGGAAATATCTCTTTCAAGCATTTTGCGCCAGCAACATTATATTATGGTTAAAGGAAACCATTCCTGCAATGTCAGAACAGCAGTGCTGAAAAAAATGTCACTTTTGAAAAATGTGTTCAAGTGTTCACTTGCATTGGAGGCTTGTGTTTTTTTTCAGAGCACCCAAATTAGTTTAACCAGCGCTTGTCAACAGCCAAACCATCAAATAACTTACATGCAACATATTTGAAACCAAATGTGAGCGAGCTACCACAACAACCCTTACAAAACCAATCTCTTCACAGGCAGGGGGCCGTAAATGAGTGCAAATAATGACACAACGCCACCCAGAAACAGCTGTTGGGGAATGATGGGAAAGGAAAGTGGACTGACAGGGCAGTGGGGACGCATGTGGGGTCCTTTTCAGGGCTGGGGAGGAGGAACCTGTGAAAGGGCCTGCCACAGGGGAGAAAGGAGCCTCTCATGGCCCATTGTGCATGAATGCTCCAACCTCTAGACCTGTCTCTCCAGCTCCAGCCATCAGCCTCCCTCCTGACCCATTCTTATTACCAGGCTCGCCTGCTCTCACGCAGTAGGAATGTTTGTTTGTGTTTGTGTACCTCTTTCACTTTCTTTCACCTCTGTTGTGATCCATTTGACACTTCAGATCTGCAAACCTTTCCATAAATCCTCACATCACTTTATGTTGAGAAAGGAAGAAAACTGACTCAAATTCAAGCACTCACACACAAACAATGAATAGTATGTTGTAATATGTTATCCTTAAAGCTAAGGTAGTGCAGTGATTCACGCAGCTTCGTAAGCCACTTATTGCATTGGCTAGTACGGACTTGACTATCAGAAATTTTGTTTTTGGGTTTGAGGTTGAACACGATATTGGTATGCCGATAATTCAGTATCACATGGAAACATGTAATATGGAACATGGAATACCCTGCACTGGTTCTGTCACTGCATGCGGCCACCCCCTACCTATTTTATGAATCTACATTCTTCAGCTTCAACTTCATGCAAACTCAGCTTGACTTTGATAATTGAGTCTTTCTCGCAATGTCTATATATTGCGGCTATCCTGCACTGCCATCATAGGGCCCTAAAGTAAGTGTTGAGCTTGCAGATTGTTTTGCTTATAGGCCTACATCCAGCCTGTAATCTGCAAGATTTATACCTCGTCCCACCCCTGTAATTAAAAGACGTACTAATAACTCACCTCGTACATTTATAACATTTACAATCCCCACATATCAGGACACAACAAGACCTATTGAGATGTCAGCTTCAAACTGAAAACACGAGGTGGTTGCCATAGTGACAGTCATCGCTCATATTCATCTCAAACCAACTCTGCTTCAAGCTGCGTTCACTATTTATTCTCCAGCCAGATCTAAAGATCCCTCTGAGTGAACTTCAAGTAGCATATTTTAAGAAAGTGAAAAGAGGGGATATGACCAAAGAACAGGATTACTGTGGGTCACAAATCACAGTTTGTTTAGCTGTGAAGTCACTTAGCCAACTTATATAAAGCTGAATCAAAGAAGGATGAATACACATGTAAAAGGAGCCCGAACATCTTCTGTCAAAGTTAGCCAATTCTGATGCGACAAAGCACACCCAGGAAGTCAAGGTCATCCACACTGCCGCGTTTCATCCATGCTGTCATGGACCCCGACAACCACAACGCGTCAACCAGTAGTCTGAGGCAGGCTTTGGGGTCAACTCTCTGCCCGTGGCTCAGTGTAGCAGCACAAGTGTCTGGTAAGACCCGCTGGTCAGGCACCACGCCCTGCCAACAACCACCGTCTGACAGCTGCTGTTGCCTCACCAACCTGCGCGCATGGGAAAAGTCCAGAGAAAGAAAAGCAGATGGTTGGGACATGACAGGACAGGAGTGCCCTATCACTTTGACTCCACGTGGAGCAGGCAGTATTCTTAAATGGCCCAAGTGATGAGAGGTGTAACTGCACGTCGCAGGCCAGATGACTGGCAGGATTTAAAAATGGATTTTACTGCTGCTCCAAGACAGACCTAATAGCACTTCCCAATGAGGACTAATGTGTTTATGCATTTGTGGATACATTTTATTGCAATTCAGCTCAATAAAAGAGAAAGAAATGTAAGGGTAGAAGTTTTCTTTGGAAGGATGATATACAGGTCCATATGCAGAAACCATGATCCTCAGAATTAGAAACACATTAATTTTTCCTCTGCTTTCTGCCCAAGCCCGCTAATTGATAGAACATATCCGAATACTGGTAAGGTGATCCTAAAATGAACATACGGAGAAACTACTCTTTCAAACCGCATTTCATTTTTATATGTTGTGAATGCCTAATGAAAATCACTGGACAAATTCAAAGTAAGGAATTCATTTGACTAATCTTTCCAAACATCAAACAAAGATTTTGTTTTGCTAATTAATGAGAAAACATCAATTTAATTTGTTGTTTTTACAGAACTCAAAGTGAAAGATCTGATTAACACCATATAATAAACAGTTCGCTCTGTTATGAGATTTACAACACATATGGCGCTTTATAGTTGCGTTATAATCTCACACCCACAGAAGTTAATTGGTTAAAACAACAAGTTATTTGCAGCATAGCTTGGAAATATTATTCAGAGGAACTGTAAATAAAACATCAAGTTCTGGCTTCAAGCAAAAACTACACCTAAGAAGTATTATTGAATTAAATTACTTTGTGGTAGCACACAGCTTTCTGCATCTAAAAACATTAAGTGTTTTGGTGCCAGTGAGGCTCCTGCTCAACAAGCTGACACCTGCAAATACAATGATTACTCCCATTGCTGACTAAAAATGACTAATGCAACATGCTTCAAATGTGTCTTCCCCATGAACTGATTATGCATCACTCAAGCATTATTGGTACCCTAGGCATGTGCAACGGCTGTAACAACACATGTAAAAGTGTTTGGAGGCTAATCTAAATTATGTAAGAAATGCATTGTTTAATGCATTTAATGCAATCAAAAAATGACAGGCATCTTCTTCCTTAGTTGGTCAAACAACATATAGTATAATAGTTTGACATTTTGGGAAGTACGGTATGCTTATCCACTTTCTTCCTGAGTGAGCTGCAGAGCTCTAGGTGCTGGTTGGCGAATTACCTTCAGACTGAGCTAGGCTAGCTGTTTCCAGTCTTTATGCTAAGCTGAGCTAACTGGCTACTGGCTGTAAGTGTGTATTTGACGGACAGATTTGACAGTGGTATCAATGTGTTCATCTTTCTCTCAACAAGAAAGCAAAGAAGTGTTTTACCAAAAAATGTGGGGTTGCTTTCTATTGGTTTAACAGTATGGTTGACTGAACAAATTGACAGGTCATTTGGAACAAACTGCAGGTTTTCTCATAGACTACAGGCTGGATCTCATCCCTAGATCTTCTCCCTGGTAACTCTAGTGGGGTATTAAGAGAAGGAGAGGAGCCTGGAAGAGGACTGTCAGTGCCAGAGCTTTGCCTTAAACAAAGACATGTGTTACCAAAGGGATGTCAGCCTGCCCGCTCCCCAGCACTGTGTAACTCAATATCCCCACATTCTCATCCACTGAGGGGGGTTCTTAGGAAGAAAGGGTTAAGTATGTTGATCAAAGGCTCAATGATGGACCAAAGGACTTCTCTAGATCATCAGTGTGACCTCGGTGCATCCATCAGCCATTAGGACGTCAGGACTGCGGCGAGGCAAGGCCCAGTTGGTGTGGAGGCAGTGGAGGGAGGGGCGGGGGGGAGCTGAGGGTCTTTTGGAGCTCGGGTGCTGACGGGCCTGTGTGGTAGATGGGGAGCTGGTGGGGGGAAACAGGACCCACAGAGACAAGAAAAAGAGGGGAAAAACTGGGAGGAGGGTTTGGCGGATTAAAGCCCCAACCAGCCTTTAACTTTTCCCAAACCACATGGAGCTGGTGTCCAATGCCCTACATATTCAAAGGCATGTACACTAGCCCACTTCCAGCCGGTGACACAGATGGAGACAGAAATATACAAGCGCTGGGCAACCAGTTTCTCTGATGTTGCTTTCCATGCGGTGCGCTCTGCTGACAGACTGAGTTAGCCATCAACTCTCTGAGCGGGAGATGGACAAGTTCACTTGTGTAAAGCAAACGTTGTCACCATGCTGCTCATCATTACCTGCCACAAGCGCTTAATATCTGGAGTTCTTCTTGGGTTTGACACAGCTGAAAAAGCCATTAAATTTAGTAAGATAATTAGTGTGAACAACAGGGCCCAGTGTTTCTTGTCACTTAGCTACATGTTGTTCCGGTGACCTTCCATCCCCATGGAAAAGCAAAGGATTCAGCACAACTTTCCATGTATATGACCCACATCATGGAACCTCTTCACCTCCACCACTGCTCTTTCCACAGGCTAGACAGGGAAGGATGATACACTGGCACTGAATCTCTCTGGCACTGGATGTGTATTCGGGTTAGCTATTCCTGGACTATTCTCTGGACCAGACTCTAAAGTGTCGCCCTTTTAGTGGAGCAAAAGAGAAATCAACTTGTTGCTGGTGCTGCAACTTGTTGATTTACAGTAGCAAACTAACCAACTCTGCTTCTCAGAGAGCTCAGAGATGAAGTGAAGTTGCTTGAGGTGGGCAAATTACTTCAAGACTGATTTTTGGAACTTGTTAACAACATTTGCGTGCTGTGTAAGTTAACCAAAACATTAAAAATGCCAATATTTTCCAAATGGCAGCTGTAGAGTGTCAAGTTCTGTGGTCTCAGCTGTGTAGCATATTGATGTTGTTTTATCAGAACAGATCATTTAGAGCACAGCACTTTCTGACTTTCTTTAGGTTGGGACTGAGAATTTTAGGAGATAAATCTTATTTTTTGTAGCATTAAAATGAAATGTCAAATTCAATTTGCTAAAAAGATGGTTTCAGAAAAATAAATTGCTAAGCAATTAGCTGTAAAATAATGCATGCTGTGTCCTTGGAAATACTGTACCTCAGTATGTTAAAAAGCAACAGGCCATGGAAAATGTATTTCCAAGACATAATGTGCGATCATCTTCGCAAAAATTGTAATTTGCTTTATCCAGAATGTTTGTCTTCTGCTTCATCTGTTCAGAGGGTGAGGGGCGAAGTGCTAAGAAAAGGGCCTTTAAGGGTCTTGTAGTTTCTCCCTAGGTGGAGTCTGCTTTTAGAACCCCGACCTCACTTCATGAAAACAAAACGTGAGGAGAAAAATAACCTCAAGGAGAAGCCGTGGCCTAGCCAACCACTGGACACTGAGCAGCACAAAAGCGCGTGTGGGCTGTCCTCGAACTCCCTCCGCCAAATGTCTCCACGTAGAAACCCACTTCCCATAGGGATGTGTCTGTCTCACACAGGCAGAGGCAGAAACACACACTCGTACATATAGAAGTGGCGCACGAGGCGAGACGATCAGATAACTAAACGCTTAGTGCTCTCAAAATCTACAGCATGAGCTTTGCACACACATGAACACAGACACAAATACAGCAGTGCCTGGGGTTAGACCCATCCCATCGTCTCAGACTGCTGATGCTGTCCTTACTGTAGCTGTGAGGCCTGAGGGCGTCACCGCATAAGTATTAACCTCGCTCATATTTTACAAGCACCGCTTGCAGCCCCAGTCCAACATAAACAGGTGTGCACGCCAAATTGGGCGTCATTACTCCCCAGACTAATGTCTTGTCTGCATATATATATAGTCAGAACTTTCACTTTAATATCTGTGAATCTGAAGTTATTTACAGTGTCTGTGACAGACATTTTTCTACCTGTTCAGTCAGAGCCATATGTGGGAGAGAAGCTGCGTTTGTCTTCATGCAGTTGTTTGGTTAGGGGATTCACACCGAAACACGTCAATTAAAACTTTGTTGCATCTTGCCTCTTTTCTTCTTTTCATTTAACCACCATGCACAGTCTTCGCTATTAAGTTTGACAGTTGATTTCACTTCAGTTTATTGTGCTCTGCATGCTATTTTGATATGACACTGAATTAACTCCGAAAAAAAAAGGCCTCTCACATCTCTACTGTCTGTGCAGAATAGACATCACACAGTTCTGCAACAAAAAAAACAAACCAGGCACGCATCAGCAACAGAGAGCCGCGCTGGCACATTATTTTGGACAATACAGATGCAAATGGATGGAGGCAGTCAGGTAGCGTTCAGAGTCCTCACAGTCTGGGGTCTTGACGATCCCCACTTTGCCTTGTGGTTTATGATGTCACACAGGGCTCTGCCTTTGAATGGCCATGTGTTCCTCACCACTAATATCAAACAGATGATGAGAAACCTCCAAATGATGGTCTTTCACTAAGACAAGCAGTCAAAACAAAGTTAAAGGAACACAGAAAAACACCAAGTGATCACATGAAGAAAAAAAAAAAAAAAAAAAGACTATACGTTCTTAATTGCTGCAGGCTGTGTTGCGGGCAGCGTTAAACTGCATATTGTGCTCCTCTGCTTTGTTGGGAATTTTAATATTTTAAATGGGCATTATTTAAGACTGCAATGCAGGCCTACTAAGAGATGTTTAGTAGTACTTTCATGTCTTTCCATGTTGTATCACCTTAACCAAAGCCTTCACATCCTGGAATAACAAAGAAGATTTAAAGGATTGCCCCAGCATAATCCATCGTCCATGGGACTGTAAAACATCCCTTTTCTCAACCAAGGAGAAGTCTGTAATTGAAGTGTAGCGTCTGGAAGACAACAATCCTTTTCTTCTCACTTGGTATCTGGCTAATCTCAAGCACCAGCTCAGAAGACCTCTGACTCCTCGATTTTAAATGTAATCCTTTCATTTGGGCTATTTGTTTTTTTGCCACCCTGGCTTCTCTTCCCCCACTCGTGCAGATGTGTGTTATCTCTGAGAGGCCAAGCTTCTGATCTGAATGTCCTGTCTCACTTTGCCAAAGTTACAAATTACAAAAGGAGGCAGAATGTTGGAGCTAATTCAAAGGAATTTTGGGAGAGCTTCTGTCACTTCACAAAACAGCGAAGAAAATTAGAAAAAATGACTTGGCATAAAGCAATGTTACTCTCAACAATAAAAAAAATAAAAACTTGAAGCTAAAAGTTCTTTTATATGACTTTGGATAAGATCCATTTAATTACATAGACAGCCAATATAAATTCTCTTTACAGCAGATAGTAAAAGGTTTTGTCAGCCAAATGAGGAAATCACTCTGGAGGATCGAGCTACTTTAGTGGCTCGAATCATTTTAGTTTACTTCAGTTTTCTGTCTTTCCTGTTCCCTTCAATCAGTGTAAATGAAAACGGACTCCTTCACATCCTCTTTGGAGTCAATTGAAGCTACCGTGGTTTCCTAAAGCACTACAGACCCCGATATGTCTCCCGCCATTGAACTCTGAATAGCAGGATCATACGATAAATTTGCATGTAGTTAATGCATGGCCTTGGCAGACGTGAGCTGCATCCTTTCCAGTGATGTCAGTGTTCACGTTACCTCGCGCCTGTCTTTCCTCCCAACTGGGCCCGGAATTGGAAAAGTTGGTGCGTCGCCCCCAGTGTGAATTAGACCAGAAGCATTAGCTTGCAGAATATATCCCAATGAACTGATGATCCTGACACCCAAACAATAGCTGCTTTAGAAGAAGGCACACACAGCAGACTCTGTTTTTCTATCTCATATTTTTAATGACAAAATGTTTGTCAGAAACAAATGGATTTATTTTTCTCAATCCAGGGCATAGTATGGGGAGCTTACGCGGTTCCGGTCCCCAGGGCTTCAGACAACTAACAAAACACATCTTACTTCTGCTCTGATGCCCGCCTACAATGCTTTTCACATACAGGAGGACGAGTGGGAGCGTCCAGCAAATGAATGAAATAGCATGGCTCTCTTTCACAGACATATGCACAGAAAGAGCTGGATGGAACCACTGACAGTGATCCCGTCCAAAATGGTAATTTATGAACGATGTAATTTCTCCCTCCCTGCCTCGTAAAATACAAAGTACACCACTTTTACGGGTAGAAAGAGTGAAAATTATTAATTTACTACCGTGAAACTATTCCTAGGTTTTAAAATATATATTACCATGCTCTGCACATAGTGCCTAACTTGGTTCGACAGCTGCTCCTACTTATATAGTGTACCCACTCTTTCTCCAAACCACTCTCAATTAGCTCCTCTCCTAAATAACCACTCTTTTCACTTGCAGTTTCCGGCTACACATGCACCTCCTTGTTTCATCAAGCCATCCCATCCATCTCAAAAACACCCTCACAAAAGAACTACACTCTTGTTTGTGTGTCTAAAAACAAGAGGCACACTGAGCCACTTCCTATTCACATCAGGTCATTTGCATGAAGGCCCTCTTCCCATTTAGTGACTCCGAACGGCTCTGCCAACACGGAAAGCATGAGGAGAGGCTCGGGTGTTGAGCCAGCATGACCCTGGTCATGCAGCGTCCTAAATCCTCATTCGGTTTATCCCGAGTATCACGAATAACACCACGTCATGCTTCGAGAACGCACAGCTAATACCGCCTGCTCTTCCAACCACATCAGAAAATGAACGTGTAAAGTGAGGTTGTGAGTTACTGCTGGTGTCACCAAGTCAGACGGCCCCAATTAACCTGGAGAAAACAGCGTCGGTGCTTTTCATCGTTCAGCAAGAAACAAGTCCAACTCGATGAATAATCGTATTTTTGCGGGATTACTGGGGATTGTTTTTAGTTGGGGGGCATTGGTTTTTCACTTTTAATGAAAAATAACGGTTTTCCATAATCCTTCTTGCTTTTTTCCTTCTCTTTCTGTGTTTCTGATCAACTTTCGGCTTGACACAGACATGGAGAAGACGCTCCTTTCCATGCTGGGAGAGATAATTAACTTCTGTTCCGTGCGTGCCACAATCAAGACAGAAGACCACAGCATGTTATGAAAATGTGCTGTGTACAAAATAACGTCAGCAAGTCAGCACACTGCTTGATTTATTTATTTTTTGATTTTTAATGATTTACGCTCCCTAATGCATTTGCCAGTTACTATATTAAACGTGGTTGGAATGTTTGAATAACAGACTTCTACATAAAAAATGTCTTCAAACTTGGACACACACAATGACCAGATTTAATGTGTGTGTTTTTCTTCATAGGGAGCGAATTTATGAAAATAACAGCTTTGCATATTTGTTGGAACAGTCGATATGGGCAACTGAGCAGTGAGCGGGAACATTCTTGTACCAACATGCGCTGAACATTAAAATGAAAAATGTGGATTCCTTACTCAGGGTTCAGGGATACACTTTCTTGTATGTTTCATAGTACAATTCATCATTAAAGACACATTAGCTTTTTACGTGTGGAAATGTATTTGCATCCTTGTCAAAGAAAAACATGATTATTTGAAATGCCTCCAGTTGGAGTTATTATTTTAATCTAGGTCATAAGAAAATATGTCAGAATGAGGTTATATGCTAGATATGTTATATTAATAAGTTACTTTAATTGAGTAAATATGCAAATCTATATGCATGACAGCTGTGTTTGATCCATCTGAGTAGGCCCTCTACTGAAATATAATAAGTTAAAGACTGATGCACTTACAAAACACTGATTATGCAAAGTGCACGACTCGGCTACATCCGTCTCTAAACCTCTAAAATGTCCGGTTATTATTAATGTGCAAAAGTTATAATACATTCTAAACGTATTAATCAATATGTAAACCAAAAGATAAACTGGCTTGTATAGTCCATAAACCTCACATGACCTTGAATAATATGGTATTATAGATTAAAGCTGAATAGACGGAAACAACATGAATATGTCAACACAACAAAAAGTGGTTATAACATAAAGTGACACAAAGCACCGCACATTCTCAGACCAGAGCAAAGTCTTAGCCGATGGTTCGTGTAGCCTCTTTCACACTGCTTGAATTAATGGAATCGTTTGAATTTCTTTGAAAATTCCCCTATGCCCTTTCTTGCTGAGAGTTAGATAAGGCCAGAAGGCAATTAGCTTAGCTTAGCTTAGCATTGTGAAAGGGCTTGACATTCTCCAAAAATTCAACAGGGAGTTACGCGCCGTAACCGTGCCTCGGAGAACAACAGCAGGGCGCTCTGACTTTCAGTCTCGTTATCACCAGCAACCAGTGGAGACACTCCACAGAGGTACCGTTGTTCGTCAAGACATTGTTTTTTTTATTTTTATAGTTTTGGCCCTCATTCCTATCAATTCTGATAACATTGTACTCACCAAGTTAATAGCAATTATCGGGGAATGCTGAGACATCACTAAAAAGGAGGTTGGCTAAAGTTATTTGGAAGAGAATACAAAGGCGAGCAGTTGATAGACTGCTTCAACTTTGACCCGCTGTACTTGCTGTAGTTGCACTCATTATAACTTACATGTTGTCTTTACCAACTAAGTGGTTTAGATAATCTGGGTCTGTCCGACATCGTTTTATTACTGTGTTCCCAGATCTAGAATTACTTTGGTGAGTACAAAGTTATTACAGGCTAACTGATAGAAATTATGTCCAAATCTCCTAAAATAACATCCAAGTTTTAACAAAGTGGAATTATCATTTGTAGCAGAACAAGGGAGTGTGAATCATCAGACCACAGTTAGCCTTATGTTAACAGAAACAATTAATACTTTGAACTATAAACGCTTGTCTGGCAGCATATCAGTCTAAATAACATTAATAATCCCTTCAATTGGTTTTGTTATCTCTATCATATGCATGGGTGTGTAGTTGTAACTAATCATCACTCCACTGATCACAGCTTTACAGACATTTTGAAATGAACTAATCAGTCTCTCTTTAAATTAAAGGCAGACTGTAGGTCCAACTGATATTTTAGCAATGAGCTGCCAAACTGAGTCAAATGGGAGTTTATTTAGTTCTCATGAGTCGTATCTGAATAGAAAATATCAGTGCAGCACTCGACAACACATCCAGCAACATATCAGTTTTTTGTTTAATGAATGAGGAAGGATCTCTGCAGTTAAATGAGTTTTCTTGCTACTGTCTATTAACTGAAATTGCAAAAGCATCCAAATAGATGTTACTGCTTGGGGGCAATGACTACAAACAAACTATTCTACAGTAAAAAAAAAAAAAAAAAGAAAAAAAAAGAAAAAAAAAAAAGAACCAAGGTTTTTGAATGTGAAACACACTGTGATGGTGTTTTTTTTGTGTGTGTGTGTTGTCAACACACCATGAGCTCTTTTTTTTTTTTTTTTTTTTTTTTTTTTTTTTTAAATAAAAGTTGAGGTGTTTTAGGGATCGGAGGGGGGGGGGTCATTTTCTTATAGACACACATTTTCAGTCAGAGTTTCTAAAAAGTATTTTTCTTTACACTTAGTACAAAAAAGACATCTCTACCCGTTAGTGCTTCGTTTTAAGATACTATAACATAAATAAACAATTTATTTTCAGTGTTCAGAACAGACAGTTCCAGTGTGACTGGAAAACTAACATACTCCACCATATTCCAGTTGGCAGCAGAGGGTTTAACAGAGTTCTCCACTCAAGATTTTGGCGCACCCCAACGCACCATACTTACAAAATGTTCTTCATTTCTACAAACCTCCAACATAAGCCCCAGCCAATTTGGGGGGGTCATTCATGTCAAGATTCACTTTTTTGAAAATACGACAAAAACCTTTAAAAGTTTTCAATCAAAGACTTGACAAATCTTTCCTAGTCACCCCTCATCAGCTGCTGTCATTTTGATCAACTCCCAGGATACTGTGTTTCCTCTCCATGCACGAGTCTCTTGTGAATTTAACAATTACAAATCCCAGAGTGCAAAGCACAGTTCCCACGAGGGCCTTATTCATTACCTGTAGTCCCAACTTCCCTGCGGATACATCAGTACATGAGCACAATCTCTATGTGACAGTAAAGTTCTGGGGTATAACCTACTGATATTTAGCATTTACTTTCTGAAAAGAAATTAGATAGATTCTGCTGTGCAAAACGATGCCATGAAGAGCTGATAGTGTAAATTCCATTCCTTTATTTCAAAATCTCTCACTGGTCCACGTCACACTTTTATCTCGCTCGCTCGAGTCTTCCTCATTCAGCTAGTCCTTGGCGCCTCACTTCCTGGCACTGAGTTCCTCGCCTCCTTATTTGCAAGTAAACACCTCCGTCCTCTCACTGCACGTGTTGCACTTGACAAAGCAGCACCACTGGAACTTACAATTGCACTGCCACACTTTGGTGTACTGGTGTGTATTGTAGCCCCGCCCGCAGCACATAAGGTCGCAGCCGTCTGTATGTGGCGAGGTGCGGTTGCACAGGCGTCCCTGGGTGCCCACGCTCCCCGTGGCTGCGTCCTCCTCGCAGTAGTTGGGCGACCTCTCGATGTAGACGAGGTCTGTCTCCATGGGCTTGCGGTAGCCCTGAGTCTGCTTCACCTTGAGGTGGGTGGGCTGGCGCAGTCGGCTAGCCCGGACTACCTCCACATGCACGGCTTCGTTGTACTTGTCCTTGAGTACGTAGCCAATCTCTCGGAACTTGGGAAGTGTAGTCCAACAAGTTTTGGTGGTGCAGGAGCCCGAGACGCCATGGCACTTGCACTCTAGCTTCATCCTTTCTTCTAGCACCTGGAGAGTAATAGAGAAAACAAAACAGTTGTAGAACTGCAGCAAATATAGACAGGTAAGTAGACTCCCAACCCCAATATTTCTTTGAAAGAGAAAATGAAATAATTCAAGAGAAATGTGTCTTTACAGAAACAATGGCCTTGTTACTCGAGATAATCTATATAACTGAGAGCTCTCCTCCCGTTCGCGTCTAGTTCGAAGTGCCGCTTTGCATCATAGCTAGGCGACAGTTTAGTCTCTCCCCGCCACCATCGCCACCTTCTGGTGTAGCTACTAACTGCATCTCAAATTTGTGGATTTTTTTCTACAGATCTGCTGCGTTCCGAATTGGACAAAAAAAAAAAAAAAATCACACATTTCACATGGCCCAAAGTCAAAAGTCATTTCATGTGTACAAATGGATCCAAAAATGCGTGAATATAACTTTACATGTAAACCCATAACATTTTTATGTGAAATTAAAATCTGTGTTTACAGAGTAAGTTATGCATGTTTGAAAATTTTATTTGAAGTTTGTGGACAGTGAAGTATTTGTGGATCATGGTATACATATGTGGATTGTCTTCTGTGACCTACGTGAATTAATGTCCAATAAAAACTTTCATGGAGATGATTTTTTTTTGTGTGTGTTGGCAAAGGGGCATTTCTTATCTGCAACCGTGCTTGTAGAAAGTGGTGATTGTGCTGGTGGCTTATACTGTAAATTCAGTGAATTTATGCTCAAGGTACTTCAATCAAATCAAAACCTGGCCTAAGTGCAGAGTGAGACCGATCTCTGTGAAGTAGACAAATCCAAGCATATCTGAATTCTCAGTCATGGATGACATGCAGTTTCATGTCCCGAGGGAGGGAAAATTGCACTTACTGGTAATATTCCATCCTGTAATTGTATCTACCTTCCCTGAACCACATCAATGAAAGAGAAAAATAAACATGGCTCTCATAAAACTATCAATCATCTTGGATAATTTTGATCTAGATTATTGTGTCATTAATTGTTGCACATGCAGTACAAAACAAAGACAAACTCAATTAATTGTTTACAGCTGGACCAGAGACTTGAGGTTTATTTGACTGCTTCAACAATGTGATAAATAGAAGAAAGCAATGTCGCCACATGCATGAAAGTAGATCACAGTTATAGATTCAGATGCTTTTAGTCAAAGAGTCATTTTAAATGCAATAATGTCGAATTTTTTAGGTTATTCCCTTACTCAGACTTGGACTTAATTTCTCTTTGAGGTTATGTCCAACATATGGTACACAGGGCAGAATGTCTTCTCCTTGAGGCCTAATCCTGCGGCATATGGGAAATATTGTGCGCTGTCGTCAGTATTTAAGTGTCAATCCTTTGCCCCGTGGGACTAAGAAAGTAAAAAAAACCTCAAAATAAAAACTGTACCCTCTTCTTTTTTCTGCTGAACTGTTGTCAAAGGCAAAGGAACAGAGGAAAGAGGGGGTGGAGTCCGAATGGGTCATATTAACACATCTGTAATAGTCCTGACATGACTCCTTTAACCAAATTAGGAACCCTCCCTCCCCCCCATACTTGCTTGAACGAAATGTGTGTCTTTGTTGTATAAGATGTAAGTTTGGTTGGCAGGGCATTTTTCCAGTGCAGCTTTTTCCTGGCACCTCGCCTCGCCAGAAGCACAAGTCATCATTTCTATCAGACACTTACAAAATGTACACAAGAGTTTGTTCAATATCTCCGTCTGTCTTGTCCACGGAGTCATGTGGTCACAGTTTCCCGATCTGAGGACATTTGATTGAAAAAACATGAGCTCCGCCGACTTCATAAAAGCTCGGGTCAGCTGTCAATCTCGCCTCGCATGTTGATTCAGAATGAGGATTTCCAAAAATGTATAGTGCAAAAAACCACAAGGAATGCCTGGCATAAGGACTCTGACAGATGCATGGAAACATTTACTTAAACTGTGTCCGTCAAAGCCTCTGGTCGGTTACTAATTAGTCCAATATGACCAGATTCCCATCTAAAGATCACTTGTCAAACACAAGATGAAAGAGATCTGGTGATTCACTAAGGGTTCTTTTACATTCCGGTTAGTCACGGAATCTATCGGAATTAAAGTTTTCTGTTTCAACAATGCGTCTTATCAGTGATTAGAAAAAACATTCTCAGCTGGATCCCATTGGAGAAATCACTTCATTGCTCACCAGGCTCATTTTTATCAGCTTGTTTGTCTTCAATATATTGGTGGTAAGACTCTTCTTTTATACAAAGTTTCATGGCACTTGCTGGCACATGATACAAGAATGACCTGACCTCATCTGCACTGGACAGGGAAAACAAACAGGATCTAGACAACTTACACGTAAAGTGTTCTTCACCATAAATGATAGCCCAGCAGAAGGGGATTAAATAACCAACAGAGGTTATTTTAAGTGTCTCGTATTCAGACACATTTCCCATGTGACTTAATACTTTTTTTTACACTGTTTGCACCAAGCTATATGTGTCTGTTGTCCAAATCTGATGGCAATCTTTCGAGGTTTTCCCGGGCTGCATGCAAATCGTGGTCTGAATTCCAATCCAAAGCCTGGTGGTAATCCACCAGAAGCTGTTTGGTATCTGCCAAGAACGCAAGAAAAACACGAACTTGTGCACTGTAGCAGTTTCATTAACAGCAAGCTATAATGATGAGCTAGCTAAATGCATGGGGAATCACATTTATGGACTATGAGCTCAGACCTCTGCATCCTTAATAACCTCTCCCAGTCTAAGAGAGATTTCGGCTTCTTACTGTCTCAGCAAAGAGGAAATCTGACTTTTGCACATCCTCGTAGAATCCGAGTTTCCGAGCCCCAGAGTGAGAAAAGCAACAGTGCCAACTCCAACCCTGACGGCCCAACATGCCAGCACCCTGGCATGCAGCACAGACCCTATCAGTCTGCTGTGTTAACACCGGCATTGTCGGCCTGCTTTCACACCCTGAATAGACGCAGTCAAATGGCAGTGACATGTTTTGGTATTGTGCAGAGAACTGCAATAATATCCTGTTCCTGACTTTACACTTCATAATTCCATGGAAAGAAAAAGGGGATGGCAGTCCTGCATCTGGCAACCATTGGCCAGGCCCCATTTTCCCAGTGGACACGATAAAGCCCAAGTTATTAATTAGATCCATTTGTCAACATAACATCATCTCTTCTCTTTTATTTACCTCTCACATTCTTGACTCTTTCTCTTTTTTTTCTTTCCTCCATGACTTTTCTAGGATGACTAATAGCAAACAAACACGTCCATGATGAAGTATGTCAACGCACTCTCTCAGAAATAAAAGACGCCCTCTCAGAATGAAAAGACATGTCAATAATTGGCTGAAGCAAAGCAGGCTGCTGAAAGGCTAACTGGGTGATCAATCAATAAGCAACTTGGTCAATCACAGTCCTTTGTCACATGACTGTGTGACTTTTAGCTCTTTATCTGGGACTGTTTGCTCTTCCGCAAAGGAGCAAACACGCATGTATGCTTCCATGCATGAACACATGCATGTTTGTAAAGTATTGAGTCATAAAATGTGTCTTTAAAGGAAGAATATTTCATATCATCAAAATCTCACTTATTACAACTCGGGTCTAATTTCTGTCATGTTAACCATCATTTTTATGGCTTACGATAACATTGTAGTCACCAAAGTACTTGCTGAGCTATGGCAGCATAGCAGCATTGCCACAATAAATTGGAGCATGAACCATGAGCAGTAAAACAATCTGCCAACCTATAAACCAACACGATTATCTAAAACACTAGATTTGGAGACGAAAACTAAAGTGGGCGCACCCAAAATGTTGCTAATAATCCCTCATTGTACAGGAAAATGTACGTATGTATGTGTAAAATAAATGAGAAAGTCTGACTGTAAATGTGATGTTTCATAACGTTGGCTATGCTTCTTGCCCCATCTGACTTTAGCAATGTCACCACATTCCTACATCTCAGCAGTTAAATTGGTGTGTACACTTTCATAATTACTGATAGGAACAATGTTGTAATAAATTAGAACTACCATTTCAATCAGGCCATTATTCCTAAAAGATGGAATGAGTTGCTCAATTTCACAATATCCATCATTTTCGTTCATTCAAAAAGACTTGACTCAAAAGGGTTTTGCTGTCGCTCGCCTTTTAAATAACATGTGAGGTTACGAAAAAAAAACAATAGAAAAAAAAACTCTTTACCTTTCTCCCTGCCTCATTGTTATGCAAGTTCATCAGGCGGCGAGGGGTCTTTTTAATCTCGCGGGCATCCACGAAGCGGCGAGAGAACTCGATTCCGTACTTGATGTCAGCCGAGCAGCCTCCCCACTTCCAGCCTTCCTCCTGATTGTAATACCCCTGCTTCTCCCGGTCGCAGCCGCACTGGCTCAGGTTGCCCTGGCTGCACGCTGCTGTGATGGCGTGGGCCACCCCTGCCGCTGTGATGGCGTAGGTGAAGGCTGCTTCCCGACTGCCTGAAAGAAGGAAAAGAGGTCTTGTTTTTAGAGATTAGACATTAGCAACAATGAGATCATTTTAAATGAACTGCCACATTGAAGCTGTTGTACTTCTTTCATCTTTACTGTCGCAAAATGCAAAAACCGAGCACACAGATCATCTTTAGCTCCCATCACAAGCATTAAAGACCCATGTAGACATATGACCTGTGAACCTTAAAGCCTGCTGTATTTTGTATATCGGCTCAAAAAAGCTTCCAAAGTTGTTTTAGCGAGACTTTTAGCATGTTTTCATAATGTAAACACGTAAGTCCTTATTTTGGCTGACCATGGTCACCTTCATCACAGCGAACTTTCAACACGCCACTCCAGTCACGGTGTGAGTCGCAGCAGAGATTTTGACCTTGATGAACGGCACAGAAATTCCAAGTCCGCTCCATCATCTTGATAAGCTACGGGCCTTTCCATCCCTTTCCTAAACAGCTTCCCTCCTGCACCTTGGTAGAAATGTGGTCACATTTCCAAACCGCAAAGTCCTTGAGCCCAGCCTGCGAGAGTGCAGTGTTGGAATTCCAGTGTGGGGAGAGCTGGCCTAGGTGCTGTCCAAAGTGCTGAATTCCTCTATGGGAGCACCTTTTACTGCTGCCTACGCTGCAAACAGCTGGGGGCTGCAGGTCTGGCTGCTTCACTCACAATGCTCACTGACAAGAAGGGAGACACTCTGGGGAGCAAGAGCCCAGACTGTAGCAAGACTGCAAAAGATCAGCAGCTAAACCTAAACAGAGATGTTATTTTACCTGTGCTGTGCGTTACACTGAAGCGCTGCTGTGTGAAAATGTTATTCCTATGTTTTCATTTGATCATGTGATGATCGAGTTGAAGGATTATGAGTTTAGAAAATGATGTCACTGCGATACAATGCGAAATTCACAATGCAATGTCATCAAGCTACAATAAGACGCAGTTTCTACTATTACCTATACATGTTTAATAAATTAAATTAAATACATTTAATAAACAATTGATTGATTAGGCCTCGTGGAAAGAAAGTTAAATGACAAATTGTTTAGTTTATAAAATAGGTAAATGTGAGGTCTTCAAATTGCCGGGTTTGTTGGACCGACAGCCCAAATACCAAAACATGTTTAATTCAGAATTATATAAAAGTGCAAATCCTCACATTTGAGAGGGTGGATCCAGCAAATGTTTTCCATGTGTCCTTGATACATTACCTAAAAGATTATTTAGCTATCAAAATTGTCGTTGATTCGTTTTCTGTTGATCAACTGTTCTTTTCAGCTCAAAGAGAAATAACAATTGTATCATACAATCACGTTATCATATAACAGCTCTTTGAAATATCAATGATGGATTTAAGAGGGAAAGGAAGCCAAAGGACTAAGGTACACGTTCAGCCAAAAGGTCGATGACAATACCCTTGCCATACTATTACTTTTTCTTTTTAAAAAGTCCTCTACTACTCTCCTAATAGCTACAGAGGGCTGTCTTAAAAGGCCTCCCCTGGTCTAAAACAGACTGTGGGCTATTACAACCTCGGTCTCCCTTCAACTGGCAGTAATCTGGAAGCGGCCGAGCAGCAGAAACAAGGCTAACCGCAGAGCAGAGAGGAATGTCTTTTGATGTATGTTGTGTAATGTACTCTGTTGCAATTATTTGAATCTCTCTAGGTAAAATGCATTTTTTTTTTTCTGCACTTCAGACAGCCAAAAGCTCCTTGACAATTTATCATTTCCTCAATGGCTTTCAGAGAAAGAGCCAAAAAGCTTGTCAGATCAGTTTGGCAACAAACTTCACTTTATTACGTCAGATCCAAACAGTAACTCCAGTGTTCTGGACATTGTAACTTGATGTCACTGCACACTGCAGAGGATTTGGGTGTGAAGGGCAAAGGATATTTCAAACCTTCTGTGGTCTAACCCTAACCCTTCCTCAGAGACTGATTTACTTGTGAGTAAAGTCTAGTAACATCTAGTAACAAGAACTGTAATAATCTTTGATGCATTGTGATAATTAATTCCTGAATATGAACCAGTTAAATTGTATATCACTGTATTAGACTGTTTGGCTGTAACATGCTCAAACATGTCTTATGTGACAGATTTACGTTTTCAAATGATTGGAGTTTAAACAAATATACAAAACTGTGAGTGCAAAAAGGGAACTGCAAAACATTCAGTACCTACAATGAATAAACTGTCAGACACTGCAGACGCACCCACAGTCGTGTCCACTAAAAGCAGGATGAATATTCTAAAATGAGCAAATGGAGGAAATGTTTACATCTACAGCGGCAAAGTACAACAATAAAGTGGAAATTATAAGGAAATAAAACACAAAAATGCCTGAGTAAGGCCTGTGTAATTTTGACTGACCAAATAAACTTTTAACAATTTTAAAAGTTACTAGAAGTAAAATCTTTGCTTATTTTACCTCATTTAATGGGTCGAGACAGTGCGGTCAAATAGAGCCAAGGCTGCTAGCGTTAGCTGGAGTCCTGCCTCGGCATGACTGCTTTGCATAAAGCAGAATAGTAAAATCTACTTATCTGTTTGGGTTTATAGTTGCCTATTGCTTAATTTTATGGAGCTTTTTTGGATTAGATCCTTCTAAATAAACTGCTTATATGCAGTCATTTGCAGCTGTTTTTTATTTCATTTCCTCGTCTTTCTTCAGAGGGATTTTTTGCACCTCTTATTCTAGTCTCAGGGGCATTTTCTGAACTCTCACAGACGTTTTTCACCCAAAGCCACTGTTAATTTCCTATCTTGGCACTGGTGCTGCAGAGCTAATACCACGGCCACAGGTTTGCCCGGTGGGGACTGACTCACAACCACTTGCTTCTTTGGTTAGCAGCAGAGCTGTGCCCCACAAGCTTGTGGTCACAATCTGCTGCCCCCACCTCACACACATGCACAGATGGAGGCGCGCAACCATAATGCATGTGCATTAACACGCATACATATGCACGCAAATCCTCAGTGACCGGCCACATAATAAAAATACACAACGCACTCACACTACCCTCCACCCTCACACACATGCACTGTTAAAAACACATTTGCACATAGACGCACAAACAGAGCGTCACTGTAATGTTTAAAACAGGATAAAGGCAGTTTCCAGAGAAAGGGTGGTTCCCTGAGCCATAGATGCTCGCCCATTTCTGGGCCCATTGAGTTGTGCTGCTCATGGGGAAAATGATGATGATGGGGCTTGTACTGGTTGTCACCCCCTGGTGGGTCTGGCACTGCCAAGGCTCAGCCTAGCCATAATGAAAGCCAATTATACAAGCTATGGAACTGTGGCCATCAAGACCCTCTTTTTTCTTTGTGCAATGAACCAAAGAAGACATCGGAAATCAGATTTTTTAAATATGTTGTCCGCTGGGTATAAATATCCATGTCAATGGAGCATTCAATCCCCCTCTTGCCTATACAATCATATTATGTATGACAATTCTTTAAATCAAAAACATGAAAACTCCAATCAAAGCTTTCACTCTATACAAATGCAGACTTGTGCTTGAACTGCAGTCAAACTTATTTTCGGGCTCGAATTCAAGCAGGAACGCATGATAAATGGTTAAAAAGAGAACGCATTTTGGTGTCCCGAGGTGATAGAAATGAAAGACCCACCGATTCTGAGTTCACGGAACAAAACAAATGTATTAATACAACCGCAACCAGGAAACTCCATATTTCATCAACAATGCTCTGTTGTCTTGTGTTGGATGCTGTGTGTGCAGCATCATTTTACACCCGTGCCCTCAGGAAAAAAGGCCCTGCTTTGCCGAACAGCCGTGCGGTTGATGAAATGCAGAGGAGAAAAAGCACCCATAACAGCCGCTGAAAGCCCTACAGAGGCTGGCCCCAGAGTCCTGACAGCCCTCCAGGAGGAACCACCCTGGGATAGCCTCGCTAGCTGCCAGTGGAAAATTGGAGTGACCAGAAAAACCTCAATGAACTTGGAAACATCCAGGAGAGAAGAATGGGGGAATATTAAACCAGATGTCTAATGGAGTTTAGTGGCAAGTGTCTGCTACACTATCCAAGAAAAGGAGGGTAGAAGAGGATCAGCCCTGCTTCACTCAGAACAGGTACGGAAGGGTAAATAAAAAAAAGAAGCATATCCAGCGTGGGACTAAAACCAGAGATGTAGGGAAAGTTACTGACTTAGTATGCCTTGGCCTTCACATTAACTGACCACACCACTTTGGACAACGGGCGCCGCTGCAGTGCGCGTCGTGTCTTTTGACCATCAGCCGAAACTGGGACACAAAAAGAAATCTCTAGATGTAGTGGCTCGCCGCTAAAACGGCAATCTGTGTTTAGAGCCGGAGGCAGGCACACCGCTAGACAAATTTCACATGACACAGAACGGGAGATTTACAACCGACAACACTATACAGGCAGTGCTGGTATAGTGTAGGCTAGCTGATGTAGTATCGCTGCCACTGACCTCAACAGGCCTCGCTTTTTCTTCATCGCTCACAGGCCGTGGTTAGGCTATGTTGCTGACAAGAGAGGAAAGGGAAAAGATATACGGAAGGGACAAGCCACTGCTCGGTCCAAGTCAAACAGTTTTGTGCCTCTAGATAAGGGTTGAAATCTAAACTGAACTAATCCGTTTTTTTCTAGCGGGTGAGACAACACAGGGGCAGCAAACGGCACCGTATTACATCTTATACCTTACTCTCCGAACACTATCTTGTATTTCTTGGTAAGTATGATGATTAAACTCACCTGTTTAGCGTCTTTATTTTATTTTATTGTTATCTTGTATGCTTATGTTTAGTTTCTGGCACTGAGAAAGCTACTGACAACCAGATTCAAACTTTGATTCTGATCCTAACAAACCGCGAGCTGCACTGAAGCACGGCGTAAGAGCGCCGCAGCACAGATGCAACTTAATTACTGCAAAGGTGAGGATATAGTAAGAGGATACAAGAAGAAATTCAGCTGATGAAAGGGGCTAAGGAGAAGTAGTTTAGGCTGGAATACTGGTGGGGGGTCTTGCCAAGCAACAGGAAAACACATGTATGCACACACACACGGACACACACACGGACACACACACGCACAGACCGGCAGAGCCCAGCAGTGCAGTTGAATGGCCTCTCCACACAAGCCAAGCCTGTTGGTGGAGCAGTGAAGGGGAAAGCTTTTTAAAGGCCCCCTCATCCCGGACATGCACTCCCACCCCGGGGACAGAGGAGGGTTGGATTGCATAAGAAATGACATCTCAACAACACAACGATGCACTGGAGTTTTTGAGATTCATATCCATTAAGGACAAGGACATCCTGTCACGGACAAACGGCACTGCAGCGAACAAAGGGAAAAGTGTCACCTGCTGGTGGCCAGGGGTCTTTACACTTGTGGTGATGTTGACTGACAGTGTGTATTACAAACAGGACAGGAAAGCTTTTTTTTTTTTTTTTCATCTAGAGGACACAGCAGTTGAACATTCCCAAAACTAACAACCACTTTGCCCCAATTACACGGCAACTGTTTTTTTTTTTTTTTTTGTAAAGGTGGACAGGGAGATAACCAAAGCAGTTAAGATTACTGTTTCTGGAGCCGCATGTTGATTCACTGACTTTAAACTAAATCCTGTTAAAAGCTTTTTCTACTTATTCCCCGCTACTCTCACTGCCTTGCTGCACTTCCACTCTCCTAATAAAGTAAAAAAAAAAAAAAAAAAAAAAAAAAACCTAAAGCCAAGAAAGTCCTTACTCTTCAGAAAGGAAAAACACAACTTTAGAGAGCAGGATAAATTCAAAATATGAAACATATAACCAAAAAACTTTCGCAAAAAAAAGTGAATGAAATAGAAATCTGAGATACTTTTAGATGTTTGTTTGTTTTTTAGCAATAATTGTGTGTATAAGTTCATGCACACTGTATTTAAAAAAAAAAATGTTTTTCCTTACTGTACATACTTATGACACCCAAAACCCTTAAAAACAAGCTCTAACCAATGCGGCGCTGGAACTGTGTCTCCAGGGCCCCATGGAAGGGGAAGAAAGTTGGAGGAAAACCCCTTGCTTTGTATACCAATCACTGAACTGACTAATGTGCTCTCTACTACTGTTTTCCGTTCCGCTTTATGTACCGTTGCTATGAACATATGCTCCCAGCAAATTATAGAAAAAGTTGTGGTCTGTGAGGTTTGCAGCTTGAGGAATTAGCACAGTCTTGTTCCTGTACAATAAAATAATATTGTTTTACCAGAACTAGGCTCCACATTCTCAGTGTACTCACATCATGGAGCTGGGGAAGTGACACGCTTTGGCACAGCCGCTTACTGTAGGGTCCCGAGTTTGATTCATATAATAAGGACGGCTTTGAGCAGTAAAGCTAAAACAATTATGAGGGTATTTAACGTTGCCGGTATTAAATGCTGAGAATTTAAGTAAGCTGCCTCCCAGGCATAGAAAATTGGGCTGGCAGAAAACATCTCAAAAGCATCCTTTTTCTTCCCTGATCTCCCTGAGGTGGAGATAAAGCTTTTAGACTGTATACCGAGACTTGCTAAAACAGGCACAAATCCTTCTTCCCACCCTTTCATCCTAATAATGAGACCGAATCAGGACCTCACCTGCTCAGATCTGGAAATGCAGGCCTGTATGTGCTGTACACGGTAATCATCAAGTTCATTTGAGGACAGTGTTGAGGATTTTCCTCAATTTCAATCCCATTTTGCTTTGTTTCATCTTCAATGGAAACATATTTACTGAGATATATATCAATCCCACATCATATCACAGAAGATATCATTATCATCATCACTATAATCAGCGAGTCAAATATGCCACTGATGACATGTTTCCTTTCTCATTACAAAAGAAACCTCCAGACCTAACATTTCCATATTCGTTGATGTTCATCAAACCCTCGAATGAAGCTCCGGGTTTCTTCCCATCCTCTCCCACCTAACAGCGCCTCTGTGCTTCAAACCCACTAACTCTCGCTCTCTCTGCGCTCTCACCTAAGTGGGCCAGCAGCGGTGTGATTGTTGGCACATGTAAATGTCCAGTTGCGGCCCTGCGTGTAGAGAATACAGTGATCGGCCTGGGATTGTGTGGAACAAAGCGCACAGTGAGATTACAGTTGATCCTCTCGCATCCTGTTTCCTCCTGCGTCTAGCAGCACTGGCAGACACAGACAGACGCAGATCCCACCGATAACACAGCGGCGTGGGGAGGGGAGGGGCTAACGACTCACCCGTACACACACACACACACGGGGGCCCGAGGGCCAGGGCCCACAACGACCCCGGGCCACGTCAGCAGACAGACAGTGGGTGGGCAGGAGAGAGTGAGAGAGAGCGAGAGAGGGGTGAGGGAAAGGAGAGGGACCCCAGCTCCCGACACACCCACACAGTCTGAGACAGAGACAGAGCTGATGAATGAACAAGGGGCCTGGCGATGATAGCACTGTTTGGTCGCGTAGGACGAGAGGCCCCACCCTAGATACAGACACATGTTGTGGGCAGGGGATGTGAGGCGAGAAATTGGGAGAAAAAGAGTAAGAGATGACCTTTACCGAGCCGTGATGACCGCAGCCCACACACTGTAGAGCAACAACACATCAGACTCTGCTATCTGATAAAAGTTAGGGGAAACATTCTACACATTGGAACACACACACACATGTATACGACTGCTCTGCTTTCTCTGGACTCACATTGAGGAGGGCAGACAGGATTACGGCTACCCACATGATGATGGGCTGAAAAATAGGCCTTTTATCCACCACCGTTCCACCATAACACAATGCACGCATCATTTCCACGCTGTTATCTGCATAGCATCAAATACTTGGCTGCCTGGGAGTGAATCTGCAGTTTTTGCTGGTAGCTCGGCACTTCCATGCACCGGAGATATTTTATCTTTTTCGCGATAGCCGTCTCGATTTAGCGTCCTTTTATGATAACGACAAATATTTTTTGTTTTTTTTTATCTAAACAGGATAACAGAATCGGGGGAATGATTACATATCTGAAAATGATAACCACAATGAGCCTAAAAGGGTGTAGAACCAACACAAAACTAATCCCACAAAAGTAAAAACCTCGGCGGCAGCGAGATCATTGATGGTACTTTAGGAGAATGACTTATTCGCTTTCAAGGGAAGAATGTTTATCCTACAACTTCAATGTCTGTTTTTGAGACGGCATCACATGATTTAAAAGGAGTTTGTTGAAGCTCAGCTGGTCGAAATTAATATTTCAACTTGCATTTCCTTTAACTTTGTCAAAATGAGGAAACAAAGCACGAATGGAACCACATGGTCATTTGAAAAGATTTTCTCGTCCGTTCATTATTAGCCTTAGGTTGGACTGTGATGTTGTACTTGCATTCTGCGGGGATATGATTTCACCACAAATGACCATCAACTGATTCCGAGAAGGGGAAGGAGCTCCGCCAATGCATTTATAATCTGAAAGTATTTTGTTGTCGTCAGACCAGGAGCTTGTAGTGCAGCGTACGAGAGGAGCGATGCTGGATATGTGGGGGGAAGCAAATGAATGGCTATTTTAAGCCAGAGGGTCAAAATAATTAACTACGGCTGCCACTGTAAATCTTTTTTATATTCCACCTGACAAATTTCTGCCTATGAAATTTGCCGTGAGCCCGTCGTCTTGTGTAAAACCAACACATCCTCATGCCTAAACGACAGAATAGGTCGTCTGCCAATAAGTCCAGAAACGACATACTGTATGACCGTCAACCAGCGACAGGCGCGTGACGTGAAACGGTCGCGGTCTTAAATATGTGGTTAACTTTGTAAATTCAAACATTGTGAATTCAAACCAAACTACTTTGTTTGGGCGTTTTGGGGGAAGACTGTCTGGTTGCAACATTAGTTCAAGTGATCTGAAATGCCTGACAATTTGATTGACACCACAATGATTCTCAAATAAAAGCCAAAGCCACCATGGATCTTTTTGATTTAAGAATGTGGGTTGATGTCAACTATAACAGTGTAAAAAAGAAAGAGGAAAAAAAAAGTTCAGTTTAAGACATAAAACACAAAATCCAGTGCATCTATTGTTTCTGACACATTGCATCCAAACATGAAAAACCTTCAGCCTTCTACAAATTCAGCTGTTCCAAAAGGGTATGGAATGTAAAACGCTAAACCCAAAATCCCCCAAAACTTCTATCAACCACATCCTCTTTGTACTTATCTTCCTCCACTGTTTAAACTGGAGATACAAGAAAACGACCTCAGCCCTGAGTTATGTCTGGCTCTATCTTTGTGTAGGTGACCTTTCCCCTCCTCTGACAGGGAGCTCTGCTCGAAGGAGTTCTGCATCTCCAGCTCCCGATCAAGTACGTGCCTGTCTGGGAGTTCTTTCCACTCAAGTGGTTTTCAATGAACCTGCTGACTTAAACATCCTTTATCTGGCTTGACGCTGGTTTGGCCCCTGAAGCCCTGCAGTCCTGGCAGGTGGATCGCCCCCTGCCTTCACCACACTCGGAGCTTCCAAGGGGAGATGGGTACACGAGGGAGGAGGGAGGGAGGGAGTGACTGGCTGGGAGGTGATACTATAAAGGTGGATGGGAAACTACAGACATGAACACACCCTCTATTCTCCTCGCTTCAGCCTAAGCCTCCGCATTTGATCGTACTTGCATTTGTGTCGGTAACTGCGTCAGATTTCTTTTCCAGTTTCCCTGTTCTCATTCTTAGTTTTTAGTCATGACACACGGCTAGGGGAAACAACTCCGTGCCTATCTGAGGTACTGTAAATGAGAGAGAGACATTTAAAGAGAAAGCGAAAGGGAGAAAGGTATGATGTAGGTCACAGAGCAAAACAGACTTTGCCTCGCTTTTTTTTTTCCTTCTGAAAAGCCCTTTTGTTATAACTTAACATTAACAAAACAATGTTTTGCCTGCGTTTCCACCTGAGCATGTCGTTCTGATCTTCTTTAAACAACAAATACATTCTAACCTTGGCTTTTGGCGCTGCAAAAACAAACAAAATCATCATTATTGCCTCTGCAGTAAACACAGCCCACCTGCTCAAGTGCTGCATCTATTCTTGTGCAACGGGCCCGAGGCAGGATGATTGAACTTTTGTAATATTTCACTGCCGGGACAACAAGAAACCCCTTTCAGATCAAAAAGCATGAATCAGGACGGTGACAAACGGGCTGGAAAGTCAAACAGAGAGTAACCAGAGTAGGCCATTTTATGACAAGGGGGCCAGTGTTGGCCTTTGATGCTGAGTGTAGCCATTGAAAGGTGTCCGTTTTCAAGCCCTAATCGGCGACATCAAGTGCATTGCAATTTGAACAGAGCTGTAAGGTGTTCATAAGCAGGTCTTTTAAGTGAAGGGCATCTCTATTACAGGTGGTTAACTAAAGGAATGTCAGATGTTGGTGCACAAGATGAGGCTTTTTCTTTTCAGTCAAGTGAAAACGTAACAGTAAAGGAGGACAGAAAGTACAGTAATAGTGGAATTGATTGCCCAAATAGAATAATAGAATGGAATAAATGCAAAGGGAAAATATGGTCATATAATACTGTTCGTGTGTAAAAGTTGAGGTACGGGGCAAAGATCACTGGCTGGATCAAACACACGTCAACATATTATGTGAGATGTGTAACAGAAACCACATGGAGCTTTCGATGCGTGAACACACTTAAATACGCATAATAAAACGGCATCAACAAATCACAGCCCTGGGATCAGTCTTGACAGAAATATTTAAAATAGAATGATTCATCCAGAAAGCGGGCCAAGGATTATGATTGGAGGATTGACCACGCTTGCCATTCTTATCCAGAAACTCTCTTTTCCTCCTGACTTGTTGATGGATTTGTCTCTAATTTCATTATTACTTCTTAATAGACTGCAGCAAGCCACTCAATAACACCCCTTTCTGTTAGCACAGGATAATTCATTCCACATTTTTACAGACCAGAAAGTACCATCTCATGCCAGCACCATCGCGGGGCATCACAAGAGGACTGCTAAATCTGCTTTTGCAGAGAAAACAGAGACTCAAATTGCCAGTTTCCAATCTCACTGCAAGTTTATGGTGTTGTTCTGGTGAGGGATAGAGCTGCAACAAGAATGGGGATGCTTTCATTTTTCCATCAATCCATCTACCCTCAGGTCTTGTGTTCGCCAGTGTCAGGCAGCAGGGATGTCGCCAGAAGAAGCCATCTTCTGAACTGGACACACGTTTTTTCTGTTTACGGCAGAAGAGTGAGAAATAAGTATGGAATGACCAGCCTTTGAAACTGAATCACCTCTGCTAAATGGAGATATCTCAGGCTCTGTAATGCTCAATAACCCAACTATTAATGTGTGCTCTCTTGGAAAGCGAATGTAATATCATGGAGAAGCTCCAGAACAGAGAGACTGCCTCCAAGAGCAGGCAGCACAGAGAGAATGCATTAGACTTGCGGTCGGCTGATCTTTGGTTCTTGAAAAAATGCCTGCATCTCCTCCCTCCAGTCCAAAACTAAGACTGGATCACAGAGCGGGGGGAAAGGTTTAGTGTTCATAATTTGGGGGATTTGAATGAAAAACTTAAATGGGAGCGGAACGGGAATAGCTTTTCCCCTGTACTTGATTATGATGATGTGGGAATTTGCAGATTCGGAGAAGGGATTGGAACATTTTGTCGAAGGGGTGTAATTCCATGATTTCATATGCCATGCTAAAGAATTCCATAATACACACAGACATGGTCAGAAAACATGGTTACATCTTCGATCGTGAGCGACAAACACTGGAAACTAACACAACCGAGAAGGTCGTGTGTGAGGAGAGCTGATGGCAGTTTGACAACAAGGTGTTGAGAGAAGAAAAAAAAAAAACGCTAAATTGTCCATTTTTTGGCAGCGGAGTTCTGCAGTAGCTGTGGCTTCTGTGGTCTCCCGCGATGACCAGGCGGGACACTGCTAAACTGAACGAGCACTGTCAGATCCCAACCAACAGCCTTCCCGTCTACAGCCATGGAGAGCTTCGTCCCACTGCCTCAGATGCAATAGCCAAGCACAACCACGCGCGCCCAGCCGTCGACCTTATCGCTCGGCCGAAGTTTAGGGAGAACGGCCACAGAGTTAAACGTGTGTTACGTGTCTCCATGCTTACACAATACATCGTTTAGACTATACTGAGAGGAAATCAGTTATTGGTTAAGTAGTGAAACTGTGAATCAGCGGAACTCTCTAAGAACGTTCAAAAGGGAAATGAGTGGAAGCTGTAGAGCAAAACTAGGGTCACAATACGTGACCATTGTCCTATTTCACACAGGATTTACCCTCCAAGGCCAGACAGCTTATTGACTTTAGATCACTTTGAAAATTCAAGTGAAATAGAAGCACACTTTTTCGTTTCTGGTAAGCAGAGCCAGTGACGGCGAGTGGCACAGCTGACACAAGGATGGTTTGAATAGAACAGCGAGTCTGTAAGAGATATGTGCAACACCTCTTTTATACCCAGCTCATCAAGAAAAATAAACAGCTAATTCCATAGTTTTTTGTTGCTTTAATGTGTCTGATTAAATTACTTGAAGGTGAAAAGTCGGGGTATCGTATATTAAGCACATTTCTACTGTGAAAGCGATTATAATGAGCGTTTCTGGTGGTTCTTTTCCTTTTACAATATAACGGATTAGATCATGAGAATGATTACACTAGTGAATTGTTTATTCATCTGACCGCTCATATTATCCCTAATGTGCTAGGCCAAATCCTTCAAATAGTATAATCATTTTTAGTAATGATGGCCAAAATGGTTTAAATGAAAACCTTAGTGGTGGAGCTTTCGGATCACTTTTGGGTATCTCTCCCTCCAAATAGCTGTCATGTCCTAAAGCGTAAGGCCGTTGTAATCCATCATTCAGATGATGAATCTATCCACTACTTTAAGTGTGCAATATCGGACAACACATCTCCTGAAGCGCTCATCAGGCAACATTAACATACCTGGGGGAGCTGAAGCGAAGCTAAGAAGAGATTTGTTAGATTCCAGAGATGCATTTCAGTCAATTCCATACATCTTTATTTTCTGCAACTAATGTTCCAGTCAGTGAGTGAATGTACTGTTCATCTCTGAACCTTTGGTTTGCTTTTTACCACAGTTGATCAGAAACCTATTAATTAAACAATCATGTCTGTGTGTCAATGGGTGTGTGTTCTGGTTTCGATCTGTACTTTGCCAGTGCATTTATTGACAGAAATCATTTTTTCTTTTAGCACTTAAAGCTCTTTAGGACTAGTGTTACCTTCGAAAACCATGAACCAACTTCCCGTTCACAAGCCTCTTTTTGGACGGTTTACTGACCCGGCGGAAAAAAGAGTTGCTGTGTGCGCGCCTCAGTACAGCCATGGGTTCCACATAATATGCCAAGACTGTCAAGAGGCACAAACGATGCGACATTTTCTCCCTTTTACCCCCGCGGGGCGGAGGAATACATCGATTCACTTGAAGGAGAGACGAAGAACCCAGAACTACGGAGTGAGATGACAGGGTGCCAATGACACACAGATGGGGCCATAGAACATGTGTTCTCTCGATTTATCAAATAAAGAGCATTTTCAGAACCATCTCTACAGTTTAACTTTATATTTGCTGTACAGTATGTTACCTGAGTGGGGGGAAACATAAAGATATGTATTTTCTTCGCTGGTTATTCTCTTTATTGAACAAAAACACAAATCAATAATGTCTTTGTAAATCTGTCATGGGAACCCTTAGCGAAAGTAAGTTCCACATTGGTCTACAAGAAGACGTCATCGTTGGAATACTTTATTGAGAAGGCCACCAAGTCCCATCATTATTGGACAATCATGGCAGTCCCAGCAGTCATCACTCTCTGACCAGAGCTGGACACCGACAGTCATGTGCTCAGCGCGGGCACATGAAGCTTTTATTTGTGCAGATCCACTATGGAAACCAAGCAAGGAGAGCGAAAGCGGGCATGAAATTTAGATGACGCCATTATGGGATGAAGATGTCGCATCAATGATGAAAAGAGTAAGGGCCCCATGGGGTTGAAGGGCCTCAAATACACAACGATGAGTGACGATGCTTGCAAGAACTACGTGAATTAGAATTGCTAAATGTAGATTGTTATCCTACAAAGTGCTTAGGGTAAACAGTATATTACGTAAAAACACAAACATTAGTTAACATGCAGAGTAGACACACAGATGCTTCTGATGAACCTAATATCATTCCTAAATCTCTACGCCCTTCAAAAGGGCATAAAAGAACAGACGGAAAGGAGGAGCAAAGGGGATGTCGAGTGTTGAGGAAAACAACATGGGCTCCATTACAAAAGGAAGCGCCACATTCACAACAAAGACAAAATGCTTTTGGAGAGGGAGCTCGGGCTAATTCAGCTACTCCTTAAGAGGAGTGATTGTTAACAGAGCCACTGGATTAAATGCACAGCCCAACCACACTGTAATGGCAACAAAGCATCTTCTAAATGAAAGGAAATATATAAAAGTCCCCGTAAAACTGAAGCGGTGCAAAAGAGGTTTGCGGAGAGCCAAGTCTCTCAAACAAAAGCATCGTAAATGTAAATGTTTGTCTGCTTAGGGTCTTTTTCTGCATGTATGTGCACAGCCAGGCATGGACACAACCAATTTAGCCCGATTGACAACAGATGTGTCCATCTATTTTGGTTCGACGAGCGCACTCTGCAATAACACCATTAGTTGTCTCCTCATTTGCGATATCATTTTTCAACCATACGTTTTCCCCATTAGGGCTGCAGTGCCTTTCGGTAGCTTTTCCATAACTTTGGCGTAGCCAGCAATGGTCGGCATGCCGCTAACCAACAGTCTCGTTGCAGAAGCTACATCAACAGAAACCAGAGTGCACTGGAGAAATACAACATTGTCAATTGAAAAGAGGACAACTAAGATGAGCTGGAATCTGCAGTATATGAAGTCCTCTTGAGCAATGCCAACGCGAATGGTTATACAATAGAGAGTGCGTGTTGCTGGTTAGAGTTTTTGACTGTGATGTGTGCAGCTTGGGTTTGGCTTGTGAAGAGCCATATTTCATGGGGCTCAGAGGGTCGGGGGCTGGTACCGCATTTTTGATACTCCTCTTGTACAGTTTCTTAAAACTGAGACAATGGGATGGCTTGATACACGCATTGTGTAACTTCTATTCCCTCTTTTGGAGGGAAGTCACTGGTATTATCATTGTTGGCTTGATTATGATTCCAAAATTCAAAATGACAGTTAGTGTTGACATGCAGTGATGCGTCTCTATCCTCTGCTTCGCATCACACAGCGTCCAAGTTTGTAAGCACTTTTTGTCATGTTGTTTTTTAGTGTTCAATTGTTCATTTAATAATCTATTGTGATGGAACTAGGAACATGCACGCACACTGGTGGACATCTATCACTGATAATATTCCTCACTGTCACTCATTGACCTTATCCCTTACACACATTTCTAAACTTTAACCTCATGCACCTTGAACCTACCTTCACCCTAAAATGACACATCAAGCAGCTTCTATATTACAGAAAAACATGATTCCATACTCCACATCAATGTCTCAAATAGCGAATATGCTGATATATTATATTATATATATATATAATATATATATATATATATATAAGTCCAAGATGCAATTTTCATGGCTTTTCAAATTTAAAATCTTGTACAATACATCATTTAAGATGCCTTTAATTCAACAAACACCTTTCAGAATGTGGGATTGTTGAAGTTTTTTGGTGTTTTGGTTGATTGCACATTTGCACCACTAAAGTATGATATCAGCCAGGACGGGCCTGTATTAAAGCCTACGTTTGTGACCTTTACTCAAAATCGGATTTTAAGATCCTAAGTATTTCATTGTATTTTTTGCTATCCCTAAATAATGCTATGTTTAATTTATTATCACAACCTAATTAACACACAGAAACTGGGGCCCAGTTTTTGCTCCAGGCTTCCCTGAGGTTAACCCTGTCACGTCCTGCAGGGTGGAAGAAGTTAACTCTAAATTTAACCTGAGAAAAAAGTTTGACACTAAACAAAACTTGCAACTTTACAAAAACATTTCCCCACTCCAACAGCTAAAGCTCAAAAAGGTTCTAACGAGGACAGCCGTAGAGGAGCAAACACACACAGATATACACACACAAGCGCACAATGTGCACTTTCCCATTTGTGATAGAAACCCAGACTGACCTACTCGCAGCTCCTGACCGAAGACTGTCCTTTCTCCCAGCGCCGAACAGTTCCAGCGTCCATATCGGAACTGGTACTGACACTCATTGATGCCCATCTGGGCGCCTTCGCCTACAACGATGATGGCGTCCGGGCGGCTCTGGCAGATGGCCCGCTGGCGAGGTGCCAGCCCGGGAATCTTGTTGCAGATGATGTTGGCACCCAGAGCCACCACCGAGGACAGGGCCCTGCCAAAGTAAGAGAAACACAACACCACGCACGTACACACGCATTCACACACACACACACACACACACACACACACACATCATGGACACACAGACAGACACAGACTCAGTTAGAACTTCCAAAGGATGGTCAGACTGACTCATTAATGTGAGAATCTGCAGAACAGGATTCAATTCAACCAGTGATTGATGCACGTTCCATAGTAGTGTGAAAGCTGTAAATATTGCTATTTAATGGATTAGAGATAAATCAAAAAACTGAACATTTAATCCAACCTAAAGCATAAAAAAAATTAAAAAAACATACAGGGAAACTTGCTAAAACAGCCCAGAGAGGGAAAACAAGATTCCTATTTAACTCCTGACAACGCCATTACACATTGGTTTGGTTGCTGGGAGTTTGAGTAATGATTTGGGGTTATTGTGTTAATTATTAGGTAACATATTGACGTGAATAGTTGCCAGACTTGACTCTACGCAAATACAGTATATACCCTTGCTCAGACAGTGTCCTGTTATGTAGATGAGGGGTTCAAATTCCTAACCAAATGTCACACGAAATATTATTCTTTATGATTTGTGCGTTTGAAAGTTGTTCAGTGCGTAAAGAGCTGCCTATAAATTTCATGAGAGACTGCTTTTACTTTGGCCACATCGGAAGATTGGTTTGCATGGAAAATATGTCAGGTTTTCAACGCTAGTTGCCTTAATTCGTAGGGTGTTAATGTGCTGCACAGTAAATGGCAAACATCCTCCTCAGCTCTCCTCGGGGAGACGTCATCATATCTGATCTCTGGATGTGATAATATCAAAACACATGTTAAAGATGGCTTTGCAACCACTGAGAAAGCCAAAACAGATTACAGCTAAACAAAGTGCTGACTTTCTCCACAACTCTGTTTACAGCCCTCGAAACCATGTAGATACATACTTTTCAAACATGTCAGGGACTGGGAGCCATAAACGAGCGTGGAGGCAAACGCCAGCTTTGAAGTATGACGTCGACCTCCAAAGGCTTCACCACAAATGGGGCAAACTAACGCAAGTTGTGTGTCAGCAAAAAGCAACAGCGGCGCAAAAGGAGTAAAAAGAAAAGGACAGACACAATGATTTCTGTGAATACAGTTCATCTTTGTAGGAGACCCCTGACGAAGAACAAAGCTATGATTGTTGATTAGAAATCGCCGTCTGACAATCATGCTCCCTTACCGCTGGTTGTTTGAGTTCCTCCATAAAGACGAAAAGATATAAAACTCAATTTTAAACAACACAAGGTAAAGTAAATCCTAACTGCAGCGAGACCAGTATCTGTTACCAGACTGAGGACTACGCAGTACGCACATTCTCTTCTCACCGAGTCAAGAGAACAGCACATAAAAGGGAAAGTGCCATTGTGTATACAGTTGATTTTTCAAACCCTGCACTAAAAGTTACAACAAAAGCTAACTGAACTAAGATTTAAAAGAAAATACATTTTCAATTACGGTAAGCACGCTAAGATGTGTATTTCTAACAAAAAGAAAAAGAAAGAGAAAGAGAGAGAAACCAGATCCAAAAGCAAGATGTTAATGAGACAAAGGGAATAACTCATTTTTCTCGGCAAAAAAGTGAACATCACCACACTGTCAACTGATGGCTATCACTTCCAAAATATAAAACAGCTCTGAAATGAAAACCAGAAATGTATCAGGGGCATTCAGTGTCTGCAGTAAACACCCAGGCCTGCTGCTGCTTTTGAACCCTCCTCGCTCTCTCTGCTGTTAAACAGGCTTGAACTCCTCTGACCTTCTGTGACCTGCTGCTGTATGTGTGGTTCTTCATGGCAACCATGACATGTAGTCTGTGCAAAGCAAAAGGTCAGGCTCATTAAGACAAGCAATGTGCAACCGGGTAAATTCACTGTCTTGCATAATGAATGTTACAGGTGAACGGTAGCGGTTTGTTTATGTAAATCCAAAGGTAATAAAATACATTTTTAGAACTCAGCGCGCAAATTTAAAAGCCATTACAACGGCACGTTGACGTTAATAGTCATTTTCAAGTCTGGCAAACAGAACTCCTAATGACTTCCCTTCTTGGCTTTTTCTCATGTCGCTCACCTGCTAATTCACAGAATCACAGTCTACCAGGGGCAACCCAAACCATCACACAACACCAAACAGAGAATTCCAGAGTTAAGCTTTTAAATCCCTGAAATCATCAAAGTGCACAAATGCGATTCTGTTTGCTTAGCACATACTTGTGTGTACGCCAGCGGCTTGGGGACAAGCTCACCCACGGTCACAGATCTACCATGAGATACTTTAGAGTTGGCAACAGCAACGCTAAAGTATCACGTATCAGGTGTTGCAGTGATGATCGTATGTACATATTGATGTAAATCGTGCAGCGTTCGCTTGATCACTGGTGTCATTAATGCAGCTGTGATGAAGACATGAAGTAGGTCTTTTTGTTAATTACTAAGCAACAGGTGGCCTGCATTTTTGCCACCGAGTTTGAGCCTCGCGCAGATGCTGTCGAGTGCATTATGCAGAAATCGTATGTAAACCTCCGAAATGTAAAGCCATATAAGCCTGATATGTTCTTTCGAAATGCGTTGGATTAGTTGAACATCAGTAAGCGGGTTGTGCACGCGGGCCTTGACACAGGTGACACACATCTTCATCCTTAATAATTTGGGATTATTAAAAAAAAAAAAACATGGCTTAATCCCTGTTATATTAATCACAAAATGTGTGATGTGACTGACGGAAAAATACATCACACTAAACATCCAACCTTAAATGTCAGAGAAACAGAGGCCTCTGCCAGTTTGACCTGACAATGACAATACATTTCTTCTTTTTTTTTGGGGGGGGGGGGGGACGTGATTGAAAAAATCAAGCCAGTAGCCGTGTGAGCGGTGAGGAGCTAACAGATTCCATCACAGGGTAGTTTGGCCTTAAGAGAAACTGCAGTCTACGTCATGGCATGCAGCGTGCTTTCAGCCACCTACTCCATCACATGGAACACTTTGAACCTAACTGACACACTATTAAGCTGCCAGGCATGCATCTTCTACCGAGGAATGCACTCTCAAAAATGCCTGAGACACAACTTAACTAAGTCAAGTGAATAAATGCTTTTCTTTTTCCAAGAGCAGGAAATTAACTGTTATTTTTCTGCTGAAATGTGATTTTCCTCGTTTGCTGTTCATTTACAAATAAGATGATCTGTGCACCGAAGGTGTTGACTTCATAACAAAATCCTATTTGTGTCTGTTATGAACTATATATGCGAGCCGCACACAGACAACGGAGTGAAAATGGTCAGATTATTGCCATTAACATTAAGTGTGAAATATTGTAGTGTGAGGTGTGCAATAGTCCAATTGCTCTACGTGGTCAGATCGTTCTGCTGACAGCTCATTTGCCACCCAGAGCTCTACACATTACAGTTTAACATGTCAAAATATTAGTTCTGCTGCTTTGGTGAAAGGGCATTGCATTATTATGAATCCATACAAAACATATACCCCTTTAAAAAACCTATTCTGTGGTTAATGCTCAACAGAAAACCTACTTAAATAATCAAAACAAACAATAGTATGTAGTTTTAATGCGCAAGCCGTTACTATACTTAGCAGTGTAACCCACTTTTAACAGAAAACCCCAAAAAACCACATCTATTTCAGCATCAGGTTTGGGGTCTCGGGATGCTTTAAGAAAGCCAGTGTTCTCCTGCAGGAGTAATTCTGGTTTAATGCAAAGCCGCAGCGCATTATAGTGTCAATCACGTGCGTGTTGCAGGCATATATGTTAAGAAGGGGGTTCAAATAATAACATCGAATTACAGGGAATCAATCAGATATGAGTTAATGCACCGAGATAATCTTTCACACGCTCTGACAGGTTAACGGCGCTCGCATGCGTAAAATAAATGTCCATATTGTGTTAAATTCTCCTCTCAGGAAAACAGAGAGAAGCTCAGCATCCAATTGTCTTGAACATCTCTGCCACTCTGTGGCCAAAATGAATCCATGTAGCAGTTACCAAAATGTTTTTTTCTGGTCTTGCAAAAATATTTGCAATACGACGGCTAGATACAAACCATCACTGCTTACTCACAAGACGTGCTCATCCGCCTGCAGACGGCACATTAGCGCGTTCAGGTTTTCACCTAATTAGTTTATTCCCACGTGGATCATTTCCCCAGCGATGTTTCCACTGATGAATATTCTCCACTGAAGTTACGCTTGCATAACATTAGGAAGTGTGTGCAAAAATATCCTAGATTTAAATCACATTTACTGCTTAAATTGGACTTTTGCGACGCCTGCTCCCTGTGTCGTTACAGCCTGGTGACACCGTATCATTAACTTAAAATGAATCTCCAATCTGTGGACGAGAACTAAAGACAATCATATCAGAACCGGCGTTTAATGATTAGGAAAAAGGAAATACAGCCCGCTGTCCCGTAGGAAAGCTGCACGGGAGCAACACCCCTGCGTCCTTCGGTTGCTGAGGATGAGCGCGCGCACTCTCTGAAGTTAATTAAGGACCCCGTTAATTGGCTCAAACTTACAGGTAGCTGCCACTCGTCAGGATCAGGAAGATCTGTGGATAATAGACTGACAGCAGTACACTGCGCGACGAGAAGATGATCATGATGACATTGAGCAAATGGCCACGTTCGGAGTGAGTGAGACGAAGCGGACAGGATGAAAAAAAAACTCCCTTAATTCCCGGTTTTAAGTCCCTTTCGCACAAAATCAAAAAGAGGTGCTGTGCGTCTCCTTGTCTTTGGTGCGGTGGCTCTACGCAGCTCCGAGCTCCCAGGGCCGTGTGTGCGCTGATATTGGCTCTGTCATCTCTCAGCGGCGGAGGCTGTTACACAGTACTGTGGGTTCCCGAGCCGGAATGATGATGGTTTTAGGGATTTTGCATGGCAGAAAAGTGCCTCTCTCCACTCTCATGAGAGTCGTGCCTGCCATTGGGCAGAGAGAGACACTGCTATCCGCCCACTTTGCCACAACGGGACAATAGGGTGACACTGATCCGATCCCCGTTGGACGTGCAGGAGGTTTCATTCATCATCACACCCCCCCACCCCACAACCCCCTCCGCTACCACCACCCCACCCCACCATCCAGCCAAAAATAAACAAACATAGACGCTGGCCGCTTGAGCCTCACACCATCATCACAGCTCCATGCGCAACAAAAAAAAAATCTGCACATTTCTTTGACATGATGTGTCATTCTGAGTCAACAAGTTGGTGTCACACAAACGCAATAAAGTCCATATAATGTGACAGATATTATTCTCACAATATTTCTGTATGGATGCCTGGAGAGCATTAAGCGTCAATAAATGTCCGTACCTCCTATGGTATTCCTATAATATTGTTAGAACATTCTTCAGACATATACAGTATTATGTGCTCTTGTAACACGTTTTCCTATATTATTTCCTAAGAAACATAAAATAAAGCATATTTGTGGTACTCATATTTGATTTTCAGAGACCTTATTATTTCCTGTGGTAACACTATAATATTCCTATAGGCGTCTAAAATATTTTCTGCTCTGTCTGCCTGTCTGGTTCTCCCTATAATATTCTATTTTCTTTTTTTTTTTTTTTTTAAGTACCACTCTTCTTGCCTGAGATTGGATCTGAGCAGAGATATAAAATACTTGGGGAGATTTTGTCGCAGAGCTTAGTGAGTGGAGGGCTTTTATCGCCTCAGCATCGTGACTCTCACTCAACACCTGCAGGCTCCAGTCATTGCAAATGAAGAGGGTACAATGAAAGATTTAGCCGGAGTGAAAGGATGGAAGGAATGAGCTAACAGCTCGGCCTCAGTAAACACGGAGATGGGTGAATTTCCCCCCCATATGGGAGCTACTGTCATGTGATATGAGCATCTGTGGAACTTGAAGTCATTTACACGCTTCACTCCACATGAGGTTCTCACAGGGAGGGCTGACTCTTTTTTGGTTTGGTTCATTGTTGCTGCAGGAATCTCCTAAAAATCCTATGAAATCAGTACAAGAGCCTGAAAGTTGCATGGACTTAATCAGTCTAGCTGTGTGACATCTTATATTTCAGTACATAACTTCTAATTACTTCATGCGCAATTGGTTACAGTTATTCAAGAAAGCAAATGTAGTGTCGCATAAATGTTGCCGATGATGAATAATCTGCAAACAGAGTTAAACAATTGAAAATAGAAAAATACAAGTAATTGATTTGTTGGATTTATCCTCCACTGTATTTACTTAGGCGACATGCATACCTTTAGCCCCCTGTAACTTATTATAAGGTAAGCCCATAATATAGTTATAGTTTAAGTATACGTTCAACATCAAAATGAGAAATGTGTTGTTTTTGTTTCACTTCTCAGCATACGCATTTCATAAGTAAAGAAACATTAACCGGCATGCACAGCGTGAACAAACAAACACACAAAAAAAACGTCCTACATAGATTTTCATGAGGCATAATTCGTCATGATTCTAATGTGTGCCTACATGGGGGTCCTTATATGATCATGCTTGAGAGGCACTGCAGCAGAGAAGGGACGGGTAGTAAGTCCTTCTGTGTTTATGCATCAAGGTGAGGTATTGCAAAACAGGTAAAAACTCTCAGTCTGGCCAATGGAATGTGGAAATACAACTCAGTCTGCCGCTATTAATGAAGGTATGCAGGGTGAGCTGGATCTGGAGCAATGACAGCGGCTCAAATTATCTGGTGCGACAAAGGAGCAGGAGTCTCATGAGGTTAACTAAAGAGCTCTTTGAATGCGAATACGAATCGATCACATTGTGTTGGCACGAGACCTGATCTGCCACTTTTACGCACGACACATTCAGGTGGAGACGTTTGGTTATAATTATTAAAATGTTGCTGTTTTTTTTAGTTGTTTTAAATACAACTGTTTTAAAACGGATTGTTCACCTCAGGCTTAAGTTTGAGGTCAAGAGGGCAGACGACGCTTTCCTGTAAAGAGTTTAATAGTCAGAGTGTCGCAATGAATTTGACATTCACGTTTGCGCATGTGAAGAAAACGCCTGTAATCACAGGTAATGAACACTCACCCAAGTCTGAGGTATATGATGCCAAAACACAGGAACACGTAGAGACTCCACTTTCGGAGGGGTTTGTGCATGATCGTTGCCACTTTGTCCAGAGGCCATGCACTGTAACATAAAGTGGTCACGCTTTCCGTTCACATTGGCAGGTTTCCTAACCCTTCCAGATGCACGTATACCGCCTATTTTCCGCGACGTGAAGCTGAAGCGCTTTTAGAATCTTCGACCGTGTGAAATCCATGGTCCAGCAGTACAGGTGAGATGCTGATGACGACCTGAAAGGTGGCTAAGAACTCCAAAATGAAACTCGAGAGAGGGTCGGACTTGAGAGGTGAATGAGTTCTTGGAGGAAGTGCCTCCTATTCGTCCTTACTTTCACGGTTGAGCCTAATTAACGATTCCCATTTGCTGCGCCATGCAGGTAGAAAAAAAAAAAAAACTAGTTGCACTTACTGCAGTGCCCTGCCGACACCGTGGATTGTGTCTTGTTTAAAGCGTTTGTTAATCGCTCGCTGTTCCTATTCTCTGAAGACATCTTAAACGCAGCCCATGTTACTGACTTGCAACAGCCAGGTACTCTAATACAGGTAACAAAAGGGCTACACGCCTCCTCCTCCTCCTCCTCCAGCATGGATACGCAGGGAATGGGACGGACTTCCAGTCTGAGCTCAACACGTGTAGTTGTTGTACAGAAAACTAAAAGGAACGAAGTGAAATGGCCTTTTATAGGCCTGTGGCCCAGGCTAGGCTGGTGTTTGTCGTTTGCAACATTGGGCATTGCCCCACCAGTGTGGGCTCCCCCGGTCGGGCTCCACCACAACAGTAAGACCCATAAAGTCAAACAGACGAGGAATAGCTTTCCAGAGTCCAGATGCATGAATAAAAATGACAATTGCATGACTAATAATGACTAATAATAATGAACTGGCGTCATGATACATATGTGTCAGTGAGGTTCTGTCAGTCACTTTGATTAACAGTGCAATGCATGAGCAAAACAACATAAACAAAACAGAGAGATTGCCGGGGCTTGAGTCAGGGGGATGGGAATTTTGAGCAGATGTTCTGAATACAGAGTCAATTCCTTTGGGAGCTATTTTATGGCTAAGAAGACTCCCTCTGGTGGCAACAAGACACTGCTCCACTGTAAGGGGAACTCCTGCATGACAGTGCTTTAACAATCAAGAATGAAATACAGTGGGCGCTCTGCAGAACGGGTTTAAATCTTAATTTGAATGAAGAAAAAAATGCATTAATGTATGTTACGGAGAAATTAAGCTTATAGGCAGCTTCAGAAATAGATAATAAAATGGAATTTAGGGAATTTATTTCATACTGGCACTTTGAATTTGAGTCACCCACTTGATATTTGCTTATGTGTTTCTGTGCAAGGGCCTCATATTTAAGTGTAGTTGTGGGACTTTGCAGAAAGTTCACTATAAGTGCCATTTAACGAAATACCATGAACTTATTATTGTTTTAAAAAAAAAAAAATCTAAATTCCACAAAACGTGTAGTTAGTGGGTTGAAAATGTGAGGAGAATATAATATAGGTGAGGTTTTTTGCGAAGGCCACTCTGGTCTTAGATTCTTATCTCACCCATTTTCTATCGACTCAACTCAAATCTGAAAATTTCAGTTTTTCTGCAGAAAAACAACAGTCATCCGGATACTTTTTCCTCTGCCTGGCCAGTCAATCATCCAAGGAAGCCCTTTCTCTTCTCCCTAAATGTGGTCTCAGTTCGATTTCTTTAAAGAACATATGAACCATCAATTCAGTATATTTCCAAGAAACTGTATGAAAGACGGCTAACGTGTTGTAATAATGATGGCATAAACTAAAATTACAGACATGAGCTATCTGAGCAGAGAGACTGCTGGGCTGTTGTTGACCACGAGGAACAGACAAAACCGCAGAGACCTTTGTTTCAAGACATCCCTGCATTGTGGTTTCAAGGCCTTTTCCTTCAAAACATGCCCATCAAAATTCCAGATGGATTTTAGAAATAATGAAAGTCAACATGCGGGCCCAGGGTGACATAAAAAAGACATGTATTTGATGTCTACCCCGTAACAGATGGTCTTGTTTGTCTTCAAATGTACATAGCTCATCGTCGAGGCCTGGGTGGGGATGGTCCTGTTTAGTTTAATTAAAATGTTCAAAGAGCTGACACTTTTTTATTAAAGCAGGATCAAGACCAGGGACAGTGTGCGTCAGCGTTATTTGTCACCCGCCATTGTCATTACAGACGTGTCTCACACATCCGCGCTCGCTCGTTGGTGGCGCACACACGCCTGTGCGCGCTGACACACAGTATCTGTCTCTCTGCGTCCGCACATACAGTAAGTAAGCATGCAGACTCACAAATCAACCCGTAGACACAAGAACTGCGGACACACAGGGAGACTCTCACACACATTGCACTTGGGTGGTATGTGGAAGATCTTGTGACACACTGTTTATTTAACTTCAAAAAGCTGAGGCAGGGATGAGAGCATTTGGGTCAGCGAGGACATATCAATCTGAGTCAGTCATACGCCACATCACTGCTTGTGCTTTATGCTGCATTACAGGCCATTGTATTTGAAATATTTCCTCTTACAGTCTCCTGAAAGGCGGTCACTGTCCTCCTTTTCAGTCTGCTCTATTACTTTAATAACTGTCGGCCAAACTCTTTTTTGAGATTGCAGCATTGTGTATCTGTTCCTTTTCATCTGCATGCACTCTTACCCAAACTGTAGAGGGGAAAATGTTGGGAAGAAAGGGGGGGGGAATAGTAGGGGGATCATATTTTGGCAAGCATGGGATGATATGTCGCACTGTCTTTTTGAATATTATTAAGTACTCTTGACCGACAACTAAATAAGAAAACCCACCGGTTGCCCATGTGTTTGCATGGGAGCTGGTTCAGCTGGAAACAGTGAGAGGGCTGAAATGCAGAGCGTGCCAAACCATGGAGTGGCGTCTGGGGCTGGGTCCACCACATCTACACTGGGCCCCAGGCAAGAGGGGGGAAACGGCTATTATGCACTCGCAAAGTCCCCCTCTCCATCTCCATCGGCCATCTCCCTGTAACTCTCTATTCCTCTTGAGCTTAACACTTCCGTCAATTAGCCAAGCTCAGATTTAGTCAGCGAACATGACACAATGAGAGGAAGCAGCCCCAGAGGAAGACGATTCACAGGGGGGCACGCTGAGAGAAAGTGACCTTTTAGACCTGGATGTCAGCTGTCTCCTCGTACATCTAACTCGGAGGTCGGAGGTTAAACCAACTCTACCAGTCCTCCCATCCTGACCAATGGGTTTGACCTTTTCCTCTCTTCTGTTCAGTCACAGCTGTGGATAGAGAAGCAGGGTGTGGTCTGATTAATTCTTTACCATGCTCACTCATATATCAGGTCCTTGGTTGCTCATTTGTGTGCATGTGTGTCTATGTGCGCACGCATGCGAGCAGATCTGCCAGGCTGAGTCCGCATGGATCCTGCTTCTTACTGGCTGATTGGCTCAGGCTGAAATGCTGCGCCATGCCCTCCCGATGGAAAGCAGGTTTTGTGAGTGTTGGCCTCACCAGTGTCCGATACCACTTGTGGAGCTTGCGTAACGTTTAAACTAAAACTCAAAGGGAGAGCAGTGTTTTTTCTCATGTTTAAAACCTTCAAACACTAATTTGCAATGTTGCTATTTTAAATAAGGCTCACTTCTTAGCAAGGCCGCCAGCCAAACTGTCATGGGTGTTTTCCTGATCAGGCCACGGCTGTGAGACAGAACAGGGAGGCAGGATCAATTTACCCAAATCTGACAGTCTGGGACACCACGCCAATGCTGTAGCCTCTATTCAACAGCACACTCAGTAAAATGAATGAAATGGTTTGGAGGAAAGAAAAGACTCCAGTTTCAAGTTGGAGAGGCCTGAGAATGACTGAGATTAGGATTTGTTGCTACTGTGCCATGTGTCTAGACCTGGCTCATGAGTACACGAGTGTGACTGTAGTTGGTATGTTTCACAGAAGTAATATAATATACACTTAGTAATTACTGAATGTGATAGTTCAGCAGGAATAAATTATGCTAGAACAGACCCTAGTGCCACCATCAGCAATATTTGCCACACAAGACAACATAATTGGTGTGTTTTTTTTGTTTTTTCTCTCGGCTTTCTGTCTTCTGCTCATACACTTTTGATTTCACAAGCTAATATTTGCCAATGAACCGGAAGCGCAATGAAGTGCAATTGGAAAATGTGTCTGTGCACTTCAATTCATGCTAATTCATCAATGTTATGCAATTCAATGATTTTTCCAAAGTATGTTTGGATGAATCCTTTTAGCTTTTCCTTCCCAAATGTCAGAAACAATAGACTGAAAAACCAGAATAGTGAGTTTATGCTGGGGAATTGGACTTCAAGTTCTATTATTTCCAGAGATCATAATATGATCAGTGTCCGTACCCACATTCAGACTGAGACTATGTCAAACACAAGGTACTTTATAGTTAATACACATCTGAATATGTACAGCCACACACTGCGCATCCTCTAAATCCCTATAAGAATATCTTAGAGCATTGGTGCAACCATGTCATTTTCTCGACTGGCCTGACTGCTCTGAAGAATGTTTTGTATGCAGGCGCTTGAATTGAAATCAGATGCAATGGAGACCACTGTGCCACAGTTTACAGATGGTCTTGTCGGTTGGAATGAGAACGTCACAAAGGGGCATTTGTATTGTGTTTTAGGGACATGCGGTGGACGGTGTAGTGCATTAAGGGTACATTACTACTGTTTCTAAATCGTTATGGATACAGCTCATTGTGACTTAGTAGAAGGGGAGAAGCAAAGCTGAGGACTGGGATCACTAAATACAGAAAAAAAATTAATTTATCACCAAAAAAAACAACAACATAAAAAGACTGATGTTACAATAAAAAGTACATAAACCACATTCAGTCTCCTTGGTCAGAGAATGGAACCCAGGCATTTACATTCACAATAACATCTGACAGACATATGGCTTGTGTCTGTAGTAAAGGCCCCAGACAGTGTGTGCAGTGGAGCGAATACAAGTAATACTCTCTGTTGGCCTCTAATAAGCCCGAGGATATGAGAAAAAGGTCTGAGAACAGACAGAGGCCTCATGAATTTGGCATTTTGGACGGGATTTCATCTGAAATATTGATATCATGACATGTTCCCTGTGTCCACAAGCAACAATTCAACTGGATAATTGCTGTTTTGTTTTCAAAATGGCAGCTTGACTATGAAAAACAGGCATCAATAAAGCAGAAATTACACAAAACAGTAAGTTTGAGGTTTATTTTATGACATTCAGAGGGCTCTTAGCACTCCAGCATGGCCTATAGTTCTTCAAATAACCATCTTGCATCATTGATTCCAGCGCATATATTGGTCTCATTGGCTGAGAGCTATAAGTGAATGCACTGAGCATGTTTTGCCTCAATAGGCAGGAATATGGACGAGATAACGTTGCAAAACTGAATTAAGTATTAACTTTCCTCCCCTTTCGGGTAAACTTTGCGGATACATCAAATGCATGCTTTGGCGTTGGAGTTTACATACCTGTGAAAGTTAAACAGAGAGCATTGACATAAGGTGTGGCCCCATATTTGTATCTGACCGCAGCTATGGACGGGCACAAGTGCATGGACACGTGCACACGCGCACGCACACACACACACACACAAGCAAACCTCACTCTGAACAGCTGGGAGTGTTTGCATTGTGAGTGGGTCCTTCGTTTTCCTCTGTGTCTCACACAATGACCCATGCACTGTCTGTGTTTGCACTGCACCTAGCTCAAACAGCGTTCGTTTCCATCCCGTTGCCATTCAAGCACACTCTGAAGCTCGCTTTTGTAAAGACACACACAAACGCGGGAGGGCTCGGCCCTCAGGTCGCACTCGCAAAAACAGAGGCCAAGTTCATTGAGAAATCAACGAGAAATCTCAGAAATGCACCTGATACGTTTCTCCTTGTGGTTTTTTTTCATCCGCCGATTGATAATGTTTTGGCATTCCAGTCAAGGCCACAGAGATATTAGGCGTGCACTATTTCATTTCCTTAACAACGGCAGCCACTTAGGCAAAACTGCTGTCGAGGAGAAGCTGTATATAGAAGTTAATAAAAACATTTGGATATAAATGAACCCCAGACCGTCTTAACAAAATGAACAAAAGGCATTTTCAAAAGAGCAATATCTTTTATTGTTTTACATCACATCATACATGTGCAATTTATATATATTTTTTTAAGTCAGATCAGATATAAAAAAAAGAGCAGGCCCTCCTATTGCTTGCTTTTAATTTGCTCAGAATCTCCTTTTTCCGCTGATGACCCCAACATAAATCTCTCTGGATGAGTGCATCAGCTAAATGTCGACTTTTATTGTTTGTTCTAAGTGTTCTCAATCGGCTCCGTCTCTGCATATGCCATTCCCCTCAATCCATCCATGCTGTTTATCTTCAGCATTTCGTTTGGCAAATTGAGATTTTCTATACCAATGGCCTGATATGTTTGGATATAAGAATGAGGTTTTCCTGTTTTGGCACTGTCAGTGTCTTTTCATATACCATCCTGACATCAAACACTGGGCATGTAATATGTAAAGGCCATCTGTGGCGTTCACTCCTGCTCACTGATGGCTTGGCAGCTCTAAAGTGAGGCCTAATAATACCGGCCTGATAGACTGCGGTCGAAAGAAATGGCACAAAAAATGTTCCCTCACAGTGCTGCCTTATTCAGGCTGATGATATTCAAGCTAGATTTGCTGTTGATATAAGGGAGCAATTAGCTTCACCAATCATCCTTCAAATCTCATCATGGCGCAAGCCAAGACTTCGTGTAACGAAATGGTTATATTTCTCCCTGCATGTTTAAAGTGCATGAAATAGCTGGAACATTTTGTTGCAACTTTACCAATTACACTACACACCCGGTAACACCAGTTGTGAAGTTTGGAGAAACCTTGAAATTTGACTCAAAGTTCACTTCGTAGCTTTTTCCAGAGCTTTCAATTACACCTCACAGTCTCCCTGAGCAGATAGAGTTTGCTCAGTTGTCATCACCGAGGTGTAGAATTGTAGAACTTCGGTCACATGTTAACGGGTGATATGTGAGACAGACCGTAAACCCCTGAAATTAAAATGTCCATCCACTGAGACTGGCCATGAGATGCTCTGGTTTAAGGTAGTATAAACTAGTATAAACTAGTATAAGGTAGTACAAACTAGTATAAGCTAGTATAAGCTAGTAAGCTAGTATAAACTAGTATAAGCTAGTATAAACTAGTATAAACTAGTATAAACTAGTATAAGCTAGTATAAGCTAGTATAAATTAGTATAAACTAATATAAGCTAGTATAAACTAGTATAAACTAGTATAAGCTAGTATAAACTAGTATAAACTAGTATAAGCTAGTATAAACTAGTATAAGCTAGTATAAGCTAGTATAAACTAGTATAAGCTAGTATAAGCTAGTATAAACTAATATAAGCTAGTATAAACTAGTATAAGCTAGTATAAGCTAGTATAAACTAGTATAAGCTAGTATAAGCTAGTATAAACTAGCATAAAGTAGTATAAGCTAGTATAAACTAGTATAAATTAGTATAAATTAGTATAAACTAATATAAACTAGGCTGCAGTTGTTTTGCAACTGTCTGCCGTAAATGAGATTGCTGTTGTGTTAGAGGTAGAGTAATATGCAGATGATAAAGTAGCGTTTGTGAAACTGAGTTATTAAACATAAAAGTAAGTGAACCTTGAGTAAGATTTATTTTTTGTCAATCTACTTTCAAGGTCAAGAATAAACTGTCTTCATCATCAATTATGTATTTATACTTACGTCTCCATATCAGGTGACATTGAATTTGAATATCCAACATTTCAGAAGCAAGTAGCAGAAGAAGAAAGAAAGAAACCACTTTTGATATAAGCCAAATGTTTATCATGATAAAGGCGTCCTTTAACTTAAATCTTAAATCTTCTGTTACTATATATCACCAAACAAAACAATGCAGGGTCCCCAAGTTAATAGATAGCAATAGAAAGCAAAAAGAAGCTCATAATCTATATGATGACACACTGCTTCCAGACTGACATATTCAAATCTCAACAAGAAGATTAAAGCTTCTTAGAAACATTTTAATTTATTCTCTTTACCTTCAACAAACATTGCTTTTTCTTTAGAATATTTTGCCTGTTTGAAAATATGTCACGGATCACATTAATTTTTTTGTCTCAACTAACTATCCCCGCAGTCACAAGGAGTTACAGACCAACAACACAAAAGAGATAACTCAAAATATGTCACAAAAAAAAGCCAATCAGTGCCAGTAATCACTCCCAATCATATGAATGAGTTCTGAACTTGTTGTCTGCAAGTATGTCTGCGCTGTGTCCATGAGCTGGACATCCAGCCTCAGGTGGGCTCAGAGTGTCCCGGGCTTCTCTGGCAGCCTCGGGTTGGGCCTGGCTTCGGGCCGCTTGACAAACACAGGTTCCCTTTGTTGTGTCAGCTACACTCTGAACCTTGCAGGGGCCTCACATACACAAAGGAATGTTTGGATGGATCCGTTACACAGCCACACACACTGCTTGTTTGCCTGTTTGACTCCACAACAGTAATCTGACATCTAAATTTGGTCAGGGAGGTTCTCATAGTGCCCAGAGGCCGGACAGTGGATAAGACGACCGCCACAGGAGAGGAAATGCTAGAGAGACAGTTAAATTGTCGTGGGTCAGCAGGGTCACAGTCAGAATCGCTTAAATAGTCAGGAACAATGAATGCAGGAGACGTCGTCCGGGCGACGCTGGTGTAAAGACACTGACAGCTTACCGCCTATCAGTTTGCATACCGATGCATGTGTCGCAAAGGGTAACCGGAATGCATAGAGACGTGTATGAACCTTTTTCTTTCCAAAACAGAAATGAGCTCCTTATGAATAAACTAATCCGATGCCGCTTGTCTATTCGGATTGTTTACTTCCACTTCATCTCTTTCCAAGCTTCTTCAAGGACATTGAATCCCACACAATTTGCATGTGCAGTCAACACACACTCTATTTCAACTCTCATCCTGCTCCTGTCCTCCGGTTAACCCCACACTTTTCTTCCTGTGTGTTTTGGTCTGTAGAAGCCCATTTTGTTGTGTCTGAGCAGTGAAGCATCCCAGTGAGCAACGACTTCCTGTAAGAAGTGACTGCTATTTCAACTCCCGAGAGCTGGGCTGCCTGCGGTTTGTCTGTCTGTCTGTCGGTCTGAGTGTCTGCCCTCAAGCTTCCCCCTGGCGCGGAGAGGAAGAAGACATTTCCGTGGAGACAGAAGAGTGACAGCCACTGTTGCCAAACCCAAAAGCTCCCTGCCGGCAGGATCAACTCCAATGGAACCGAGAACAGAGAGCATTCTGGGTTGTTTGACAGCGGGGGTCAAAGGGCACCTTAGCGTTCCATTGGACTTGGCTCTGAGGGGATTCTCCTTTCTTCCTCTTCTTCTTCCTTCTCTGCACATCTTCTTCACCTCGTCCTCGGTTTCCTCGTTCTGTCTGGTGTCGGGATTTGGGGCGAAGATGACAACAGCGGCTGGCGGACACAGAAGAGGAGCTCTGAGGCCGGAGCCATTACCTCAGCCGCCACCAGCATGACAATGATATTTTCAGTCATAGCGTAAACCCCGTTGTAAACTGAAGCTGCAGAGACATGAAAGGCTTCCCATTTGGTTTTATTTTGCTGCGGTGCAACACTTTTTTTACGACATGCATTCCTTCAGAGAATTAAAGAAAACATCTCCCTTTGGTCGGACTGCCGTATAACAACAAGGCCACAAGTGCAAGAGTAAAAGTCATTATCAGCTTCTGATGACAGGCTGTTGTAAGTGTCGGATGGCAGTGTCATGTCAAATGCATTTTTTTGAGGAAGATGCTAGCACGATTCTAAAGAATTCCTACATCACGTTGTAATTTGTAATTGCTTCAGTATCTATGAGTTTGCAGCGTGGGACAAAGTGGGTCCACGTCTTCATAGCGGCATTTTCTTGTCTCCAAATTCAGCCGTAACAAAGCCAAAAGTGACTATAAGAAAACAGAGACCGAAATGTTCTTCCGATCCACATGCTGTGCTTCTGAGTATTTATTTTATTCTTCACTTTTTGGTCAAATCGGCCACCTCCGTATCTCCTGGAGCCAATATTACACTCGGGAGTGGTTGGCCTATGAGTGGATTAGGACTTTTCCATTGACCAGCGGTTAGCAGAGGTTATAATCTTGCACCCCAAAGACAGATTTCCCGTTAAGCTCAGGAACGCTGTCTGACACCACTAACTGGAATCTAGTGGAATTTGTAGAAAACGCTTGCTGGCAGAGACGCAGATGCACAGAAAGCTCACAGAAAGTGGCAGATAGCAAATGTGGACAATGCAATTCCTCTTATTCGACCATTGGTGCATGAGGGCAATAAATTTGTCTTTCCTTTATCTTCATTTAGCTTGAACAGAATAATTGCTCCCAAACGTGCATAGTGCTGGCGCCGCATTCTGTCGGACAGATAAATCATTCATAGCCGAGCGATTAAATACATTTTATTGAGGGATATATTGGTGGTAATGGGTGGTTGGATCCTGGCACTCCTGTATGAAATTTAGAGTTGACCGCTGTCATCAAGAAGACATCGGAATGATGATGTCTGTGGGAGTCACTGCCCATCTGTGTGTGGTGTCATAAACTCAAGCAATATGTCAAAGAATCAGCTTAGTACATTATAAAATAGATTTGTATATGTGTGTATGTATATATACTCTCTTTGTAAAACATTCTGTTCAAGGAACTTTTCGTTAGTGACGTGAACTGTACGTACAAATGACTTTTATATTGTTGACATGACATATGCTGCTGAGTGTAATATTCCTAAGTATTATCAGCAAAACATAAAGTGTCCCAACAATTCTCAGTTTCCGTGTCTTGTTACTGTAAAATATCCACATGTTGATGCCTTTTATGAACATTACTCGCTGCCGTTGAAAGACACTGGAATGAACTTGGAAAACACAGTGACAGTAGAGTCCGTCCAGGAGATGGAGACAAAGTATGCGCCACAAAATGCTACACAGCCAACTTGTGCCATTTTGAGTAAGTCTACTTTCTGTCTCCCTCAGTTGACTACCGAATAAAAATCGTGCACAGGAAATGCATGAAGTTAGAAGTTTAGTTAAATTTTTTATAGATTTTTGGGTAATTCTTTGACCCTAGACTTTAAGACAGAAACAGAAAAAAATGGAAAAGCATGCTAGAAAGAGTAGCTAATTGTGGGCCATGCATAAAATCTTTTAGAAGTCAGAATAAACTGAACTGGTGCTCCACTCTGAGCAATGTGGACACCCAGCAGAGGGAGTTGTTGGACAAGCATTGAGGCAGCAGTGGGCAGGAGCTCCTTACTTTCAACAGTGCCTAGTAATGGAGCCAGTGGATCCGGCCCGCGTGGAGCCGGGGTCTGACTGTCCCCCCGGTCCCTCCGCCATCTTAATTGCTGCCATCTTTGCAGGAGTGACTTACGGCTCAAAATTATCGCTGTGATAACGGAACCGTCTAACACTGTGGACAAGGCCAGTCTGCGATCAGGTGAACAGAATTGGTATTTGTGTGTCTGTCAGTCACTCTGTGTAAGAAAGTGCGTCTGCATTCATAGTTCTCGTTCGACATTTCCCGTGGATCGTGGCTTTTACTCGTTTGAACAAAAGGAAATAATTAAAAGTGTTAAACAGCCATCTAGTGCGATCAAAGTGTGTTTCGGGAGATTTACCGATAATCTCTTAATCATATGCAGCATTTCCCTTATTGTTGAAGAGGCCATTTTATATCACTCTCGGCCTGTATCATGTGTTTGTCTGCCGTATCTCTCTGCTCATTTTGTACTTGACAAAGCTCAAAGTGAAAGTCTCTCTCTCTCTCTCTCTCTCTCTCTCTCTCTCTCTCTCTCTCTCTCTCTCTCTCTCTCTCCTTTCTTCCCCACTTTATTAATCACCATTATCTAAAGTTGCGACTGATCTACCAGCTGGCCAACGGAGGCCCATTCCCTGCTTGCACGCCACTGCACACATGAATATCATTAATAACTTCATTAGCACTTCCTGACTACCGCCAACACTACAGTGCATTGGATTGCCAACTGGATTGTGTGTGTGTGTGTGTGTGTGTGTGTGTGGGGGGGGGGGCTCTTGACTCTTGATTGCACACCACTTTTTATATGAGGAACACATCTCCTCCAATTCCTGCCTTGCTGTGTGATTGAAACGGTGTCTGGCTCAGACAGCCCACGCTCCCAGTCCCACCAGGCGTATCACTGTATAGTAACAGTACCCCTGGTAAGATTCAAAAAGAGCTCGATCAAAGATAGACTTTGACTTTCCAAGTTAAAGTGCATCATAGCGCCGGGTTCAGCTTTAGCATGTTACACCAAAGCACCTAAACATCAAACATATGTAAATGTTCTGTTTAATTGTACAATCTCAGGCCGATCTCGACCGGAAGAACCGTCAAAGCTGTCTCCTCTCATGGTGCGCGGATTGACGCAAAAAATCTGGAATACAAAGTGGTTTGTGCGCTACTCACACAAACTGAATAATAATCACACATGCACTGAGCGATCTGATTATTCCCCTGTGAGGAAATGTCATTCATGACCATGATTGCATGGGGGAAACTTTCTAAACCTTGAAAAAGCAGCATACTTTGTATCCGTAACCTGCATACGTTCAGGGACCTCATCAGCAAACCCACAGCCTGTTGGTCACCACACTCCTCCTTAGGAACATTAGCTCTTATGACAAAGAGTGTTTTTATTCCCCGGTCAAATTTCACCAGCCACTGTTAATGACTGAAGTCTGGTGATTCTATATTAAATTCAATATCTTTCTTATTGTCGACAATTCCCTCGAGAAGAACAAAACCAACAATGAATCGATTCTTTCGCTGGTATTGCCTGTGTCGTCTACGTATGTAGTGATATATCTTATTCGGTGCTACTTTACAGCCCTAATTTGTTTTACAATTAAAAACATGTCACTCGTTATGATAAACATGGGCATTGTAGTTTATTTTTAAGTGTCGCCCACATACACCATCCAGCTGCAGTAAATACTCACTGGAGCACTAAGTCCCCAGCAGCAAATACTCTTTTCTCTACTATTTGAACCAGCTTTAATAGGATGATATTTTACAAATGTAGGAATAAGTGGGTTTAGGTCTGAGTGCAACAGGCAGGATAGGGACATCAGAAAGCATTGAGACTCGGACTAACGCATTACTGTTTTTTATCTTATTTCACAGATTTATTGACAATTACAAGCCTTAGTAATTAAGGATTCAACCTAGTAACATTATTGCTGTTTAAAGGAATTGAAAAAATATATATATGCATCACAATTTTGTACTGTGGTTGTGCATTTTTCCTGTGCAGTGAGGGAACATTACATTTCAAGTTCAGTTTTTCCTGTAAATAAAGGATATCTGATCATCTGACCACTTGTGTTTCTTGCCCCACTAGACTTCACAGTAGCAACATCGCCACGTTCCCAGATCTCTGCAAATGGGTTGATGAGTACCAAGCTATTGCTGATTGAAATGATGGCCACATCTACAAAAATACAATCCACGTTGCAGTAGACTGGAGTGATCCTTTAATGTGGTAGAGAAATTAGGAGATATTTGCTTTCACTGGATTGTATTTACCACTCTCCAGTAGTAAAAAGTTTACGAAAGATTTCTCCATCTGGTATTTCTGCACGTGTCAGCAGGCGTCCTGATGAAAACTACCAGAATATATACTGCCACTAATGAGATTATCTTTACCCCAAACGCTTCAAAGATTTTGAGAAAGATAGAAATCAAGATTCAACGACCCATTAAATTATACTGAGTGTGCACCAGATTTCCTATCCGTATTCAATCAATCTTAGCTGCGTCCAGACCAATTCGCATATTTTAACAGAGCAGACCTCAGAGCCATAAAGTGCTCCACTCTGCCACTCACTGCACACGTAGACGCCCCTGCTCAAGCTCCCTTCTAATCATACGGGTCAGATAGAAGTTTAGCGAGTAATATTCACATGTGTGCCAATTTACACTGATCTCCTTCCTTTGCTTCATGTTTAGTTATCACGCAGGATTATAATTTACTCCGTGGCCATGTCTTTCATCATGACAAATACTCTGTGGTCTTTACACAGCAAAAGTGAATGCAGATGTGTTTTAAATGTTAAAATGAGAACAAGAGCCAAAACAACATTACAGAGAAGCTCCATGAGCTCTTTTTTGATTTATTATGCCTGTTTCCCCTTAAATCTCAGTTGAGCAAAACAAATTTTTTTTTTTCTAGTCGTGATTCTTTCACTTCACTTGAGCCATCTCGGCTGTTTCAAATTCATTTCCCGCCCACCCGGCCCCTTCTGGCTCTGTCATTGGGGGAGACAGCTCTCTGTCGGTGATGCATGGGCCGGCTCACCAAAGCAAATTTGTGGTGATGCCATTGCGAAGCGACACCGGGGGGCCCAGTGTGCTGATTCAGCCTGTGTGGAGAAGGAGGGGTGAAGGGAAAGAAGGAGTGACGCAGGGAGGGACAAAACTGTCTCCATGCACAGCTCTGTGACAGAGGGGAGGCTTTGTCTGAACAGGCTCACCAGACTTGTGAACATTTTATATGAAAAAAAATAAAAAATAGAGGTACACAAGTAGGAGGCTTGATTTCAACTGGGGAGGGGGGGGGGCTTTTAGAGTAAAATACACTGCAAAAGCTTTATTAAATAGCCTTCTTGCTTATGAGTCCTATTTTCCTCTCCACACATGTGTGCATTTTTTTTTTTTTTACAGTCCACCAGTCCTTAAAGATCCGTGACCCTGCCTGACCCTGGAGATTTTCAGCACAAAGGAAGTGATTGTTCTGGCCCCGGACAAAGACAATGCGTGTTTGTCATCTCTGGGAGCAATAGGGGGGCGTAAGAGATATTATATTATATAGTATTCGTATTGTGCAGCGACCAGCGTTGATTGCTTCATGCTGTAAAGTCCACTTACTGTAAGGGAAAAGGGTATGTTGGTCTGTGATAAATCCACAAGTCTGACCATTAATTATACTAATGTATTTCCTGTTGTTTTCTTAGCTTAGTATCCACAGCGCTGGCATGTAGAGAAGAATGTTGTATTTCATTGACTTCGCAAATAAAAAGGTCCTCCTGCCTGTGAATTATGGCACCGCATGCCAAGAAAACAGATTTTACAAGTGCATGGCATCATATGGATGATAATGGTGGTTTGAAGTGTGAGGCCAACGTGATCGTTTCATAAAACAGTAGAGCAGCATTTGTCACGGCTGCTTTTGACAGCTCATGACAACATGTGATGAATAACACATGCCGTGTTGAGTAAGAGAACCGCAGCAGGGGCTGTGGGGATGGCCCAGCAGACAGTCTGAAACGGCAAAGATCCTCTGGGTCAGCTGGAGGGATTGAACCCTCGGATGGAGACGATCCAAGAGCACTGACAGGGATCAGATGCGGTAATGCCCGACAAACGACAGGGCCAGGCCACATGAGGTAAACATTAGACACCACATGCAAAGATCACTTGTGCACTGACACATGCAAACACACCGCACAGAAAAATATATGCAATTAATGAATGCAATAAGGAATGCAAAACCCAAATGTACACGTGCATGAGCCACAATTCTATTAATGCTGCACGTATGTTGTAGGAACATAACAAATCTACATGCCTGCTATATTTTGATGCATGAATCTGCAGCCAACTGTTTTTCATTTGCACTGGCTGGGGTGAGCAAGTTCATTGAGTCCCATGACCAAAGATAGACAGCTCATCTGAGTGTGTTATCAAGGCCTGCCCCACATCTTGTTAAGGCATGTCTGCCAGCCTGTCTAAGCCTATCACTGCGCTCCGAGGGAAAACAAACAAGACCCATATACACACATCTACAAAAAACACTTGGCAGCAGGTGTGCTCATCCTTTCAGACGTGTCCTTAAAAAGCAGGTCACAGGTAAACTGAGGGGAGTCCCATGACTTGTTTGTGTAACAGCATTTCTGGCCTTGTGTCAGTGTCAGGCTGACTTTCTTGCATAGCGCAGCATATGGGCCAGCTTTTCTCAACAATAATAGGATGAAGTGCCAGACCTGAGTTGCCAGGGGAGGCCATGTGATCACTTTACCTGAGATGACCCCTTCACCACGTGAATGTGACTCACCCTACGGGTGTTGCTGCGGTTTTTACGCCTCCTATAATAATGTAACATGACCTGCTGTGCACCTTAGAATAAACCGCCAGGAGAATGGTTTGCACTGGAGCTTTTAAATATGGTTATGAGTTGTGCTCTATTTTTCCAGAGTTGTCACGACAAAAATGTGTCCCTGCGTATGGCATCTTTGCCTGAGTCATTTTTTTGTCAAAGAAAAGAAGTGCAAATTTAATTCAAAACTTACCTGCATTGGTATATAGAACATAGCAACTACCATATGTAGTGCCTTGTGCTTTTTCATACATGATTTCTAATAAATATGTTTGAGATTATTTGCCGCTGCAAGTGAAGATGCACAACATAGATACTCTATCAATTCACATAAACACCCAATTTTCACTGAAATGATCACAAAGTCGGTATTAACCAAAATGCACTTGTGATAAAAGATAAAACATATGAAAGATTTTGAGTAACAGTGACTTACCCAGCAGTTTATACAGTAACTAAAATGAGACCCACCTGTAATAGCTGCAACATTAAAGTGATGAACACATTAATGCATCAATAATTATAGTCCAATACAATGATATATATTATTCTTAAATGGGCCATTTCGCAAAATGAGAACTTTTACTTTTGGTACTTTAAGGATATTTCGATGCTAATACTTTTGTTTTTACTGTATTTTGTACCTAATCTCTTCTGAGGTATGGAGGAAATATTAAATGCAATTATGTCCACATATTGTAATATATACAGTATATATATATATATATATATATATATATATATTTTTTTTTTCCATATGAGTTTTCATTTTGTGTAAAGCCTTGCAAGTATTTTAGAAAATTCTGTGTCAGCGTAATTTCTCATGTTATAATAATAATAATAATAATAATAATAATAATACGGTTTATACAAGGCTGAAGTTAGTGCATTGGTGAAGTGTTAAACAACAAATCATTCGTTTGTGTTCTGCTGTAAGCGCTCCGATTTTGAGATAATGCTGGTTAAGCTGAGCCTCCATTTTCAAAGTACCTTTTCATACGTGAGATGATTTCCAGGTTTCCCAGACATTTTGTTGGTGACTTCCCATGGAAAACAAGCTGATTATCAAGAGAGGGAAAAGTGCTGAGGGGCTCGTTTCACAATCTCCTTGTCCAACCTATCTGGCTGTCACTTTGCCGTTTGATGAGCGGATCAGATAACCTCCGCACCGACAAGATGGAGTTATTGATCCCTATTATATTATTTTTATGTACCAAAAGGCCCAATATGTCATCACAGTTTAACAGCCTCTTGGCGTTAGACCTTTATGAGTGACATTAAGTATAAGTACTTTCCAACATTAAAATCAAGCAATGTTAAAGCGCTGAGAACTGGTTCAAGAAAATATTATGTTCCTCTCCAAACACTGCTGTTCATTTAATACAGACCCAGTTTCACTTTAACATGCATGCTCTCAGAACTTGAGATGCCTGTTGAAAGATGCATTATTAAAATGGAAATATTTCTGGAGTTGTGGGTATTGTGGAATACTTGCAGTATTAACATATTAACAAATATCAGCCTGGGCTGAGCGAACATGAGTGGATAATAATTTTACTAGCTGGTTAAGAAGGGAAATAGCCCTATAATTTCATTTTTGCATGTGAAATGTAATATTATTAAAATAAAATATGATTCCTAATTTGCTTCAAATTGGCGCATGCATTAGATGTGGTTCTCTCTTGCGTGCTCTTGAAATATAATGTATTAACAGTGCATTTAAACAGCTAAAGGTTCCGCCCTTAAGTTATGTACGTATGTGTGCAAGTATTGCATTTCCTCAAGTCGCTGAACTGTGTTTTAAAACTCCAACCTGAGCTTTTGGAAAAATCTTTCAGCCAAAGTAATTAATGGGTTTTGGGTTTTCTTTTTGTAATTTGAGACACACCTTCTGAATTCTCAGTTGTTCAAACTGTAAATGAACCAAGACTTAGAGTGCTGATGACTGTAAAGCATGCCTGTTATAGCTTTACCTCAGAGAGTCTAAGGTAGCTGCTGAAAAGTAACTTGAGCCATATTAGCTGAGATTGGTAGGCCACTGATGTCTTTTCCATGTGCTTTTTCTTGTTGTTCTTGATTAGATATATCTAGTTAGGGTTCTTTAGGTGCACCCATTACGAATGTTATCAGCTCGGGTGTTCTTATCCGGCCTTTTTCCTCAGTTTTTTTTTCCTTTTTTTGTCTTTTTTTTTTTTTTGTCTCTGTCTGAGGCGACTGGTATAAAACGCTCTTTCCGTCATAACTGTCGCATCACGCTACAGCTCGCAAGATTTGCATCCAAATGTTGGGCCATAACAAGCTTGTGATAAATGGCAGCATAAGAAAATGAATTTGGACATCATCCCGGCCAATCTTATGAGTAAATACAAACACGAGTATTTCTGATGCCCTACGCTCATGCGTCAGACATCAGACAGGATACAACTAATGTTTCTATTGTTTCAATGTGTTTTGGTGTCATATGTTTTGTAACTTTGGATGCAAAAGTTCCAACATTAGAAAAAAGAAAATGTTTGGTTTGGTTGAAAATGTGTCTGCCGATTCAAGATCAATTATGATCTTGTACAACATATGTTATATGTAATGACAAATACCATATAGTGTTAAGTCAAAACCTTCAATTTGTACGTGTGGGATTTATTTTTGTTGAAATAAAATGATGGCATTTAAAGGTAATGTCTACCAATCTGACACCCTTTGTAGGAAACACCAAAGTGATGTCTTCAATACGTTGGTGTGGTGTTTATGAAGAAGCCGTGGGAAAGGTAGTGGCAGGTCCACCCAACACATCACCGTGAACCGAACTAATTGAAGATTATAGTGGGGAGTATGCCATGCCTCTGCCAGCAGATAATCCCTCATCAGCTGCCGTCTGGACTCAGAATGAGGAGTGCATTTCATGGAGGGACTCCCCCCATGGAGCTGCAGAAACTGAGAGGCAGCCCTGTTTAATTACCGGCCCCACTAACAGCACTCAGAGCTGGTGGAATACGGAGACAGGGGTGGGATGGCGGACTGAGGTTCTTGGAGTGTTATGGGGTGGGGGGTGGGCGAGGACCCCCTAACTGTGGAAAACAGGAACAATGAGATTTTGTTTAGACTGAAGGGTCTGCAGCTTTGCCTCAGTTGCGATTGTCTCCCAGGCCTTTTCTTAAGCCCTCGCAGGTTACAAATCCAGACGCATATTGAGTCATTCATGCATCTGTCAATGACAGGGTGAAGCCCACGCAGGGACTCCTGCTGGGAATTTAATGAACATGTTTCCCTAAAGGAGGTAGCTCTGGAAGTTAACAGACTAGCCCAAGTTAGAATGTGAGAAAGTTAGTGACAGCCAAGAGTTTGAGGTCCGGTGCCAGTTTTGGTTTGCAATCTTCTTTGATTTCATGCAGCACGTTAGGGGGTGCATTGTCAGTGAGGTTGGTGGTCTGGGCACTGTGAAAAACAACTGACATCAAGCATTACCTTCAAGTCATTCACTCACAATGCACAGTGCTCAATTTACTGATTAATGCATGCCTTATGCAAAAATAGTCCTATTTTCTCAATCCAAAGCAAAGGAAGGCCTCTGCTACAAATATAAAGTATAGAAAAAGCAGAAATGGGGTCCAAACACTGTTGAGAATGGTCTCTTTGTGCAAGGTGGCCTTATTCAGAGGCTGAGCGTGGAGAACATCAGCAAAGCATTCTGTTTACAAATAAGCATGGCTTAGTGAGCAAAGAGCCTCCAGACAGTCTGAGGTCAAGGAGCATTCAAGCAAAATGCCTCACCACTGCCACAGACGACCTCGTCGCTTTACCCCAAAGCTGGAATTCACATGCTTATGGATGACGGCGAACTCCATTGAATTCTAGGAGAAGCAATACGACAACTAAGTCGTAATCCTTAATCTAAATATCAAGTGGTTTTGCATTTGCAAGCATGTTGTGTCTGGACTCTTGATCAAGCCACATAATAGATTCATTGTCTGAAGCAAAGTATAGAAACAGGGTGCGGATGTGTGCATTCGGGGTCTGCCGCACAATCGTCGGAGTGACTTTGAATCAAAACTCTGAGTTTAGCTTTTTAACTTGTGCGTTGTTGGAGTGGGTGGAAACCAAGAGCAGCTGTCCTGGGGCGAAAAAACAAACAAACAAATCTTCCGTTATTTCAAATGTATTATCAATTTGTGCATCGTGTGCACAGTATGAATGAAAAATACGTGCGGATATCACAATGCCCAACTTGTTATATTTAAATACGATGACTTCACTTCCGAGTCATAAACTGTGGCCTTTTTCTCCCAGCACACGCCCTCAAGAAATGCAGAAAGGCCTGACAATCATACCAATCTGCCGAAACACTGCTCAATGCGGCTGAATCTGCTGCGACTGCTGCGATCCAGTGGTCAACACGCAATTAATCAAAGTATTGAGGCTGAGCAGAAGTCTCTCCTGACCGTTTAACATCAAGTCGACAGAAGTGATTTGATTTCACATGCAGAATCATAGTTGTGTCTTTGTCCTTGCGTCTGTGTCTGGAGTGCCAGACGGTGTAGAGGGCAAAACCCTGTGGTGCTTCCAGAGACGTTGTCAGTGGTCCATACAGTTACGCTGAGCAACAACTGCTCTGAGGACTAACAACAGGCCCGACCACCTCACGGGATCTGGAGGACTCATCCTTTCAGGAGATCACTCGTGTTTATCTGACCTTTAAACACCCTTAAGATATTTCTTTGTACGTTATTTTGCATTGCAAACACACATCCACGAATTCCCTGTAAAAACTAAAGTTTGATGCCAGACTGTTTAAAAGTCACATAACGTGAGTTTATTCTTTTTTTTTTTTGCTGAATTAAAGAATAAGAGGTTCTTTCTTTACCTGTCATTTTGTATTGACATTCAATTATACACTATAAGAGAGGCAGAGCTTCGAAAACTTCCAAAATACCAGAATGCATTGCAGCAACATGTTATGCTGCATTTCGAGTAAGCGGTAACACCCCACTGTTCAAAAGAAGTCGGCACGCTGGTTATAATCACATAGCCATTGTTCACGACCTTCATTTTAGAGCAACAAGTTTCCTTTATCTGGCATTCCAGGACACGCAGGAAATCTCAACGACAGAAGAAATAGATTAGGCAAACATCAAAACAATGTACTCAGTGGTTAATATGGTCAGCTAAAACAGAGTCTTTAAAAATGGTAAAATACCACAAAAAAATGAAATAAAAACTGAACAATTTGTCCCAGTGCATTTAAAAAAAAGCCTCGCCACATATCATAAAGAGGCAGGAAGTTCTTTGTGGAAACAGGCTCCTAACTGCCGTGATTTTGCCACTTGAACTGCAGAGCCTGAAAGCTGTGGACGCACAATCTGGAGAGGATACGTCACAAACGACTCACACACACATGCACGGCTAATCTTATTACCCTTGTCTCTATGCAGTATGGGGTCAACGGGGTCACGTTGCTTGGACCACCGCAGTGCATCGGGATCAAAAAAGCATCATACATTTCAGTGGGGCCTCACAGAAACACATTAATGCGAGAGGTGTTGCTCGTATTAATAGATGCTACCAAGCGGCCTAAGCGGCCAGTAGCTTTAGAGCAAAGCAGTGTTGCTGGGTAAAAGTTGTTTGCGGCCCCCACATGAAACGTCAGCGGAGCCTGTGTTTACTGTCTGTCAAGTCTGATATTTTGGAACAGTCCATGCAACAGGTGCAACGCAAAGTACAGTGAGAGTTATTCTGAGTGGCAATGCGAATCACCATTAAAACATCCCTGAGGCCACACTGTCGGAATGATTGGAGAGTGACTAACTTTGATGAGCAGAGGATGCTTGGCGCTTGACTGCTGAGAAATGGGAATGTGTTTAGTCCTAAAATAGAAACACGAGGGATATAATTGACCAAATGTGAAGAAGAAAAAAAAGGAAAAAAAAAAGTTAATTTCCGACATATGACTCGTCTTCAAAATAGGGCATCCAACTAGGGAAATAAGGTAGGAATTAGAAACAAAATTGGTGTTCAGGATAATTATCCTTTTATTTGTCTACACTTTGCATTGACTACGGCTGAACGTTGCATTGATCACAGGCCAGTGGCAGCAGTTTGAGAAGCTGCTGTAACAACAGTAAGTCGGCTCTCACAAGTGCAATGGTTTAAGAGTTGATTTTGTATTACCAAAAAAAATTTTTATTTCACAACTTTAACTTTATGACTTTTTAATTACAATTATTCTCACCAATAAAGTCTAATAATGTATCACCAACTTCACCAGCCAAGATGAACATTTTCCAAAATAGTTTTTTAATGCTATTCTACAGAAATACCCAACATTTGGAGTGGGTCATGCCGATCAAGTATGTTCATGACAATTGATCTGCATTAACCCTAAATGTCGAAGTAAATGAACTTTCATGCCTCATAGAGAATACTGCTCCTTTATGATGCCCTGTAGGTCAGTTGCTAGCTTCTTTACCAGAGCAGATGTGTGGTATTGATCAGACATGGCATCAAATATTAACTTTGATTCTCTATGCAGCAAGAATGTAGGCCAAATCTAATGACACGCACTGTGTGGGCACCATGACTCCACTACATGAACCTCCAATGTTGCAGTCATTGTTGAAGAAAAAAAAAAAAGAAAACTCTGCAGGACTTGAATCCTCCACATGAAACAATTACCAAAGACGAAACGAGGCCAAATAAATATTTTGTTACCCATAAACGTAACCAGTCATAAAAGAATAAAAAAAAAAAAAAAAAAAAAAAAAACCCTGTTGGCTGTGATAATAACTCGCAGCCCAGCCTTCACGCACAGTGGAGTGAGTCAGATTCGCCATGCAGCCGTGCGGAGGTATTGAGGACAGCCTGCGCAGCGGATAAAACAGATGAAAAGCTTTCGCCGGGATGTGTATAATCCTGTCCTCACGACAGTCGTCAGACCACCTCGTAGATTATAACTCAACTGAGGATCACTTTCTAGGCTATTTGAATTAGGACTGCATGGAGAGCGGCGGCGAGACGCACAGTTCTTAAACTGCCCTCTTCCCTGAAGCACCAAAACACGCAACAGCTGCAGCCGGAGAGAGTGACTTCATTTGCCCCTTTTTTCTCGGTTTAAACTCACGCCTGTTGCACTGTGGACGCGCGAGGAGGAGACTTGCAGCTGACAAGCAACAAGCACATGGTGCGTTATTATGGTGAGTCCACTGCAGCCTTTCTTTGTCCGACGACATGTACATGTATTGTGGCTTATTCTGAAAATATTTTCTTTATTATTTTTTATTTATTTTTTATTAATGTAGGCCGGAATATGTTTTACGCAATTTGGATCTGTCAGTGGAAAAAAAAAAAAAAAAAAAAGCATTCAAATATTCTTAGAATATTTATAGTGTGTCCTGTGCACATTGGAGACTTTACGTTGACTTTGTCGTTATGGTTGTTTTTACTTTCCAATTAAAAAAAAAAAAAGCTCTAAAAATATCTAGATTATCATACTAATATGTTTATATTATACGAATTTATGTGGGATTTTACAGCAGTTTAACTATTTTACCCTGGTGCTGTGGTGTAAAGTGTATTCCTGTGGTTCTTCTATTTTTAGTTTAGTTCCTGTATCTGCAGCCTAGACAGTGCCTCTTGTTGGTAGGTGTCATGTGGTTTCAGGTTCACTGTCATGGGAAGGAGAAAAAAGCATAATCTTTGGTTTAACTCTGTCACACTGAACGGTGTTGATGTTCGGGGTGCAGCTGGTGAGTGCAAACATGAACAAAACTAAAGCACAAAGGGATAAAAAAAACTATGCAGCACATTGGGTATTAGTTTGGTTTCTCTCAACAAAAAAAAAAACAAAAACGTGAAATAGAGATGCCATTTTGTAGTGATACTGGAAAATACTATGATGAGGGATGTTGCATTGTCAAGGAAACCGAAAATTAGTATTTCAGTATTTCAGTTTAGCAATTTTGAAGAATTATAAAAGTGTTGAACTCCTTCTGAGACGTCTGGTCCAAAGACCTTTACACAGAAATAGAATTTACTGTCTTGAATCGAGACTATTAGGTCAGATCGACATCTAGAGGAAAAGCACCCAGTAAGAAAATATTGAGAACAGAAAACACCAAGGTCATAAGTGTCAAAATACAGCACACAGTATACATTAAAGGTACTTTAATCCATGTTCGTATAACACAGAAGTGCCACAAGATGCAATATCTACGAAGTGCGGATCAGAGGGTACAATAACATTTTAAATACAGTATGTATATTTAGAAGGGAAAGAAAATTCTAAATTTAGAATTATTGAATTTTTTACTTTTCTGCAGCTTGAATTGTTCTACATCAAATATCCTTTTTTATTTTTGCTGTAGCTGCAACCTGTTTGAGGCGAAACAAAAAAAACAGCAAATACTGCAACTGACATTTCTCATTTCATCACGACAGCATCTTTTATGTCAGACATTTTGAAGTCAGTTGAGGATGAGTTCGGGATTTTAGTCTATTTATCGTACCAAAACTGGACACCAAAAAAAAAAACCTGTTCTACGTGAAACTGCTCATTAGAACTGATAAGGATAACGTTGAAGCTTTTGTTGTTCGGCAAATTTTCTTTGCTTATTTCCCGCCCTAACCTCCACGGTGGTCAAAGGTCACAGATTGAGTTCCTCGCTCAAAGACGTTTCAGCAGCTCTGCAGTTTAGCTTCACTCTCGCTTGCCGTTCCTAAAGAGGAAATGCTGCTTTTCTTTATTTACAGTTGCAGCAACGTAATATATTGTGGGAATATATGTCCACGACCACTTTTTTGATATTAATTGCATATGCGTTTTAAATAAAACGTAGTTTCTATGGGCTCTACAAAGAGTTTCAACTGGATGAGAAAGAAAGTTTCTGCTGCCGTTTGTTCGCTTTGGTCCCGCCTTAACATGCAGCGATGTGATTGCTGGAGTGAATTTTGAATGTAAACACAGTGCTTACAAACAAAAGTAGTTAGGTAGTATCTGTAGCCTACTTAGCTAACATCACCAGATCACGTAGTTAGTTAGCAAACTAAATGTGTGTTGTGCGCCGTAGGGTGATTTGTGCTATTAATGTTATTTATGACTTGGTTACTATCAACATCGGCACCATGGTTGTTTCCCCCGACTCGGACGGCGAGGAATCTGGCTGTGACACTGGACGACCAACTGTCCCTCAATGCCAGCATCGCTGCAACAGCCCGCTCCTGCAGATACACTCTTTACAATATCGGGAGGATTCGTCTTCACACCTTCCGTCGCAGACTGAAATCCCGTCTGTTTTGACAGCACTGGCCAACAATAATTATTTAAAAAAATAATACAATTGTATATAGATATATATATCTATATATATACTTATTTCTGTATGTAGAATTTACTACATTGGTTTAGCTTATTTGATGCTATTGTACTGCACTTTAAACGATTTCACCTATTTGAAGCTGTACTTGCAAGATTCCTGCCGTTCGGAGTCGTATCCTCATGATTGTTTGCACTTATTGTAAGTCGTTTGGGGCAAAGGCGTCAGCTAAATAAAATGTTATGTAATGTAATGTAACAACTGTTCTTGTTCTATCTGTTGGCCAAATCTCTGTGAGGCTCCAGGCCTGGTCTTACTCTAGTTAACATTAACTATTCATTACGCTCTGATGACTGATTGAACCTCCTGCAATATTTTGTCTTGATTAAAACTTGTGTCCCCACCACTTTGCAAATCAAACCTACGCCCTTGGTCTGGAACAACATTTAAGGAAACCCTCTTCTAAAAAGTTGAAATAAACAGTTTATACACTCGTATAGAACTATTTGATTCTGAAGAGATTTGACTGATTACTCTCCAGATCTTTATGTATTTACGATTTTGTGTAAATCAAATATTTTTTCCTGATTTCTGCATTACAGGTTATATATATATAAATATATATATATCATGCGGCCTGCTTATTCTCACTTCCAACCTCCCCACCGTCGTCCAAACACATCCATGCCTCTGTCCAGATGTGTGTGCGTCTCTTAATGTTTCTGCAGTCTGTTTTTCAGTTCTTTATTGCTTTTAGAGCTCATCAGTTAATAGCTGTGTGGAGGAGGGACATTGGGGGAATCATTATTTATATTGCAGCTGCTATTAAAGATTTTTGAGCATAATCTGTTGAGTAAGCAGGGTCTCATGACTGACGATAACTGATGATTTAATGTGACAGTGAAATAACTAACAATGTGATAACTTCCATGCAATAGATTGTGGTGGATGCCTATTTTCTCCTTCTCCTTTTTCCCTGATCATTCTTTTGATCTAATATTACGTCTGCTGCATATCACTGATGCACCGCAAAGCAGCTGCACAAATATTTATTGTCATTAGTAGCAGCATAGTTATGAGTGCATAAAGGCTCCCGGCAAAACCATACAGAAGGCTTTTATCTTTTCTATGTAACCTAATGCTTAATGTTTGCTTAGCGCAAGATCTAATTTTACTGTGAGGCTTAATGAGTGTATATTTACAAAGTGAGCCGCGCTCCTCCATCACAAGCTTTAGATATCATGTTATGCTGACATACAGAAGCAGGCTTTATATATATATATATATATATTTTTTTTTTAAAGCTGTGTTGTATTTGTGGTAGTAAAATTATTGTATTTTGTGACATTTATTGATATAAGGCTACAGCTGCAGGCATTCAGTGGACTGTTGACTGTCATCATGCAGAGGGAAGAAGGTGAACACTGTCAGGAGGCTGAGCCAGACAAGGCAATAAACAGGCCTCTGGACACTGCTGACTGATGCAAAACTTGCCTTTAGTCCTCCCTCATTCCTCAACAGTGCTACTGCTGCTGCACTGAACACTTAGAACATGCTAGAAAACAGTTTGTTCCTTAGTTAGGGTACAAGCTGCGAGTGTACAGTACGGAGTACAGTACATGCAGCATGGCACTTACCCAGCGCGGCGCTTCTTGTTTGGGTTTTTCTCGCAAAGATTCCAGTGTTTGAGGTTTTCCCCTGTGACTTTGAAAATGTCTTTTTAAAGTAGTCCATGTTTATATGTGTGTCTTTGTTTCCTGCTTTTATGTGCATGACCTAATTCCACAGCGAGCAAAGAATGTGCACTGGTGGCTGTGTGGTCATGTGTACGTGTGCGCACACGCACGTACATGTGTGATTGAGTGTTATCACGTTTTTTCCTCCCTCCCCCGTCACTTCATTGTAAAAGCTGACCGAGAGCACACTAAGTTCATCTAAGGACAGGAAAATGCTTTTCTTTCCAGTGTGAATCATTTTGGAAAAATGAGCCTCTGGACTGAATTGCCCCAGCAATTTGGCATGTTCCTCCATTCTGCTTTATTGTCTATTTTGGCTGAACTTGCAGTTCTTCATTTCACTGCCAAGAAAACTTCAGGTCCCATACAACAGGCTAAGCCAGTTTCTGAGTCAGCCGTGGCCTTTAAGCAAATAAAATAAATCTCTACAGAATACTGCCATAGCTTCCTGTTTAGCTGTGAATTCCAAAAAGAAAAGAGCGCGCCATGTCTGTTCTGTAAATCAAGTCTTCTCTACCCTAGAAACAGCGTGGACAATACCTCTCTGCAGGCTTTACTCCTTCAAATAAAATTGTTTAGGGAAAATGAGCCCAGCCCACTTTTCATAGAGGCGTTTTATATGTTTAGATTAAGACCCTTCATCTTTTTAAAAGCCCATTTTCTCAGCGCAAGGTATCTGCTCTCGCGCTCATGCAGTTTGGAGAACAAAACTCTGCAGTGCAGTGAAAAGAAAGTGTGAGTGGGAGCGGTTTTGGGATGTAGACAAGGAGGAAGGGAGGGAGCTGGGGGGGTTAGGGGTAATTTTGCAGTCAGCCAGCCCCCCTATAATTCTGCTGGTCCCCCCCCCCTCCCCTCTCAGAAGGAGAGGGGAGAGGGAATGGCCTGTGTTGAGGTTTAAGTGAGCCAGGGGTGGGCTGTGACAACCGGCAGCTGGGCTCTCACTACCTATGTCCTCCAGCTCCAGCCTGAATTATGAAGGCTCGGTAATGGCAGCCAGCCTAATTACAATGACTGATTGCCCGTCCGTTGGCATTTCTCAGGCGGTGATTGTCGTGTGTGTAGGATACGAGGGGAAAGAGGAGGGCCATTTCTCATTGGCTTTCCCCTTTCTTTCTTTGCATGAGAACAGCCAGAGATTGGGATCTGATTGGTTGGAGGGAAAATAGATTTTTCATGATTTGGCGAGGCAGAGCTGGTGGACAGCCAGAGACAGGTGATGTTGCACCGATGGTGCATTGTAGCCTATTCAGTCTTTGGCACAAAATCCTTCAAAAAGAGCTGCGTGTTACGCCGTAAAAAGACATATCGGACATTATATTTATCTATCATATAGAAATACTTTATTGCCTGAAATACTTTCAAAAAGGTTTTGATGCTGATGAGAACCATGTCTTATGAAGAATGAAGTAACATTAACTGATTGCTAAGTGTGCCACATCTTCAAACTGTTGACTTCTTACTGTGTATCTTGAGCGTTTTCCTCATCTACCCCCCTGGCATTGTAAAATAAAGAAAAAGAAGAGGTCTTGAATTGGCCATTTGTATGTCAGCAGAGCACTCAGAGGTGTGATGTGTGTGTTAAGTGGGAGCTGGTTTGAGTTGGTCTGCCCTGTTTTGTCCAGTGCTTTGGCTTTTGTTCCTCCAGTAATGAATTGTGGAAGCCTTGGCTACAGCTGCAGTGTCTCATAGCAACTGAAAAGAGAGAGGGAGAGCTGGTAAATGGAGAAAAGGCCAGGGGAGATCATGTGTTTCTTCCAAAAGGGCAAGATAGACCAGACCATCGTTTGGGCGTTTTGTGAAGAGGAATAAGCAAACTGGACGATTCTTCTCGTACCCAGTGTGTCATTATTTATTACCCTTTTTTTTTTTTCTTCAAATGACTGCATTTTGGGCCTTGGGATAGCAGCATGTGTTCTCTGAAATATTAAATTTTTTTTAAAGATGTACTGTATTTTACCATAATACAGGGAGACTGGTCTGGTGGCAGAGACCATTCTGTGGATGAAAAGTCACTCCGGCCTCTATGATAAGTGCCATGTTCCATCCATCTACCCCTCTGGTGACGGACAAATATATGGATTATTCATTTGTACATGTCTAAAGACACACTGTTTTAAAAATGTTGCCATTTAAACATTTCTGGGCCCTTTTACCATTCACTTGTCACTGTGACTCATTGTGTTATATGTGGTAATAGTGTGTTAGCCATCTTAAATATCCAGTCCCACTGTTGATTAACTGAAACGTGTGTACGTGTTTATGTGCCGTGTACGTGTATTCACATTCGTGTGTGTGCGCGTGTGTGTTCACGCCACGCTAGGTTTTTTATTAACCGACGGCCAGGGCTCAAGCTTGGCCATGTTTGCCCTGTGACCCAGACACTACCTGTCTGCTGCCATGGTTACAGGGACCGAGCACGTTTAGTAGACTGACTCCAGGGATTACTTTCCCTGGTCTTACCAATCAGGCATGTGCCCCAGTGGCTGTAAAATGGACCAAACTGCACCCTAACAGTTAAGAGAGCTCCGCAGTGTGCCCTGGTGGCCTTTAAAACGGTCCTAAGTGCTGTGTAAGGGATTATACCTGTACAACGTAATTGCTCTGGTGTCAGTGACTGTCCCTTTGTGATCTGGTTCACTTGTAGTGATTAGCTCTCATAAATGAAAGGGCTAACAGCGTGCACTGGATAGCCTACAGGTCTGAAGTGCTTGAGCTAAAACACATGTTGAACCATTTTCTTTGTCTCTGAGGGCTTAAGACTTTGTCACCAGACACATTTAACATTTTGTTCCGCACATACTGACAATGTTGTTTCTTTGTGTTTACCCAACAGATCCATGAATGAAGAGAAAACAAAGGCCCTGAAACAGTCTCTGTGAGTACTTTATACATACAGAACACAATAACCTGCACATCTGTAAAATATAATATCACGCAATGCATAGCACTCGTTTTTGTAAGAGTGTGTCAGGGAGCTTTTCAACTCTTTTTGTAACTTAGTGGTGCGTTAGATGTTTCTAATGATTGCATAACTGATTGTCCACAGGGTGGACAGAATAATAATAACATAACATTACAATGCTATGCAATGAAAGGCCAAATCAAACAAACTATGGCCTTAAGTTAAAAAAAAAAAGTCTTGATACAAATTGAACATTATGTTTTACAGGGGGTAGAACTTATTGCACAGATATTCTGTTTATATACTCTATACAGAAGCAGTCCTATCTCCACCTTTTTTTTTTTTAATAATAATCAGGTGCACCAGCCATTCTGGCTTCCTTCTTTCTGTGTCAGTGACCTTGAAAACAACTGAAAATGTTGGCAGAACTTGATTTCCTGCCCACCCCAAGAACCTGGTTTTGTCTGGCCGACCAGATTGGTGTTGATATTTTTATTGCCATTCGCTGACTGTTCATTGTTATTTATGTTGCCTTTGATTTTTGCGATGGGACACTCCGATTACATACCCCATGGCCGCCGTGCTGAAGGCTGGTTGGAGCACTGAGGGTCAGTATACTCTGGCCCAGTTTTATGGTGACTTAGCAGAATCACAAAGGCCTCTCTTATTCACTCCAGGGACTTGCAGTCTTACAGGTGTCCACCAGATGCTGCAGGCAGCCTGTACTGTCCCTTGCATGTCATCCAGTGGAGATGTACAATCCACGTCGGAGCAAAGAGTTGTAACTGTTTCCATGGTGTTAGGATTACATGTAATCTTAGTAGTGCATCAAAGAAAATAGGTCCCATTTTGGGCTATTTGGTAGCTTTGATGATGCATCTGTTACAGAAAACGAACTGGGGGCAGTGGGATTGAAGAGATGTCCTTAATTCCAGTGGTTTAATTCAAGTATTTGGAGAGATGATGAAAGAAGACATTTGATACAAAACATTATAATATGTCAGTAATAACCACTGTTTAAAGGTTAGTGGGGTTTTCAACTCCAGCTTTCGATTTATAGTCATGCATTAAAAGTTGTAAAAGGTTCTTGAAAGAATTTTCAATATTGGTATATAATGAAAGACAGTGCCAAATTAAGAGCAGGAAATACGGTATGCATGACAAAACTTAATTCTACCGACAGTATATTATTAATCCTGCATGTGTAAGAGTAAAGCAGGGTCTGTACTGTATCGCATGTCGAGCAGAGCAACTTCACAGTTAACTCTGTGAACAAAGCCAGCCCCGCCACAAGGCATGCTGGGAAGTTTGGCTGCTGGTGAGATTGCCTGCCAACGTCCAGAGAGCGGCTCTGAAAATCTTTGCACGGGCTGAAAATGAAGTTTGAAAGTAGAAATAAGAGGAGCAACAAAGCAGGGAGCGCTCACAGCTGTAGGCTCAGCCTTCTCTTAAAGAGATATTACCAAAACATTCCTCAGTCATGGAAATGGCACTGGGGCTGTACAGTGAGGTGCTGTTTAAATGTACTGTACGTCAATGAATCAGATCTCTTTTTTGGAACTAAAGTTACGTTTAAGATTTAGAATTTTAAAAGTTGTTGATTTGATTATATGTCCCACTTTTGCAGTACAAATGACAAATGAGTTTTTAAACATGTAAATATGTTCCAGCATTGCTCTTTAAACGTGTTTAGAAAGAATTTCACATTAGATAAGTTTGTTCACCGAGCTGTTATTATCAAAAGACCAATTTTCTGTAATAACTGGTATGTTTTTTTAAGTGTCAGCTTTAGAGAATAAGAGTTGGATAAGTACTTATGACTGAAGTAGTGTAAATTGGTTGTTAAATAACACCAATGCTTATAAAATACCAATAGCGTGTTATTGGAGTTATAATTATCTACAAGATTATGCAATTGATCAAACCAGTAGAACACAATCATTTCTACTGTAGTTAAAAAATACCTCAGACCAAAAAAACAATAGCAAAAAAATTGGTTTTACTGTACAATGATGACGGGTACAATGCACAGTATACTGTTAAAATAAAAAAGAGAATCAATCCATGTTTCTTGAATTATATTAAGTTATATCTAAAAGACGCTTTGGAGAATTAAAATTTCCTGTTTCAATTTCTTTATCTAGAAAATTAGTAAGCAGAAAGGAATGTCAATGTCTTGCTCAGGGCTGAGGATTGAATCAAAGCTTTTACCTCTTTGCTGTTTAACCACAGGCAAAATGTGCAAGGAGGTGGCAACTAAATCTTTTTAAAGGTGAACTGCTCTTGATACAGTTTACAGTAAATGGTTTGAATTCAGAAAGTGACTTTTTTTTTTTATCTGAATTCATGCAGCAAAGTAAGATTAAGTTCTCACTTGTTTTTTTCCACTGTTGTCCTGTTTTTCATTAAACACCTTTTTATATTTACAGTGATTTTAAGGGGTTGTGTGCCTTGGCTATGTCCACATTAGTTGTTTTTTTAATGTTAAATTCGTTAGTATTTGTCATTTCTTATTTAGATTTCCATTCAGAATTTCGTCTTGAGCCCAGCCTTGTAGTGGAGCCGGGCGCTGGCGAGCAGAGGGCTGTAGCGATGGTGGTCAGCTTTGTTCTGTAGAAGCAGCCGAGGCTCAGCAGAGGCAGGCGGCCTGGAGGGTCCTGAGCCTTCACTTTACAGCTCCCTGTTTGGCTCTCACACATTGTGCCATTCAGACTCCAGACCGTATATTCACCCCGCTCTGGGCACCCCACCATTGTGAGAGTGAGTTCATTTGAAAAGCCTTCAGCATTTTTTTTTTTTTGGTGCGAGCAAGTCAGCGCTCTTTGCATTTGTTCCAGTCTCGAAGATTTTACAGGTCAATTGAGACAAGCGGATATCAAACATGCCAAAGAGAGTTTTCCTCTTCATCAATCCCTCATCTTCGCTTGTTTCACCCCCACTTTGACTCTATTTTCTCCAAAGTGTCACCAGTCTTGATTTACTGGATATATTAGCACGATCTCTCTGATTTCTGTGAGAAATAGTCTGATCTAATATACCCAGGGGAAGATTTCATCATATATTGATTTTACTTAGTAAATTCCCCTTAAGTCATGAGATGACGGCCAAATAGAGAAGATAGTTTAATAAAAGATTTGAAAGCCCTGATTTGGCTCAAAAGGATATAATGTAATATTAGAATATAATACTTTATGCAATTGTGAATGTAAGCCCTGTTGCCTTGCTTTCTATTATAGACAGCCATGTCTCTATATCTCTCTCCCTCTCCATGTCTGTTGATTAGGGGCAGAAATACCTTTGTTGGCATCTAGGGTAGCAACAGGGGATCAGATAGAGGAGAGAAGTGCCAGCCTTTCATTCCTGGAGTGTTTATGAGAGAGAGAGAGAGACAGCATAGTAGATAAGATGTTCGCAAGTCATAAAATGCAGTCTCAGGTTGTTAAATTCAAATCTGAGTTAAGTCTCAACTCAGACGACAGTAATAGCTAGATCAATGAATACTTTAAAAATGAAGCTAACACCTGCAGTCAAATGTGGAAACTTCCTCAAGCGCTTTACGGATAAAATCATCAAACTTTGCTTGATTAAAAATATAGCTATCGCTGTTCGATTCCACTAGAAGTTGCACCTGACCACCAGGGGGCAGAAAACAAACTCCCAGCATTGAGAATTCAGCTTAATAGTGTTACGTTGTTATGGCTAACATGTTGTGGCTAACGGGTTAGCAAACTGCTATGCATAATTAACTTGGCAAGCCAGAACAAGGTGGGAATCCCTTTGGAAAACTCTGACCACCTGTTGAATGTAAGTCCATTGTTCGGTGGTGCCATTTACTGAGAAAAATATCTCGTGTCTTTGGTTTGCTTATGTAAATATTTGACTTTCTTTACCAAGCATAACACGTAACATTACTTAGGCTAATTACTCATGGCTCTCCGCCCTGGACTTACCTGCCACGGTTCCCGCTGGTCAGGTGATGTTAGCATACAGTTAGCTTGTGTTAGCTCCTTCATTGGGAGTGGCTGCCCACGGTTTTACATGCTACAATGCGGCATTATTTTAGTTTTGACAGTTTTGGCTAAGCCCTGCCAAACTAAATTAATTTTCTTATGGTAAACTACGAACAACCTTTTTTGAATTAGCAGTCATTTGATTAAATGTTCATGTCTAGAATGTTTATTAATGTAAGATAGGCTGGCAATAATGTAAAAACTACGTGTTTTGTTTTTCTTTGTTAACGGGCATAAAAAACACACCACTAGCAACATTGGCATCAAACATCGAATATTTACTGTTAGTTAGCTAGAGGGCTAACAATTGTTGGCAGCTTATTGGTAGCTAATTAACATTAGCACAATCCTTTTTAAATAGGCCCACTGGTGTGGACTTAATACATGGAGACTGATAGATCAGAATTGATGATTTGTGACACTGGAGGCCTGAAATGTATGCCTGCCAAGTTCAAGTCTGTCTGATTTGTATGCAGGGATGGTAGACTTGTGCAACAAGAAGAGTAAGGGAGATGAGGAAATGCCAAATGGTTGCTCGTTTTTGTTTTTGTAGCAAGAATAAAACAAGCTAACCTAACCCTAAGAAACACAGCATTGACTGTCGTGCTAGCGCTAGCTAAATCCGAGTTGATGAGGCATTGAGGTGCATGGTTTATGTTCATAATTTGAAAGGTCATCAAGGGCTCTTTAAGTTAACTGATAATAAACATTTGTAACTTAAACATGACACATGTGGCAGGTCTATTTTTATTCTTTTCATTAAAAAAGAGTAGATTGTTTTTTCATTTAAATGTCTGGAAGAGCCCAGTAATAGAATTGTCAAATAATATTTTAGTTGCTTTTTGTAAGTTGATGCAAATGTAACTGATTGTGATAAATGTGCATGTGATCTCACACCGATCGAAAGGCCCTGGATTGAATCGAATCCAAATCGTATCGTGGCAGACTTTGTGATTTCAGCAAATCTTTTATCGATATGATATTGTATGGTGATGAAACTTGCACCCCTATTAGCTTAGCTAATATCAACTCATTAGCTTATCAAGCATGTTAGTGTCAATGCGTCTTCCGGCGCATCTCCATAAGCAAACTTCCACTTAACATTTGACCGTCACCAACTCTCAGCTCGGAGCAAGTGTACCAGCACCTTCGGCCTTGTGTGAACGGGGTTACATGACTGTCAGTGTGGGGGTTGTTGTCCATCTGTCCACTGGTGAACAGGGCCATATGACTTGGTGCTCTGGCAGGATAGGAATCTGTCTGGCTGCAGTGTTAAGATGTCCTGGTCATTAGAAGGAGGTTGCTTAAAGGATGTGACGTCTTCTCGGCAGACGGGATGTCAGTAGGAGTCACCTCGTCTCCCAGCGGAGAGGTGGCACGAGGATAGAAGAGACACTTTCAACATTTAGCTGACAATCTTATCCAGCGATTGAGAGATATCAGGCATAACAGAGACTGCACAAGCGACAGCACCCAGATAATAGTGTAGCAGACAGTGGCAGAGTCATCTATTGGGGAATAAATGTGAAGCTGAATTTGACAGTGGATGTCATGTTTTCACTGCCTTATTAGCTGGTCAAAAGCACAAAGGGTGGTTAAGTGATGTCTGTTTAACCTGTTGGGAGCATGTAATAGTTGGCATTAAAAAGTAGGTTAAGCTTCTCTAACCCAATAATCCTTAGTTCGTATCAGATAAGTTTGACATGATTGCCTGTAATTTTATAAACTCTCTGGCACTATATATGGCACACCATGCTTTACCAGGCTGGTTAAAACTAACACTTCAGATTATTTGTAAATAATATTTGACCTTGGTCCACTTGTAAGACAGTAGATGCTGCTTTCTCTGTGATCCCACTATGGTTACCAGTTTTGATATCCTCTTAGCAGGCCCTTCTCCCGAACGTATGAACCTTGCAGGACCAGGACGGCTTGGTTCTCCTTTTCCGAGCCCCCTCCCCCCACCAGACACAGTGATGGCACTCAGTGCCAGATACACCCCTCCCTCCCCTCCCTTCCCTTCACCAACACTCTTCTCTCCTCTCCTCCCTCCCTTCCCTCTCCGCCGCAGGCAGACCCAGGCATGGGATCTCCATCTGTGCACAAAGGAGCCTCCTCTATCTGCATACGCTGCACATAAAAGGGCCTTTTGTCATGAGCTCTGCACACATGACCGTCCGCCTTTCACCCCGCTGGAAAAAAAGATCACTCTCTCCAGCAATCCAACCCCACCCCCAACACCAGACTCAACCCCGTCCCCCGACCCCCACCCCGCTAGATTTTCGTCTGCGTAGAGAGAGAGAGAGAGAGAGAGAGAGAGAGAGAGAGAGAGAGAGTGTGAGTGAGACAGATCAACTCTCAACTTTGTCGAATAGAGACAACCATCAGATGAGGCTGCTTACATCACTGCTGTAAAGTCCTTTTCCCCCCTTTTTCATTTCCCCTCTTTCATGTCTGCCTTTTCTTTCTCTCTCTCCTGGTGTCCTTGTGTGCACTCCGTGTGAGGCATCTACGCATTACAGCATCTGCCGTACTGAAATATGAATGTGCTCTCGTTTTTTCTCTGCCTCCCTTTCTGCTGCAGTCTCTGACATTTAAGGGGCATTAGTGGTTGGTTCTGTGCCAGGTTATCCCCATTACAGAGGCACAGGCTCAATTGACAGCAGTCCGAGAGCTGATGCTTCTCTCTCCCATCTCGTGCCTCCTGGCTTTTAACCTCTCGGCCCTACACTGCTCAGCCGAGCTGGAGGTATTCATAATGTGTAGAGATAATGACAAAAAAGTGTACATACGCACACATGAGAGCCATATCAAGATGAGATGAGGTAGATTTCTCCACCGTTGTGAGACAAATGGGCTGCATGCCACTTTGGCTACTAAAGATGACAGATATTGGTGTTGAGGGATATTGAGTAAGGGTGGGGACGGAGGAGAGACATAGAAGCAGGCTAATGCACACTGTCAAGTGCACGGTTGCTGCCACAAAAAACGCTCTCCTCAGCGTTTCCTTTGAAATACACACGGCCCTGATGCCTTGCTCCCAGCCAAACGAGTGTGGATTTTGGAAAGCCCTGTAGCTCATCTTGCTGTCGCTGCACACAGGGCTGTAGCAGAACGGAAGGATAAGATTGACTTCTCCCTCCACCGCCATGTCCTCTGCATGACCCTCTGCCTCTCTAAGCTGGTGTGAGAGGTCAGCGGCTGTCATTTGGCAGTTTCCCCCGTGCTGTCCACACCTTCACCGTGGTGATGATGATGATGATGATGGGCAGAACAGAGAATTATTGCACACCATCTAGTCAGCGCGGTTTAGCATAAGGAGTGCATATAATTCACACACGAGGACACTGAAGAAGAACGAAATAATTTAGCACCAATTAACTGTAGGCTAATGTTTACCCTGTAAGTTCTTTTGTGTGTCGAGCCGTACTCCTGAGGAACAAGGCACACACACAAGGCTTCTCACAGATGTATTATAATAACATGAGAAATAATGATTTATAATAATAATAATCAAAAAAAATTCTTTCACACACTTCACACGACAGGCAACTCAAACAACTTTATATGAAAACGGGGAAACCTCAAATATTTCCAGGGAAATAGTTATTTCACATTAACATAACAAAGAGAACAGAAAACTTAATAATATTTAGATAAATGATACTGCGTATTCATTTTCTGTTACCAGCAAACAACTGAGCTGTAGAGGAAACAACTTCTGTATGAAGTACAGAGACCAACCATATTCATATTTACAGAAACAAGCCCTTTGTACAATGTGCATGTCCTCTGATGACCAAGTTCCTCAGTGTCTATAATTGCTCCTCTGGTGTAGGGCTGAACGATTTGGAAAAAATATTGAATTGCGATTATTTTCACTGATATTGCAGATATGAGTCATGCTGTTGGAGTGAATCATAATGTTTTGCATCATCATTCTCATGTTCATTGAAAAATATATGAAAAACGATCATGTGGGATATTTTTGCGAGGATCTGTTGTAGGCGGGGACATCTCTGCAGCACCACCCTATTTAAATCAGAATGGCATTTTTACACATACAGTATCTCGCCATAACAAATTGATATTGCACTAGTCCATATTGTAATTTCGATAACATTTCGATTAATTATTCAGTCCTACTCTGAAAGGGAACAAACATAATACAGAGTAATAGAACAAATTACTGTATCCATATGAACTAATTATGTCGGCCTAAAGACACTAGCTATATTTTATGCCTATCTCAAAACGCAGGTAACAACCTCTGTACTCCACCATAAAGGGTCCTATTTACAATAATGAGTCTTAACAATATGTCCTCGGATGACCATTACTTTCAATCTTCACGCTCTAAAATATGGACAACAGCACACAAAGCAAAAGACAGGGCAAAAATAATAACTATAATTAAAAACATCATATGTGCAAATGTACAGTTTGTACTGTGTCGCTTTAAATAAAAAAATTAAAAAAGCAATTTGGCGCCGTGGCTTTTGCCCCCCCTTAGAAAATTAGATTTTACTGGAATTGTAAGAGCCACTAAATGTGTGCTTTTGTAGCTAAATATCGTTTCGCTAATAACATTATGCACATCAATTACAGTCTATCAGCCTAGTGGAATTTACCTAATCAGTGTTTTTATCCTTGACACTTTCATATCAATATCAGTACTGTGTTCCCTTTTAACGGATGCCACAGATTTTGTTTTGCTGTGCAGGAAGTTAGAAGCGGTTATCCACCTCAATAAATGGATTAGGAGGAGTATCTATCCATCTATTTTGTGACTAAACTAACTTTACTGTGGTAATCAGAAGAGAGAAATTGCTGTGAAGCGGTTCAGTGGCTCTGTGTTGGAGACACCTGGAGGACAGCATGTTTATGAAATGTATAAAGCATATTAGGTGCATGTTTTGCTGTTCTCAATAGAGCGAGGATGCTAGAGAGAGTGTCTAAGATGACAAAACAGTGCTGAAAGTGTTTGTTGAGCCAGTGAATCGCTGAGTGCGCATGCCGTGGCTGTTAGACTCCTTGCAGCCCTGCAGCGCAGACACAGGCGTTGTGACGTGGCCCCTAAAATGCCAGGCCTGTGCTCTCCGAGCTTAGTGTCGAGGAAGAAGAAAACAAAATGGCCCAGTCTGTTTTAAAGTAGGTATTAGCAGCTCTCAGGGGGAAACAGCAAAAGGGAGAGTTCAGGTATGTAGAAGCCGGCAAAGGCTAGTCAAGTGGACAGAAAAGGAGAATTTGCTTTTTTATTACTGCGCCTCATTGACTTTTGAGAATTTGTCCCGGCAGCTCAGTTAACGTGGTGGCTTTTTTAGATCGGTGTTTTTGCTGTGCAGTTTGGGTAACACCACTTAATACTTATTATTTATGTTGCTTAAATTATACAAAGTTTTTACGACATTGAAATATCTCTCTAGATGACCATAATAACATGGGTATTACAATTGATACATATTAACTCTATTTAAATGAGTTCTTCGATGTAATGTGAAGAACAATATCAAATCATTCTGTATAAGAGTAAATCATGTGAAACAGTGTTGCGCTATAATATAGTTTCGTCAGATAGGGTTAACTGAAAGTGTATTTAAAAAAATAAATAAATAAAAACACATCTTCAGATTTTGACGGCAACGTTAAATCAGTACCATGTTGTATCATGGGGTAAACATTTATGTAATATATAATAATAGCATGCATAATATTTAGTTGTAATAAAAAAGATCTGCACTAACTGTCAGGATTGTCCCCCTTTTTGTCTCCGTGTAGACATCTTAGTTTAATTTGTCTTTTTCTGCAGTCATATCAAAGTTTGATAAGAAAAATCTCGATCATAGTTTACAGCTTAATCTGTATCTCGTAAAAAAAGTTAATTATTTCCTACATTTTAATACCATTATTGGTACTGTAGTTTGATGTGAATTTCTTGCTTAAGCTGCCCTAGTTGGATGCTGGCATACGAAAGCTGCCCTGATCCAGGACAATATGTTTGGCTGTTGAAGGGCTGCCAGAAGTAGTTGTTAGTTACAGTTAGGGCGCGTCCCTCTTCGGATAGGTCGTCCACTCTGAGGTCTGATATCGAATAGGTCCATAATTTCCAAGGAGAAACTCTCCCTTGCTCTTTTTCTCTCTGTGCCTCTTTTCCTCCTCTTCTTCTTTCCAAATCCTGTGAAAAACAGCAAGGTGAGTTGATTCCTTTTTTTATACATTTTTTTTAAAGTCTTCATGTCTGTTTTCTTGTTAAGATGAATAGCTGCAGTGTACATGGCCTTTTCTACAAATGTAGTTTCTTTAGAAAATGTCTTTAGAATTATGCAAAACACAGCTAATACCGTGGCTTGAGATTTTGTAAAATATTTCGGGAAAATCGATGTAACTAAACTCCAATAAAATAAAACGAAACAAATGCAACAATTCATGCATTTACAAACAATCAAGTGATTTTGAAATACGCCATGTCTTAAAATGTGCCACCAAATAATTAGATCTATTCCTTTACAGGAAATAGAGATATTTCTTAAAACAGTAGAATTACAAGCATTGTAACAAGCTGTATTCATTGAAATCCAAATCGGAATGCTAATGGTTATATTACAGATGTAAACATTGTATTTACTCAGACGACTGTGCTTCAAAATTGAACATGTGTTTATAGTTTGCTGTGGCTGAAATCTGTTTTCTTTAGTATTCATATAACAGCAAACACCCTTTTGTCAAGCACACATTTCCACAATTCTTCTAAAGTTCACAAAGTGCATGTCTGCCCAGGGAACAGGAAATTATAGCTTTATTCTACTAAATGGTTTGGGGAGAGTACGTGTTGCATATGTGCTACGGTGTAATTATTCTTTGCAGAAACTAAATTCAATTAAATGATATGTATTAAACCCACACATTTCATACATTATTGAATATTTGCCAAAACAAAATCAGTACACACTTTAGTTTTTTGATAATAAATTCAATTACAATAAAGTTAACATAAAGGAAAAAAAAAGATTATGTATTTTTCAGGTATTCATTTAACTAAAATATTTCACATTTTTGCATCATTTCTTTCCCCATTATATACTCTATGTACGAATAAAATTAAATTTAGCATTGACTTTAATCCATTTGTTTTTATTATATATAAGGACATCACTATCTGCAAAAGCAGATAGACAGCAGTGTGTTGTCTTAATCAGCTGTTTAACCCAATAGCAAGTTCAAAATGAATATATCATTTAGAAGATAAACTAAATGTATTCATTTTGTAATACATAGATGTTTTGTTTTCAAATATCCAGAATACATTCAATCATTAAATTGCATATTTTCAAATAAATCCTCAATTGTAATAAATCTTTTACAAAGCGTACATGGTAAGAAAACCTTTTGAAAAAAGTTGTGTCACTTAATTTAATTTGTACATATCCTAACCCTTTTGGAAAATCCACTTATCCTGATAATCTTCTGATTGCATCAAATTAATTTTCCCATGCTACTTTATTTCAGGAGAGACAATCACAAATGACCTGATCACAAGCAGTCATTTCGAAGCTGGTGACAGTGAATTATGTCTCAGTTTAAGGTGTTATTGGCTCGCTCCTTCTGGAAAAGTGGGGTTAAATAAGCTCAGCACACCATTTCACTTTCACCTCTCTGCTCATGCAAAAGTAATGTTTGAATAGCACGGCAGAGTGTGTTTGTGAGGAAATTGTCCCTCTTTTGCTTTTCATCATATGATCATCTGGAACATCAATACTGCGCATGTCTTATGTCCACCATTTTGTGATGAGAACTTTATTGCTCCCATTTTATGAACTTTGGTAGAACACATGCTTTAATGCCCGAGGCCTTGAAATCAATTTTTCTTGTATCGATCATGTTTAATTAGGAAGTTCTACTTATTGGAAATATTACTCTGTTTTTTTATTTATTTTTTTTAAATGATGCACAGCCTCCTAATGCAAGTCAAATGTCTCACGAACAGAAGTGCATCAACACTGCAAATACTGTGCAGTGAATATATTCTACCATTTATTCACGTTTGCCCTGAGAACAATTATATGTTCAAGCTGTACTGCACCTTGCTGTGGTACTCTTAATTTCTCTGTTAAGTGTGTGTGTCTGTGTGTGTGTGTGTGTCAAACATAGAGCAGAAAGTGGTGGTCACAGTTGGCTGCCTGAGGTGACTGGTGGGGTCAAAGGTCAGGTTGTGTTAATAAGACGTGATGTGCTGCCCTGGGACCTCAATCCCATGAGGGATAACCCCCTAATCGGCATTAGTTAATGTGTTAGTAAGCTTTACCTTCTTAAAGCAAACAGCAGTGCAGTAGTCAATGGGCCCGCTTGGCCTCCCGTGTAACGCTTTTGACCTCGGGGTCATGCCCTTTGTTCCCCGCTCGATGGGGAGTGCCCTCAAAGGTCTCGGGTGTAATAGAGAAGTTGTTTAGACACGTGCGGGGCTTAAGCAAGACCACCTCATAGACTCTGCTCCTGCTCCTGGAGAGTATAAACTCTTCCCTAGTAGTGTAGGGGTACATTTGTGGTTAGCTTTTATCCTGTTGAATGAGTCCATTAGAATATATACAGTATATGTGTGTGTGTGTCTGTGTCTGTGTGTGTGTGTGGTGTTTTTATCATATGTGGATGTAGCGGTGGTTGCTGACCAAGCACAGAACCACCCCTCTCTCATCCCCCTCCAAACCTCCTAATGCCTCCTTGATGTTTGTAAATGACTAAGTGCAAATAATGTTTGTCTTTGCGGATCCCCTGCCCACTGCAATTTCATATTCCTCCAGCTCTCCTCACTGTTTCCTGTGGCCGTAGAAAGAGAGTTATAGAAAAACAGTGTCTTTTATAGTGTGTCCTTGTCCTGTCCCCTTATCTGAACTTTCTGTAAGAGTGTTTGTCCATGACTGACACTTAAATATGTGTTGAGTGTGTCTCCTGACAGCAGCAGACCACAGCACTCGTACGATATAAGAGCTTAATCAGTGTGAGAGTGAACGTTCATTCAAGGATACCCATGTGATAATTTGGGGATAATAAATCAAATTATTGTTTTGCAGAAGTCTGATACATATGCAAAACATATATATATATATATATATATATATATGCATATATTACTATTGAATTTATATATTTGAACCACTGTGTAAAATTGTTTAAATGCCTTTTTTTTTTTTTTTATGGCCTTTTAATAAGATACAAATCTTAGGAATTTTTAACATTACAAATTTCAATAGGCATCTGATGCTTTTTATAAAATCAACAAGAAGGTTTGCAGTTTACAGAGCAAGTTTTTTTTGTTCCTAAAAATTGGAGTGAAATGACGTCGGGCAGAGTCCATAACATGGCGCCGTCTGCCATTTTGTTTCACATCATATTTTAAAGTGGCCTGACTGATTCTGTATCACACAGATGTTGCAGCCATGTAGTGCACATGGAAATCTGTTGCTTCTCTCTACTTAACATTATGTAAATCAAAGAGCAATTACATTTCTGTGTCACTGTAAAGATTCAAAAAATGATCGTGTTTGATCATTTTAATCTGAAAAAATAATAATATGAGTAGCAGTGAAAAGAAATCCAAGGAGTAAAGGTTACGTATTTAATCAAAAAAAAAAGAAAAGAAAAAAAGTCTATCTTAGTTGCTTAAAATATTGTAAATTATGACTGTAAAATTAAAAGAGGATCAATTATTTTGAAATGCAACAGAGGAGCAATGTCGAGGAACACAGTGGTGAGAGCTGGCAGGTGATCCGAAACCAAAGCTGTATCCTCAAAGGAACTTTATGCCATGCAAAGTGCAGCATTGCACACTAAACATAAACACGCAAAGTGTGCCTCTCTAAAACAGCTACGTTCAATGCTTGGACCTCTAACATATTCTGTTTTTAGCACCACATTAATTCCCTAATAAGGTGTTGAACATATACACAATACAGCTTTGCATTGAAGCCGTAATGAAGTCATGGCTTTCTCAATTGGTTAAAACGCATGGCGAGATGTGACGTACAGCTGCACTCCTTCTAATAGGATTCTATAGCTCATGCCAATGTAGATGCCTGAACCGAGCTCGTATCTCATTTAGGGAAGGAGAACGGAGAAAAAGCAAATTGCAGTCCAGCCTCGCTCTGCACCGACTTTGTGTAAATAATGCTCGCATTTTCTGTCTGCACACCGTCTGTGTTTAACCACCTGCGTCTTTCACGGGAACCTGTGGAGCAAAGAGAAGTGCAGAGGGGAGAATAGTTTTTTGTGCAGAATCCAGTGTCTGTGTGGGGAAGAGAGCCGGCGAGGAACTGGGTGGTGGCCGTGCTATGAAAGCAGCCCTCACAAAACCGTGCAGCCCGAAGCAGTAGCAGCCATGTTAGACAAATCTGCTTGAGCTCGAGCCTCACTAATAATGCGGTGCCCTCCAAAACCAACAGAAAGTTTTCACAGTGTAAAAGTAAGAAAAGTTAAACCCCCACCTTTTTTCTCTCTCATTGTCTCTGCTAGGCATGTAGTCCCCTCCTTTAATTCCCAGCAGTTTATAAAGCAGAAATGCAATCAAAATAGTTCCTCAGTAACAGACACACTTTACATATCTCCTTCCTCCTTTTCTTTCCTTATACAGCTCCTGTAGTTCAAGGCCGAGGGGGAAAAAGTTGAAGCCACGAGCTCTGCTTTTTTTGCAGATTTTAGAACCAGAGCCAAAAGAGGCAGGAAGTTGTTGTACAATAGCGTTACAGTAATCTGCCACAAATGGAAAAAGCCCAATGCTGATCGCGGAGTAGGGAAGGTGGCAGAACAGAGGCAAAAAGAGGGAGGGAGGGAGGGACAGAAAGGAAGAGAAAGAGAGCCAGCGTGTGTGAGAGAGACAGACGTTACAGCAAAGAATAATCAATACAATCTAAGATGGTGGAAACAGCCATGCTGTTTGGGTCTCTCCCTCTGGTTAACTCTCCGGCTTGCTTGCTCTTCATGTAAATCGGTGCATAGGTTTGGTTAGGATGAATTGTTTAGACCATCTTATTTTATGTTTTTGTTCCCCTTTCATTTGAAACAAGACAAATCAGCCTCTCTGAGGGGTTTCTCGAAAATGTTCCCCCGAACTGTCGAATGCATTTTACCCGGCAAGTGGCAGCTGTTTTTCCTTGAGGAAAAGCAGTGAAGTCTCACCCAAAAATGCTTATCAGCCTTTTGACTTTGTGCCAAAATAGCTGCAAGGGTTCAGCTGCAGCGTTCAGCTCGCTTTGTGACAGAGCCGGGGCGAAGAGGAGGGTCCTAGCCCCGCGTTCTTTGCCACATGTTACTGAAATAAACACTGTGGAAGCTTATCTTTTTTCCCGCGTGTATGTGTGTTTCTGTGTGTGCGTGCGTGCGTATGTGTGTGTGTGTGTGTGTGTGTGTGTGTGTGCGTCTGGTCTATGCTGTGCATTCATGCTAGTCATTGTGGCATGCTAAAGAGTTAATGCACTCGGAGAATGTGTGCTCCTTTCAGACTGTGCTTCCAAGACTCTTCCAGCAGCAAGAGCCCCACTACAGACAGAGATAAGGTTAATAATTCAGCCAGCTCTCAAAAGTGTTACATATTTCAAGGATCCTTCAGCAGGGCAGTCCATTCTGAATGACTATGAATTCTCTTTTTCCTTCTTTTTTCTTTCACGAGTTGATATAGTAGCTGAGGCACTGTATAGTGTATCCCAGTATGGCGTGTAAGTGTGCGGACTGCGTCTGCGCGCTGCTGGAGGAGTGGATTTCTGTGTCATTCTTCCTCCTCCACCCCTCCCACATTTTGTGCTTTCCACACTCCCACTCTCGCTCTCTCTCTTTCCTTCTGTGTCTCTGTCTCCCACCCATCTTATGCTGCCTCCCTTCCTCCCTCCTTCTACCCCCGTCTCCGGTGCAAATACAGTTCCTTGCCGTGTTGGACATGTGATGAAAAAAGTGACTGGTTCGCGCGCTGCGCCGCACCTCCTATTTCATCATCAGCGGAGCATTTCTCCCCTTCACCGTGCGCTCGCTGTCTCCTCCTCTCTTCCTCTCTCTCTTCATTTTCTCTCCCTGTTTCGCTTGCTCCCCTCTTTCTGCTCCAGCCACACGCAAGGGGGAGACTTAAGCTCTGCGAGGGGAAAAAAAAAAAGAAAAAAGTCTGCTGCTATTTCTACAGTCAGGGCCTCCCCACAGCCCGCCCTTCCATAGACGGAGCTTTTTTTTCACTCACTACTAGCTGGATTTTAACCCTCTGCCTCCAACTAGCTGCACAGCAGCTTTGCAAAACCTGGCAACAAGTTGTTTTTAGGGGCCTTTTCTCACTTTTGGCGCATTGATTTTTGCATCACTTTGGATTTTGCTGCTGTTTCTTCCGTTCTTTTGTATTTTGTTTTCTAAAAATGCACGGTGTCTTCCTATTTTTTTCTCCGCTGATGGGTTTCTAGTAGTATTTATTTAGTTTCTTTCTTTTTGGATGGAAATTCGTCAAGGTGGTGTTTCGCCATGTGATGGGCCTTGTTCCACCTGGACTGTCGGGGCGCCATTTCTGACGGGTAACCTGCTTGGGGTGGGCTCGTTGTCTGGATGACCACTATGGATGACAAGCAGAGAATGTGACCAATATCTGTGCGCGGTACACATATGTGTTTTAAAGACATGTCCTTCTTCAGCGACTGCCGCGAAGTAGCGCACCTCTTTCGTCTTTACTCTCTGTTTCTCCTTCTATTTCCTTCCCATGTCCTCTCTCTCTCTCTCTCTCTCTCTCTCTCTCTCTCTCTCTCTCTCTC
>CALSCE010009442.1:5778207-5798309 GCA_943593645.1 Bovichtus variegatus
CTCTCTCTCTCTCTCTCTCTCTCTCTCTCTCTCTCTCTCTCTCTCTCCCTGTGTCAGCCTGTCGCTCCCTCTTGTTCTCTCTCTTTCACACCGACTCGCTCTCCTAACAGGAGAATGAGTGGTGTGCTGAGCCGGAGCTCTTTCTGGGACAGGTGCCAACTGCAAAGAAAAGACATTAAAAGGCAATAAGAGCAAAAAAAAAATGCAGTAATTGCGAAATATTTTATTGTTGCAGCGGCATGTCCGAAGTGGCCCTTCATGCCGTGTCTCCAAATGGACACTTTGCGCAATTATTGCATGTTTGTATAAAGTATTAAAACTGATTTGTGCGACCAAGGCTGCTGGTAAAGCAGAGGTTTGAATACTTTGCCACAGTTATTCTAGTGAAGGCATTTCATTCGGGAAGAGGGAGGGAGTAACGTGGGAGAGCAGCATATAGACTGCTGAATTATTCATGTGCCCAGCCAAGGCTGTGACTGGACCGGTTGTGCTATTTGCATGCATCAGACATGCTGTTTGTCTGTTTGCTAACATTCCTCATTGAAAGACTTGTTAACTAGCAGACGGGCTTAGCTGGAGCCTTGCAGACAGCCTCATGGCCTCCTATTGTTTCAGGCCTCACCAGGCTTGGACCCAGCCAGTGGCAGGCGAGCCGTGCAGCCCTGAGCTTGGGGCTCAGACTGTGGCTGGAAGAGAGAGTGAGGCTGGAGCTGAGGCACGGCCGGGAAGGGGACAGTCTGAGGGAAATAAGAAGGAATCACCGAACGGGAGCTTATGGCATTCTCCTCTTCTTGACAGAGATGTGGATCGATGTGCATCCCGACTGGACCTTTACCATCTTTGGGGAGAATTGGTGAGTGATATCTGTTATTAATATGTGTATGCTTGCGTGGTTCCGATGGAAGTTCATCCGCGTGTTTACATCGAAGACTTTCAGTGTTTAACAGGCGACCTGTACAAATAAACATTCGTGCACAAAGTTTCTTTTTACTTCGAGTGCGCATTCATACGTCTGAATGTGAAATCCTACATGCTCCTGTAGTTTAGGAACATACACAATAGCACATTTAAGAGCGACGGAGCTGTTTCTTTAACTTTGAGAATGCTTTTCTATAATTTTTCCCAGCCCTGCAGAAAACCTGGTTGGAATTTTGAAATGCAAAAACAAAAGTCATTAATAGCACTTTGATTGCTGCCAGGATAATCCTACTTCGCGGTAATCAGTGGATAAGCGGAAGGCCACGGTTGTGGAGGTATTTTATATGAGTGATGTGGTCCGAGCTTAGACAAGGAAGTATGTGGTGTACAGATCGTTTTTATCCGTTTAATGTTCTCAAAAGCTTGACTGTCAGCTAAATTTCAATGAGAATACTCTGCATTTCTTTAAATTAGAAGTTTTTGCCGGTAGTATTTGCTAAGCTTGTTTGTTGTTTAAGAAGACAGAATGAAGAATAAATATAAAGTAGTCTATCACTTTGCCATTTGTCAGGTATTTGCCTTTTCACACCTAATTGTAACGGGGATCACATCATTTCCTGATTTCTTTTTTTCTGTGGATCTTTGCCTTACTTCTTTGAACACAGGATTTCACAGGACTTATGCTTTGCATAGCAACATTTTGTGGCAAGTGCATACAAAGACTCGTCTCAAAAATGCTTTTGTAATTATATTGATGCACACGGAAACATTCTCTTGTTTTCATTTGAAGAAAGAACAATCCTGAATAAGCAATAAACCAGCATATGCAGTCATAAAAAACAATTACACAACGATTACGATATGATGAACTTGACGTTGGATAAGTTACTTTGGACAAAACGTTCATTTAGTTCGGCTCCTTTGGCTCTTTGTCCTATACTTGGTAGTTAACTTTATTAAAATAATGGAAAATTCAGTTTGCATTAGTGAATGAGACCTTTATACGGCAATTTACAATCCCCAGGTCTATTTATAACATTTAATTTGTAGTATTGCCTGTAAGGGGAACCAAATATTTTTATCATTTTTAAACCTGACATATTAGCAATTCATTGTGCATGGTTTTCTTATGTCTGCACAGATGTTTATCAGCTTATCAGGGTTTATATAAAAGGGGACTTTTTTGAAGGGCAAAGCCAACCCGTTATTACACGATGCAAGTTCAGCTTTTCCATACATGTGTGATTATGTTCATTTATATGGATATAAGCTCTGCTTAACAAGCAGTGGACACATGGTTTTGACTGGCAGAGTATCACACTACTCCACCCCTAAGGCCTTTTTGGCAGTGGATGGCAGGAGTCCAGGGGAAGGTTGCATGTTGAGAGGCAGATGGCAGGGTGATGAGGGTTTGCAGTATTTTCGCTCTCTGTAAAAGTATACCTGACCAATTCAACAGCCTGGCAGAGCCACAATGAGGCATTCTGTGCACTGAAGCGAACTCCAGCTTTACTGCTACTACACAGCAAATACAGCAACGCCAATAATGGGAAACACGCACACACGTAATTACAAACACACAAGCAAACATACGTATTTTTACGTATAATTTGATCATTTTCAAATGTCAGATATTAATACTTTCGAACAATAGTGAACACATTTTTACGTGCTTGTCTTGTTTTTGCCTCTTCAGTGTGTGTTCGTAGGCTTAATAAATGTGTGTTGAAAGTGTTAATTCTATTAAACCTGTACAACAGTCAAAAGTGACTTTTTTAATATATTTTATTAGTCAATATATTTCATATAGTCTTAAAACTAAAATGTATGTATTTTTTTAAGTACACCACCAGTGTAACAGTGTTTAATAAATATACTGAGCAGCAGAGCTAGAGGAAACTGCTGGCCACAGCTAGAACGAGTTCCTAAACTCGAACTTTACTGTGGCCTTGAACTTGAATGAGAAATGTACGATTTTATTTTTTTTTTTTTTTAAGAATTTGCATTTTAAATCAGTATTTTCCTTATTTATATACTAGTTACTGCTAAGTATTGTATGCTTATTTTTGTATGCAAAAAGATTTTTAACCCGCAACACCTCATAACTTTTTAATGCTTATAGGTATCGAACGAAAAATGCCAAAGCGAGCACTCTGGAAAGGAATTGCATAGAATTATTGTTCTACAGTGTTTATAATAATTGTAAGTAATTGTTATATATAATTCAGGCTTTTAAAAAAACAAAAAACTTTTCGTTTATGGTTTAACTCTAATGAGTTTTTGTTTAATTTATACTTGATTTAGACGTATTTGATTTTCACAATAAAATATTATGTTGTATTTAGAGAGAAAAATATATTACATTTTGCAAAAATATTGTATTCCCTTATTTTTTACCTCTAAAGAATAAACTCTTTAAGAATTGTAGTTCTGTCATAAAGTTCAGAAGAGGGAAAACTTTCTGAGAAAACTACTTTTTTTTAATAAGCATATGTCTATTTAGAGGAAAATATCAGAGGCCATTAAACAAAATAACTGTATGTTAAGATGTTTATGTTTTTACAGCATTGCGTTTAGTGTAGGGAATACAATAATGGTTCACGAATACACAGCATCAGCATATTTTGCTGTGTGTGTGTGTGTGTGTGTGTGTGTGTGTGTGTGTGTCCTCATGTCCTCTACTTTTTGTAAATCGCTATTCATTTTATATAATCTTGACATTATTTTAATATTGCCTATTATTTTTTTTTTATTCATCTTTGATAGCAACACCACAACTATTTAAAATGTCTCATTATTAGTATTTGGATTTAAAATGACTGAAAATGAATTCTAAGGAAATAGTTTTTCCTAATACTTATATGATTAAGCCCTTAGACTAGTGTAGAAAACAGTATGTCAAGGCATCTCTACTTGAGTTATGTATTTTCTTGTGATCGCAATTGCTCCAAAAACTGTATTATTTGTTAATCTCAATGATGTTATAAGCTTAAAAAAATATATATCAATCTCGAAAAGGCAAAAGAGTCACAAACTGCCAGCCTGAGGCATCGCCACATGTCTGAGTTAATCATACTTCATATTTCACACAACATTAACACATGGAACAATACAATTCAGGGATGTAATATTATTGTTTAGTTGTATAATCTAAATAGAAATGAAAAAGATGGTTTTGATCGCTAGATAACTTTTTTAATAAGATGTTTCCTTTAGTCGATCGTAATGGTTGTGTGTCAGCGTGGTGGAGCAGCAATGCGAGGACTACTTTACGTCTCCAGATCTGAGTATTTCTGCCAGATACTTTTGAAGTGTTGAGTATGCGGTTTAGGTCATGAGCCAGTGCTCAGAGGGCAACGCACAGTGAAAATGAGTCACTCACCGGCACAACACACACAGCAATAAGCCACCAATACACCGCTTCATTTGTTAAGTGGATAAATTGGTATTTAATATTATGTGATTTTTGTTTCATTTATGAGCTTTGCTGTGATGTTGTGAATCTCATCCAATTTCCTCCTGGCTAATATGAAATCCAGATTGGAGCGGTGAATAGGGGCCAATTTAGCACTCACTGTAAATATATGTTTTCTGCCATAATGACGAAGCCTCCTTTATTTCTCCCGCTTAAACGGTTTTACGTACAATAAAATTGAGACGCCCATCATAAGTAAAGTTATATTGTATGTCTGCGCCCTCCGATTTAGTTTACGTACAGTACTGCTCGGGCTGCCTGTACTACGTACGTATGCATGTATGCAATCCTGTAAGAGGATTTTGATGTCACCAATTCAAGGTCAATTAATTTTTCAGCAATGATGCAATATGTATTCATTGATATTTTGAGGAAATTTGTTTTTTTATATTAATACATTTGATGTAGAAAGATTTTTAAGTCAAAGAAATTCTGCTCAATGGACAACATTTACATAAACCACTAGGCAGAAATGTAGACATTTATTGTGGAAGTCTCTCGCTATTAAAAACTATTAAACAGCCACATTTTCCAATTCTTCATTTTTCAAGTTCAAGTAAATAGACACTTACTGCATTTACTTATTCATAAAAATGAATTACGTGGACAATACAATCCGGCATGATAGTGTGTAGTTTGAAAATATGTTTACATGGGGTATCAATAGGAGGACTTTGCAGTCTTTAAGACTTTAAGATTAAAGTCCAGTATTCTTACTGACACACTATAAGCAGTGGCGCAAAGTGACTAACACTATGCAGCGTGTTAGCACAAGCAGGTCACCGCTTGAGGAAATGGAGCTGGATTTAAATTTCCCACTTTGGCAGCCTAGCACTTCAGAAGTTCACAGAGCATTCTGTAAAGAAAAAACAAAAAAAAAAAAACTGTGAGACAATTGCTTACATGTTGCAGCGCTCGTGTCAATCACAGTAACATCTGCCAGAGGCTTTTATTTAGCAGTTGTCAAGTCAGTGGGAAAAAGCTGTTGAAATGTCCTCGAGGTGAACGGCGGTGTAGTCAGACCGGGTCTGTGTGGTAGAAGCTGGCCAGGCTCCCTGCTGCCCTCCTGTATTGTGAATGTGGGAGAGCCGATGAGTGGATCCACAGTGGCCACTACAGGTTATGGCGCACTTATACAGAATAAGCACTACAGTACAGTAGAAAGTAGGCCAGGCCTGAAAAGAAAGGAGAGAGGCTGGACAAAGAGGCCCGAGACCCTGATACGCACGCACACACACACACACACACACACACACACACACACACACACACACGTACTGTACACTTTTTGGAGCTGGTCTGCCAAAAGTGCCGAAATGATTGCACGAAAGCCCAAAGTTCAAGGCTCAATAAACAAAGTAATTACAGACAAGTATGCTGATGCACTCACACACGCACGCGCACACACACACACACACACGCACACAACAAAGTCTCTAAACCTGCTTTTCCTCGCTTCTCTCGCCATTCATGGAAGCCATTAGTCCATTACCCCGTTGACTACTGAGGATTGGGGGCCATTTTATTCTCCCTGTGTTAATCAGGATGTCAGCTGGGAGTGTCACATGTAATTTATCCACAAAACCACAGCAACTCCGCAGAGACGGTGAGCACAGTCATAATGACATAATATTGGACTGGTGGAGAGTTTCGGAGGGTGACAGATGATGTCGATTTTCCTCCCCCCTCCCCTCCCCCCTGTGCAAGTCTCACCTTTACATCACGGGCCCTTCAGCTGAGGTCAAGGTGTTTTTGTTTTTTTTTTTCCGTTTTTTTTTCCTCAATTTATTTACCCAAGGACAATTTTCTTACACACGGGTCTTGCTGGTGATTGATAAGCCTTTCAACAATATTATTAATTCAGGGAATTTGTCTGAAGTTTGACAGCCAGAGCGATTTATTTCATCCAACCAGATTAATATTTTAGAATCATTCAAATAAAACCCAATGTTTTGTAATTTTTTTTTAATTATTTCTGACCCCTCAATGTGTTCAATATGTGTTTTTTGGAGGCTCTGCATCACGTGAGAGTGTCTCTCAGCGCACATTGTCGGGATAGATCCTTGTTTTATGTACCTGCCAGGCAAAGCGATATTCCAGATAACGCTGAGCTGCACCCACTCAACTTTTCTTTTCCAATGCTCATATATTACTCCAGCTTTTGGCCTCCGCTGTCGCCAAGGCAATTTAGACTGAGAAAAACTGCAGAATCAGCTAAATTGTTCCACTTGGAGGTAGTTGGAAGTGTTGAAAGGCCTCGCCTGCAACTCTCAGACTATCAAAATACTGTAAATCCCTTCCCTCACCTCACCTCCACTTCATCACTTTCTTACACGCTGAGATGAATTATGCTGGCGACATTTAGTGATAAAAACAAAGACACTGGCTTGAGCTGTTATTGCGTTGCTCATTTTGGTACGGAAAATAAACACTGCGTATACTATGTGCTTTGATATGTCATTACCTACATTTTCTTTCACTGATTTGACTGCGATATCTAAAACTGTAGTACTGATTTCTACTGTGTAAGTTAGAACTCCAGTCTTCAGGTTTCCTTGTTTACACTGATATGTAATGGTAAAGTGACCAAAAACTACACAAGTCACCTGATCTAACAGAGTGCTTCAAAACTTCAGTTTCTATCGTCAAAAGCAAATATTTAAAATATTAAAAAAAACTGTATCAGTGTTTCTTTTTTAATACTTGCAGCCATCCGTGTGGTTTATACTAATATACTGTAGTCTATCCCCTCTGCACATACACTCGGCCAGGCTATATGAGTCATCAACATGCATATACACACAAACAACATGCGCACACACTCGCACACAGAGTGCAGTGAGTGCACAGCTCGGGCATGAATCTCCCTCCATGGGCTGGAGGAGTTGGGTTACTCATGAGCCCATAAACATGTGCTGGCAGCGGTCCAAGGCGCTGCACTGTAATTACAAACGTTAGAAACAATATATAAAAGACCCTTCCCCAGCAAGGCCGTGTCCTGCGCTGCAATTAGCGTACTTGTACAGAATTATCACCCTTCAGCAGCCGCCGCCACACTGAGTGAAGGCCTTAAATTGGCAGTCTCCTCCTCGGCCTGATAGAGGACAACCCTCACGTGTCTTTATCTCTATCGCCCTCTTTATTTTTGATTTGATTTGACTAATTATGACTAAATACCTCTGGCATCACACTCCTACGTATGCGCTGGATAACGCGGGCTCATGTCAAAAGCTGCCTTGTGAATTAACGCTGCGCAGTCTGTACATGCCCTCATGTGTGAACATGAACATACTGTGCTGCATGTTCAGAGAATCACCTATTATGCTCACAAGCACACGCACTTCACCCACGCACATGACACTGTGGGCTTTCAGTAATACAGCGTGCCAAAGTGTGTGCACGTATGCAGCGAGTGGGTGCTACTAGGCAAGGCCAAGACCACGGTGGAGCTTGTGTGTTGGTGTTGGGTGAGCATGCGGCAGTGAGAGTTGGCCGGTGTACAGGCCAGCAGAGAGGGTGCGGTGTGTTACATGTTCCACTAATGAGTTTCTTTGGCCAGGCAAGACCGTGGGGCGAACTTATTAGTAAACAGGCTACAGAGAGGAGCCCCGACAGCCCTCTGCTGCTGCTGCTGCTGCTGCTGCTGCTGGTGTTGAGGCTGCTGGTGTTGAGGCTGCTGGTGCTGCTGCTGCTGGTGTTGAGGCTGCTGGTGTTGAGGCTGCTGCTGCTGCTGCTGCTGCTGCTGCTGCTGCTGCTGGTGTTGAGGCTGCTGGTGTTGAGGCTGCTGGTGTTGAGGCTGCTGGTGCTGGTGCTGCTGCTGCTGGTGCTGCTGCTGCTGCTGCTGCTGTTGCTGGCTCTCAAACTGATCACTTTCTTTTTTCTTTTTTTTTTGCTTCTCTATTGTGTTCTCTTCCTCTCTGTCTGTTTCTATCGCTGTGAATTGTGTCTCCCTTCAACTCTACAATTCTCACTCTCTGTCTGTTTTTTGTCTCTCTCTCTCTCTCTCTCTCTCTCTCTCCCTCTTGTAGGCAGTGAGATGGGTTTTGACTGCAGCCACAGGCACAGAAAAAAATTGGCCAACAAGTGAAATCACCGGTCAGACAGACTGGCGATCATAGCAACATCGTAAGTACCATAATCCATTGTAAATTGAATATGTCGTTGTTTAATGATGTATTGTAATGCGGATGTATTGTCTTGCATTTCATTTAATGAGATAAAAGCTGTAATTAGACGATGCGCAAGTTTCATTTGTTTTATGCATGGCATGAGCTGTTCAGACAACATCTATTTTATTTCTCTTCCTGAGACTTATTATAATGTGAGCATTGCATTAGATTAAATCATAGTGGCTGTATATTGTGTCTGTATCCGATATGAAAGGCCAAGTGGTCCCAATGGCTTGTTAGTGCACTAGGTTAAAAAAACAAAACAAAAGCAAACCTAATCTTTAGTGCACATGCACAGAAAACACTCGGGGTGAATCTCAATTGTGCACTAGGCATAGGAAGTCCTGACTCTTTCTGTGCTGGGCCCTGGCTGTGTTAGAAAATGGCTTCCACTCTCTGCCTTCCAGCTCTCAGCTCCCCGCCGCCATTTTGTGTATTGCTGCCAAAGTAGTCAGGTAGCAGGATGAGAGGGACAGAGTAAAGTGGGAGAGAAAAAGTGGGTGCAACTGGATGCTGGGTTGAGGAGGAAATTAAAATAAATAGAGAGGAGTGGCAGGAATTGGAGAAAAGAGGCACTCCAATGTACAATGATAGAACACTTAATATGTCTTTTTCTGCCGGAGAGAGGTTTTCAGTTGTTGCCGACTGACTGCATACAAACAAGCAGCCTCCCCTCTGGAGCCTTCCCAGCTCTTCTTCTCAAAGGGCTGACCTTGGGTTGGTGCCATAAACGGTTCTTTTCCATTGGGGCGAATATGCTGGCAGGGCCCACAGCTGCATGACCCTCTTCCACCCTCCATCAGTCCTCCCTCCCTCCTCCACAGTCACCCAGAGTCCCCAGCCTGGCACCCATAGTGACACAACCTGCCCGCTTATAGTGCATGAGTAAAGCTTTAATCTCTACTTCTATACCTGTTCCCAGCCTAACCACAGAACACTGTTAGCTTTAGCCTCAACCCCAACTGCCATATGCACTTAGTAACCCCAGGCCCCACCCTAAAGGCTTGAGCTGCAGTAACTAGCCGCCTGCGGCTCTGGAATTCTCTATGTGCCAGGCATTTGATTACGTGTGCAGATGTTATTAAAATCCTCTTCTCATCTGACTCCAGGACCACGGATACTAAATTGAGCTTTTTAGTAGGTGTCTGCTGCTGCTTTTGAGGCCTTTTTTCACGGAGGACATTTTGACATGCCACAGTAGGAACAACACAGGTGTAAATAATCAAACGAATGGTGGCTGAATTCCATTTAGCTGAATTTCCATTTCAGGATCCCGGTATCGTGCGCGCTTGCTCGCCGTCACTCTCACTGTGGCACTTGAATAGAATGCACCGATGTACTGTGGTTTTCCTACAATGTCAAATCAAAATGTCTGCTGTGAGAAAGTGCTATTGCTAAACTCACCTGACAAAAGACAACAGATAATCATCCAGCGTTTTAGCTCACGCTACGTTGAAGATTGGAGTGGATTGGACTGACTCAGCAATTGCTTTTGTCATTATGGTCATTTGAATTTAATAATATACTCAATATAACTGTTTACTTTTTTTTTTTTTTTTTGTTTAACAACCCAATATTCATCCGTTGCAGTTATTCCCTTACAGTTTATAGAATCAGCCTCCACATTTTGAAAACAGGATATTTTCTTGCTTCCTGTCACTTCACTTAGTATTAGCTCATGGACGCAGCCTAACCAGGGACACTGGTAGGTATGGTGACCAGTGTGCCTACCTCTTAAAACAAAGTGCTGTTTTCCTTTTAAGGAAGGTAGAAGACTTCAACATGTGGCTGTCTTACATGTACAGAAAACACTTGTTGTCAATGGGGCAGAACCTGTTGACAGAATACACAAAAAAAGCAGCATGTGTGTATATCAGGGTACTACTATATCTGTTTACGGCCGTTTATAGTGATGCTGTAAAAAAACTATCTCACTGTTTCAGTGTGTATCTTTCTTGGCATGTTACTGATTTAGACTCTAGTTGCAAAATATGTAATATGGAGTTCCCTCCAGCAGTAAGACCTGGCCTATTTAGACCTGTCACAGACAAGCTCTCATTGTGACAGACGTACAGTCAATGGCTTCGCTAAGAGTTCAGCATGCACTCTGTCCCCTTTGGCTCCCCAGTCCTTAATCTGGCCATGTGTTTGCATATGGGACAGAATGGCCTCCATATTGTAATTGTGGAATGAATTATGAATGCTATTGCATAACCACGGTCTGTTTCTAGGGCATATCTCCACAGCATCTACCCAGAGAGCAAAGCATGAATACATTTACCCGGCCTAGACCTCTTGGAAATGATACTGTGACGCTGGTCTGCCTGCGTTTGTTTATGGTTATATAGAGCAGATGGCCGTGCAACATGGTCACATATCACACACTGGCTGCCTCGCTGGCACTGCCACACACACACACACACACACACACACACAGGCTTATATGCAGAAATATAGGCCTATTTGAAAGGGACTCAAATCCACAGAAATGTGTTCTTTTATAACTCGCATAGGGTGAAGTATTAAATCTCTTTATCAGAACATTGATATATATTCTCCTTCATGTTGGCAGCACTCCTGGAACTGTAGGCACAGGCAGTAATAACTGCTGCCAAATCAAGCTCTTCGATGCTAACTGTGGTTAACTGTGCTGTATTTACAGCCTTAGCTTCTAGCTGTAACTGCTCACCACTGTACTGAGTCTGACTACTGCCAGCTGTAGCCTGGGGGTAACGAGTTCTTCAAGGTTACAAACTGCACAGATCCCTGCCTGCCTACTCTGGCCCTCTGTCTGTCAGCTGAAGTTCATATTCAGGGAGAAAGGTATTTGTCCCACCCTCTAAATATAGCTGGCGACAGATGCAGCTCGATGGGGCACTGCCCAAGCTGAAAGGGGCCCTGCAGGCCGGAGCAGAGCTGGGCATGCAGACGTGTCAGTGCTAAAGACTTCTCCTATTAGACAGGGGCCCTACAGGTCACCGGCAGCCACTGGCAATGCCTGATCCAACAGCTTCTATTAGCATGGAGTCGCAAAGACTGAGCCTCTGAATCTTTACATGAGCAGAAATGTACGTGTATTTGTACACACGTGCATGCAAGTGTGTATACGTTTCCCCTCTGTACATGTGGCTGTATTCTGTGTGTGTGAGAGATGAGAAGCAGCTGGTAAAGTTGGACTGAGTGGTCTGGGCGACCCCTGCTGCGTGCCCTGTCATTACAATCATTGGGGTCATTTTTTACCTCTGAAGATGGGGCCGGGGGCTGCACTGGGATCAGCTAACTCCGCCTAATCCTGCCCTCTTCACCTGGCATGTTTATGGCTGTGCTGGCGGATGGAGGGGTGGATGGGGGGGGGGGGGGGGGGGGAAGTTACTGGGGCCGGTTCATCTCACAGCCTGACAGGCAGACACACATATTATGCGCAATGGCGTGAGTACGCTCCATCACATGTGTACATATGTTTAGCCGCAAACACAAACACAGCAGGAATGCACTAATGCATACCTGTCGCTCCACAGACATACCCATAGGCACATACTGTACATTCAAACACCGTCACATACACTAATGATCTCCCTCTTCTTCCACTCTTCTACACACTCAAACAAGGTTTGCGAGCTCTATATCGGCCTCATGCAGAGGTGACGGGGAGGTCAGCCTGTCTGACTTTGAGCAGAATCCCCCTGTGGCTTGCCCCAGCCATCCCCCCTGGCATGTGTAACAGGACCTGCCCATGCAGCCTCTCCTCGCTCCTGTCCTCCCCCTCCTCCCGCTGCCTCCCCCCTGGCCCTGGTATAAATAGATGGGTCATGCCTGCTGTGTTACCCAGAGGGGGCTGTTGGGGGGGGGGGGGACAGAAGCTATGCTTTCCTTTTATAAGTGCTCCATCGTGTCTATCTGAATTCCTCCTGTCTACGCCCAGACACCACTTCACTTGTACTGTACGAGGGCTCACATATAGATGTATACAGACCAGAGAGGAATACATGCACACTAACGTCTAAGTATTCCTGACCACTTCTCTGATAGAAGGGAAGCCACACATTTATAAATACAGGAACTAATGCGCATATATACTGTGCAGGAGCCTACCTGCAACTCAACCATAAGTACTTCTATAAAAATGTGGTGCCGAAAGGCATCCGCAAAGGCTAGGCTGAGGAGAAGGGTCGATCTGAGGAAGAGTCTGAAGAAGAATGACATGTCTTGAAACTCACCGAGTTAAGTGTCAAGCTATAATTTGAATTGTTTCCGTATTAGTGCCAATATAAAACCCGGGTTTTGTTGCTAGTACTTTGGAATACCTTCAGGAATATAAACATGTATCTCTACAAAACAACAATACCCCTAATAAAAAGGTTTATGTTAGTCAGTAAATGTTTGATGATAGAACGAGTGAACAAGACTTGGAATGTAGGTAGGCATTTTGATGCCAACTCTATGCTACAGACACATCTCCGTCTACCTAAAAGGTATTGAGGTTTGATACGTTGTCCTATTTATGGGTCCTGCACTTGCGTAGAAGGTCAGCGGGATTTGCACGATGACATTTTTTGGCCGGGACTCTCTCACAAAAGAGGTACAAGATAAGATAAGAAATTGTTTAAGAAAATACTGAATAACATACATGCATACATACAGTACATACACAGACTGTCCCCAGTACACACCCAAGCACACACACACACACACACACACACACGCACACATACACAGTACCTACAGTACATGCACGTACGACACAACAGTCCTCATAATAGTGCACATAATACGTGCGTCGTAATGTTTTTTTTTAAAATAGCGTGGTGGATGAGTCGAAATTGATAGAAAATATTAATGAAGATTGGGGATCCATATAGTGTAAATGTCCAGCTTCTTTTTTCCGAATTACTCGCCGCATCGGTTGACCACAAACCACCAGAACCCCAAAGATCAGTTTACAAGGTTACAGCACTCCGTCGTACTATCACTGCAGTGAAACTCGGCTTCAGTATTGATTGATAGGCACTGTAGCACTTAGAGTGAAGTGTGATTGAATTAAAGTGGCCTTTTAGGCAGTGTGTGTGGCTTTGCTGTGAACGCTGTGTGAAAATGTGATGAGGTAAATAAATATCATGTTTTTCCCTTTTCCCTCTGAAGGTTTTTCCATGTCCGTGTGTCAAAGTGTGTGCACATGTGCGTGTGCTCGATGCTGTATCCTTGTGTGCGCGTTTTGTATTTTGTCCAATGCGTTCATGTGTCCCACAGTGTGAGCATGTGAGCACGAGTCTGTTTGACATTATGAGACGATGAGGTGTAGAAAGCAGGACTTTGCACCCCAGCACTTCTAAACGGCTAATGAAGGCGCAGGGCCGAAGCGGCGTATCACTTACAGTTCTTTCAAGTGAAGGGGTGTTTGCTGAGCTTGCACACTTTTCCGAAGGCTACATTTTCAGGTGGACAAGCTCTTCGTAAAGCAGGTGTTTTTAGATTGTATTGCATAACTATGTGAAGAGCCCTAAACAAGTATGCACAAGGCTATATGTGTGTGTGTGTGTGTGTGTGTACGTGTGTGTGCGTCTTTGCGTGCTTGCATTGCATATTAGTCCTCTGCAGTCCGTGTGTGTGTGCGGGTGCATGTGTGAATATTTCCCTGTCACTGGATGATGGCAACTGGCTTCACTTGAAAGCAATAGCTTTCCTGGACATGCACTCTGTTGGTCAGGGCCCCAGAGCCATCTACTATATTAGATTGAAGTATGTCTATTCAGCAGACTGAGAGGACAGTGTGTCTTCCTTGACCTTACCTTATGAAGTCTGGACCCCACACCGCTGAGCGCTTTGCAGGGCTGCACAGTGAGAATAGACTGTGATAGGAGTGGTGATATGCTCTACGCAGAGGAGACGCACAGGAGTTTTTTATTCGTAGTTGCTGTTCAAATCGCGGGTAAAGCCTAAACGTTGCTTTGGTTTGAACATGATGAAAAGGTTTTCTAATGTGCAACTTCATTTAAAGTTCAGGTTTTCTGCAAAACTAAATCTTGCGTTTACGAAGGATGTAGTAATGGGTGTCTTGGAAATGAGTCATTCAGCATTAAAAAAAAAAAAACGTTAAAAAAATGAAATCGACTAAAACTAAGACCAAAACGACCAATTAGTCAACTAAGAGAGGGCAGCTCTGTGCAAAACAGTAATGTAATGCTTCTGGCCTTTTTCAATTTCACAATGTCAAAAGTAAATTAGTTGCTTTTTATTGAACATAGTTAGCTTTAAATTCCATTTATCCTAAGTAGATGAAGTCCCGGCGTCCCTTTTCTTTCTGTCATTACTGTATATGTGTACATGTATGTGCGTGCATACTGTACGTTGCCTCACCGTCTGTCTACAAAGTGTCCGTGTGCTCCTTGTGTGTGTCAGTTATCCTTTAACGGTGTGTGCTTGTGCATACTTACAATCCTCTCATCCAGTGCTCTGGTGTAAGTACAGCAGTGTTGAATAATGCAAAGAGCCTCAGACTCACCACTGAGCAGACACAACGGGCCTCTTAGCTCGAGACATACCCTCCTGTATTATACTGTGCTGTACATTTGTGCTTTCACAGACTACGTGCTGACAAAGATTACCCTGATACGGCTTTATTTCAGCAGATTGTGTGACAGTTAAACATGCAGGGTGGATGATCAAAAGCACTCTTGTAAAGACCGTCAGCCACCGCAGTGTTTGCGATTGATCTCACAGAAGGCCAGTCTTAAGTCATCGCGTTGACATATTTCTCCATTTCCTTTGTTGCAGAAGTAACGGATTTTCCCTTTCGGGGATTTTCTGACGAAGGCTACCTGACATGCTGCTGAAACCCTGATGGAAGGATTTACTGCGTGGTACAGAGCAGGTGAGAAATATTAACAGTGGCAGCAGCTGTGACCCTGTGCTCCGAGCCAGGATATGAGCTAGCCCACTGTCAATACTGGTCACTATTGTTAACGCACTCCTCCCTGAAGCACACAAACTGTACTGTGCAGATTGCTATATAGTTGAGACCAGTTTGGTTTATGTATGTTGTGAGCAGTAATGCTTAGCTTCAAAAACAGGGCTTCACAATCCTTTTGGCTTTAATGGCCCTTTAAAGAGAAGCATTTGCTAATCGCAACCCCACGTGACAGGTCGCATGTGAAGTGTACATTTTGTTGTGTACATTCTGAGTTGCAAGTAGTTCAACCAGAGAGGGATTTTTCATTTGCATATTGTTTGATTTGAATATTTTTTTAGAGGTCTGAAGAGGTTAAAACTTTCATTTATTTCACTCAGAAGAAGTAAAGATTATAGATAACTGAAATGTGTTTTTTTTTTTTAAATATATCTTCTATCTCGACTCATTCTTTGACCTATTTTGACAACAAAAAAAAAAATGCCGTAGAGTGGAAATTGGTGACTAAAATATTGTCTGCATATTTTAAAATGGACAACATTTAATGACTGGAACACTTTAATAGTTTTGAGGTTAAAAGATTTTCCGTGAAATCCTTCTCTTGGACGTCACAGTATCCTCTAAGTTATTTGCTGGTCACATTTAAATATGGAAATATCTTTAGCATGCAATTTGTTTGGGATATGTGCATCTTGTTGGATCATTTGAATTCCCCCTGAGCTCGAGCCGTGAACCGGGTGAACCGGGTCGTCACACTGTGTTCTGAACACACAGATTCCGGTCACACCGGTGAGGCGTCCCGAAGGAGAGTGGCATGTGTATTTGTTTTTCAGGGAATCATAACCTCTGTTTTGCATTCATCGAGGTGTGTCAAAGCGGATTACCTGCATGAATGGGGACCTGAAATGACTTTGTTTTTAAAGACTGTCCTTTGGGGTGAGGTAGTAGGTTGTATAGTTTTAGGGTCATACCCTTCCTGTCAGATAACTATACAACTTACTGTCTTTCCTGAAGTGGCTGTAATGTCATCAGATGGACCTGGATCAACACTGGAATCTGTGTTTACCCACCGACTGCTAAGAACAGAATTCCTTTAGAGCATTTGATAGTGTTGGGTCATTTAGGATTGTAGTTGCTTTACGTTGTCTTCTTTATGGTCAATAAAAAATCTCTACTTTTTCCTCCTTTTTCCTCCCCAGGATTTTTGTCAAAGCTCTCTTGTAATGTTGGTGTTTTAGAAATTAAAACTCGACCCAGTCATTGTCTGTCATTGTAAGTCGCTTCATATATGAAGTATGTGAGTTTTTTTCAAAAAGGTGAAAATGCACAAGGATGTTTTTTTATGTTCTTTAAGAATATGCACAGTGTTTATATGTCGCTCCACCTCAATGCTCTCCAGTACAAGTTGCACCAAAGCTTGCCGACCTGTACGACCTTTCTGATGTTCGAACAGGGTGAGGTAGTAGGTTGTGTGGTTTCAGGGTAGTGATTTTGCCCAATAAGGAGATAACTATACAACCTACTGCCTTCCCTGAAGGGCAGCAATACATCACCACTCAGACTAGAGGGGGCATCTTGTTCCCAGCATCAGAAAAACTTGCACAATCTACAAACCAAACCAGGTCAACTGTCTGACCCTGAGCCAGCAGTCCACCTCTTACCTGGAGCGTAGACATCCACAGCCAATCATAGCAACAGAGAGGACCAGCAGGTAAAGTCTGTTCACTGTGGGATTTGTGTTGGATTCGGGGTTTTTTTCTGCTTCAAACGTTAATAAAGAATAATCTTACAAAATCAGTTTGTCTTTGCCTTTTATTTCAGTTCCTATACTTGTTCTCACATCCCGTTGGTTTCAATGTGATGTGATGTTTCACACTTTGAGGCTATTTGCAGTTGAACCACTGCATTGGTGCCGATTGGTTTTCATTCCTGTGATGAAGTTTACATACACACACGCACACACATACATATACACTATATCCACTCTACTAGAACATAACCAAACATGTTTATCATTGTGTTGAATGGTTAGGAAATGTTCTCTGGAAAAACCCTGACTTGTCTGCCTTCATCCTTCCCTGGGATCAGCCAGCAGCCCAGAGCAGAGCAGATGGAAAGATGGCTATGGCACAATCTCACCTACTGCGCAACAGCATGATTCATATGGCAACAGATGATGGCTACAGTATTTTATCAGCAGCACACATAGATGCACACGCACACACACACACAGATAGATGACAAGGTGAGTGCCAGCCGGTATCAGGCCAACTTGGGCATCATGCACGCCTCACTGTATGAGGCTGCGGCTCTGAATCTCATATCAAGGTCAAACTTGAGGGTTGTCATTCACAATGAGAGCCCTGGCTCACTCCTCTTATCTTCACTCTACCGTCACGTAACCAGGGATCAACTTTGTGACACAGGTAACTTTTTATATTAATATGCATTTTACTATAAATAGTCATGTACAGATACAGAATTAGTCCACTGCACACTATTGAACAGCCTGGGTTTGCACTCATGTTGGGCTTCACGTCGCGTGTCATGGTTTCACACATCTCAGTCATACCAAAGCAGCTGAGGTGAGAAGGATTATGTGACAGTACATCACTGCAGTAGCACAGCACAGAGCGGGAACATTGCAGCGTGGGAAACACAATCTACCACTGTACTGTATCCTATGTGACTGGACCAGTGTTGGATGTATTTGTATGTGGGCTGCAGCCACTGCGTAGCTGTCCCCCACCACCCACCATATTGAATTGATTCGAGCCTTGGCCCTGGTGATAGAGCAAAGTGAGCTGAATACTAAGCCTGATGAGACAATGGCTCTGTGTGCATCCTGTCTCTGGGGTTGCATCTCTAAAGGCTACGCTCCATCCTTCATCTTCTCCCGCTTCACCGAAAACACTGCAAAAAGCTTTGACGTCCACCTTGGGATATTCTTTTCCCAGGGGAAAGGGAAATAATGAAAAGCTTTCGAGACTCCCGTCTGAAACACATGAGTCAGAATTCAATAATATACTGTTGTTATATCCAAAGATGCCAGGAATTTGACAAGAATATCACTCGCAGCCTTCATATGATGTCATAGCTGTATAAATGGAATAGTGTTATTGATCGAATGTAAGTGGATAGGATTTAAGGCTCTGTGGGCAGACCCTCAAATAAACCTCTGAGCTGAGTGCATTTGCTGAAATGAAGAAAAAAAGCTAAGCCTGTATCCAAACAGATTCAGTCACAATAATCTGTGCCGCGCTGATTATAAAATGTATTATCAGTCTGAAATGTAGGGCAAGGAAATGAAATCCTTTGTCTCCTCTGAAAAATGTTGTCCATATTCATATTTGATTTTCTGCACATAGAAACAAACCATTTTAATATAGTTAATCACCAATATAACTTTAATAACAGCAACACAAAAAAATAAGGCCTCACTCAATTATAGATGTGGCAAAAGCGCCACCTAGTGGATGCTCTTTTAAAATTCTTTACAATATCTTTGCACTTTATTTACCTATTAGTGTCATTCTCTTGATGTACATTTTAATTTTACTATTATGATATTGTTCTATAAAACAGTGGGAAAAAAAACAGGAGAACAGTGGGAAAATGCCAACACCAAGGTGATGTCATCATATGTCTGGTTTGACGGTCCAAAATTCCAAGACGTTCAATTTACTATAATTAAAGTACAGTAAAAGTAGTAAATTCTTACATATCACAACCTGAAAGCAATTTTTTTTGGGGCCATTTCTACTTAAAAAGTGACTTAAAAAATGAAGCAATTATCAAAACAGTTGCAGATTGATTTTCCATCATCAACAAACTGATTAAATCGACCAAGCATTGCAGTTCTACATATGGCAGTGATTGCCTCTCCATCCCCCTGAAGGAGGGATCCCTCCTTTATCGCTCTTCCAGAGGTTTCTACTTCTTTATTTGTTTCCCCATTGAACAACACAAGAGTCTACGGACAGAGGGTGTTATTAAGCCATTTGGGGCAAATGTATAATTTAGTATGTGTAAAATAGACTGGACTAGGCAGGATCTATATTAATGAATTGATCAAACATCTATTGTGTTGTAGGTATTTCACTAACTTGATCATAGATGAGCCTACAGTGCCGTTAGGCTGCTTCTTGAATGGAAATCTAAAGTTGTAGTGTGTTTAAAAACTGGATCAAAACTGCAGGTGAAGTAACCTCCATCTGCAGCTTCCAGGCAGCAGGGGGCAGCAGAGATCTGGCTGCTGTTAAACCCCAACATTGACCCACTTACTGTCCTTCAGTGGGTCATCATATTAACCCCTGTCAAACAAAGTACATGATAGTTCCCCAAACGCCTCAAACGTATTCTATAAAAAGCACCAAGCCCACACGTGACTCAAAACATGAAGAATGACTTCGGTAATAAATAGAATGTCACAGTCCTGTGGTTCAAAAGTTGGATTTGACCCATTTAGGCTAAATTGCAGTGTTGAATGTCATACACTATTAATTCATTCATGCCAATACCAGAGGATAACACACACAAGTACTACAAACATACCGGCATAAGCATATGTGCACACTTGTTGATTTGACTAGAACAGAAACATCCAGATTTTTTTTTTTTTTTTTTTTTTTTTTTT
>CALSCE010009442.1:5798709-5820685 GCA_943593645.1 Bovichtus variegatus
AATGTGCCTTACAGGTGAGCAGATGAGGAACCACAAAGGCTTCCAAAGCATCTGGAAATTGTTCGTTACACTCAGATTTGAGGGGGATTGTGTGAAAAGCTGTCCGACTCCTCCAGTTCTGTAGTTTTAACATGACAAGGCAATCAAGATATGTTAAAGTGCTACTTTCAAACATGTTTTGCTTGTTACTTTACTTAGATGTTGATGCTGTACAGGAGGATCTACAGCAGAGTTTGATACTGGAAGGATTGTTCACATTCATCAGCTGAAGGCGAAAGTTTATCTGCGCTCACTTTAAATCTCAGTTTAAGATGTATGCGCACAAGCTGTACTTTGTGACACCACAAGCCAGTTTGGAAGCCAATCTTGGTCCAAAATTCAAATGACAGAAACGTGAAGGCTCAAATGAACATATAGTGAGAATGGACCTATCAGTGTAAAGGTAAACATCTCATCCACATATCCATAGATACTCTATTTCTCAGTGAGAGCGAAGCAGTAAGTGTACTGAATTGTTATAAAGTCAAGAGAGCTGTCCACGTTTTTTCAAAGCAAAGCATTTTTCTATTTCTTAAAACGCGTATGAAGGGGATCTTCAATAAAGAAATTGTTGGTGGTTGTTCATCAGCAGAAATTCCAGTCACACCTGATGTAATATGGTAATGTAACACTGACAGACACATTCTGCAGTTGATTTACTTCTGATGTTATATACATGTTGCTGATACTACTGTGAAATGTACTTTGCATAAAGTAAAACATCTGATTTGATTTATTGATTGCTGTCAGGATGTAAAGTGTATTTCCACGCTGCTTTTCTGCAACAAAAAGAAAATGACCTCCACAAATATGACAAAAAATGTTTTAAATGACATTACCCACCGAAGATTTAAGTAATTAATGATCTTAATATGTCTTCCACCGCTCCAAAATTGTACCCACTTAAAAGTGATATGTTGTTCATCTTTGTTTAGCTTTTATTATCTTTGTGTAGCTGTTTGTCCATATGTGTGTACGTGTCATCCCTACATGTTATTGAGAGTAGGAGTCAAATTCCTTCCAATGCTAACTATCATTAAGCCAGACATATCAATTAGTACTTTCTTTGAATTGTGTTTTTAAAGCCTACTGTCATTTTACAGATTTATTCATGAGTGGGTTGCATTACATCTTTGAAAGTATTATCAGTAACCAGCCTACTTGTTTCATGTATATCACCAGCTTAATTGTATTGTATTATTTACCTGTTTTTATTGTTACACTTTGGAAACATGTTGTGTGACAACTATATGACATTACAGCTTTTAAGAATTAAGAACGAGAGAGAGAGAGGGAAACACGTGTGTGACCCGCGGAAGGTTACATGAGGACAGTGTCACGGGTATGTCGCCGCTGACCGTGTATTCACTCAGTTCAGCATCATTGCGTCTGAGTATCACACTGTAGTCCATTATCAGTCCTACACTCTAATCCTGTTTTTTTTGTTTGTTTTTGCAGTCAGTCCATCTCCGTTTTATTTGCTTAATATTTGTTTTAACATTGGACGTGTGCAGAGCACGTTCAGAGGAAGACCCCACCCCCACCCCTCTTGCTGTCACCATGGTTAGGGGGCGTACGTCTCAAAGGAAACTGCTGCGATCTCTCCATTCGCTGAAACTATAGGTGTGTCAGGGGGTGTGCGCCCTCTCTCCTCCAGCTGTCAGTCATGACGTCACTTCCTGCGGGTGTGAGCCCCATGTATCTGCTTTGTATGGACATGGTGGGGGATTTTTGACAGCGGCAGCGCTGCTGGGAAACAAACAAGGACTGTGGTCAGGGTCGGGGACTATTTTTTGCCCTCCTCGATCCTCTCTCGATCCTGCACCGACCCACTTCTCAACCCAGCGAGTTTTCCGAGGATATGTCGGCTTCGGATTGGGCTGTCTGTTGTAAGGTAGATGTCTTCATTTGGCAATTTTCTCCAAAGAATTGCACCAGCCTGCAGCAGCACTGAGACTGTCTGTAAGGGAACTGTGTTTCATGCAAAGAGATGGTTGCAGCCTAGACACAGCGCATGTTTTCCAGTTTCTATTTAGTCCAGTTTGCAGCCTAAAAACTGCACACGATTGTTTACAGGGAACTGGGGCACATTGATAAAGTATTCCTTTTGGTTATAGGACTATTGTTATTGGAGGGAAGCAGGTTTACATGATTTCAGTTTGCACGCCTGCGCAGCAAAAGTGGTGCTTGCTCGTTAACAGGCAACATCTCTATTCATTAGTAAACGAAGCACTCAACACAAAGGCTATTTATTGGCTTGTCGGTGCACCCTCTTACTCTGATAGCAGTTATGGAGAAAATGTGGATTGCTTACTGTGGAGGCCTTTGGTTTGATGCACCCGTGAAAGAGACATTAATGTCAAAAGGTCAATGCTGTGTAAAAAAAAAAAAAAAAAAAGAAAATAGGCACAGTGAACGTCAAGAACTGACCCTGGCCCATGGTGCTATAATTGCTAGAAGTGCCTGCATAACACTTGCATATGGCTTCTTGAGTGTAAATATTGTTTCCAAAGTGTATGGCGTTTGGGACCTGTTTTCTAGTTTTTTAAAGCGTTTTATTACCTAATCAGAACAGTAGTAAATGTGACAGGAAATGAGGGGGGGAAGACAGGGAAAAGTCATGCAACATGTCCCCGGCTGGATTTGAACCAGGCTACCAGGACAGGCTAGATTGTATTGCCTTGAAATCATAGATTCTTATGATGGCTTATGCCTGGTGATCAGGGCTTTAGCAGCACAAACGCTTCACTGTGAAGTGTCAAATGGACGAATGGCCAAAGTAGTGGTTAATATGTAGCTGCAGGTGCTGGGAAGTAATCGTTAAATTAACCCTGAAACATCTCTCTCTCTGTCTCAGTGACTCCTCTCCTGGTGTGAACATTCGTAGCTAACACATGTGTGTCAGAAGCACTCGGTAACATAATCATTCATTAATTAATGCCTCAAAAATGAACCTGTAGTTGGTGACGGCGTGATTACTGCTGATTTTAAGTTCAGAGCTCTATCGCTCTCTGAGTGATGTTGAAGGTTTGTTTATGTTTTTTTTAATGCGCACGGTTTGAAGAGAAACTTTCTTTTTAGTTATGAGTGGAAAGTTGCATCTCGACGTTTAGCTCTTTGTTGACGTGTTTTCCTAAGCGTGAGACTTTGAAGGTGATCTGAAGACAGATACCATTCCCCCCCCATGTGGCATTTACCTTGGGATCAAAGGTCTTCACTCAGAATCACCTTATCATTCTGGTGTGTGTGGTTAAAAAGCCATTAATAATCATGTGATGTTTGACACAACCTCAAAGTGAGTTGACCCAGTAAAGCAAATTTAATAACCTCAATTTGAGTATTTGTCCCCCTTAGACTGAAGAACAAATCACTTCACAGGCTAAAAATGTTCCAAGACACAATGTCAAATTCTGCATTCCAAACTCCGATCAAATAATAATAGCAAATAACTACCAGGCGGGTGGGGGTCACTGCACCAGGGCATTCAGACTCTTTTCAAAAGGTGTGGTCTTTCAGTGCTCGCAATTCATCTTCAAACTTCACCAACGTAATCAGAAGGACACAATGCATTTAAGATACCCTTATCTCTCGTGCACATTGCACGCAAATTGTCTTTAGCAACAAACCGTCTGAACAAGTGTTTGTGTCCCTTTGAGTGAGCCTTAAGGGAATTTTCCCTGCCGTTGTTTTTTTCCATATTTAGTTTCTGTCCAACTGTGCTGCTGCACTCTGACAGTTTTGTCTCCAGGAACAAGAGACCTGTAATCCGTTTCTGCCTGGTTGCATTCACAGCCTGGAGTGATAGACTTTTAGATGCAGAAACAAGTTTAGAGTGAGAGTGTTCCCCTCTCAGCTCCTCAAACAGGACTTTCAGGTTCTGTCCTCTAGTGCACTCAAGAGTCTCAAGAGTTCATCATTTGTCTCTATTGTGGGTCCACAAAGAGATGTATGAGAAGTATGTTTAGCAACAAGAAGGAAGTTCCACTGACCAATTGTTCAAGTCACTGGAAAAAATGTTAGCATTAGGCATCATTTTAGGAGCATGTGTAGAACAAGTAACCGTCTTGAACCCTAATATCCAGCATTTGTTATGTGTGCATTAGAAATAGTTTTAAGGACATGTCATTCCAGAAGCCTCTTCCACCTGTTGTAGAGACTCACTGGCAAGGATCAGTGGTACCACTGCCTTGTTATCGAATCGTCAGGTTCAAGGGCGATTCTGGCATTTATCGGAGCAACCACAAAGAAATACGAATCAACAGGTTTTACCAAGTGTTTGCCAAGCACGTTTAAAACCCAAATGTGTTGATAGCTGATCCAGATGGCTGGACTCGAAGGCGGACTGAAAAGCCTGCCAACGCGCAGCACGGTGAGACGAGATGCAATAATCATTTAAATCGGGGTACACTTTGAGGCAGTCTTTCCTCAAACAGATTCATGAAACACAGGAAAAGCGGCAAAGAAAAATCTGACATCTGAAAGGTGTGAAGGGAGGCGTTTCCTCGCTCCTCCTCCTCCTCTCTCACTCGCGTCATTGAGGCCACTGAATTGGCACAACGGGGGACCTTGGATTGCTGTGCAACAACATCTGGCAGCTATCAATCAAACATATGCAAACACACACTCGTAGCAGTTAATGACTTTGTATCGGGAACGGTGTAATTCTATTGTTTACTTCACAGTCATTGAAATGGAAGGTTCAAACATTTCCCACTGTAAGACTTTTCCAGAGTTGTAAAATCCCTCGGCTGAGCAGAGCTTTGGCGTCTGATATCCCTTCAAACTCATGAAACTGTTATTTAAACTGGACTTCCTGGATCAAATTTCATCTTCTTTGTTGGTACCTGTAGTACCACACCCAGACCAACGCAGTTTATTTTTTTTAAATTCTTTTTACACAGTGCTATTTTCAGTCCAAGTGTGGCTGTTTGTCCTAACTCCTGTGGTCTGTTTGTTTTGCAACTTGTGTCCTCTATCGGCAAGCTTCGACCTTCATCTGAGCCAGGTCTATTCCCCCTTTGATCCTTCCTTAATGTAAAGTCCTTCTGGGTTGAATAGGATTGAGGACCTCCAGCCAGACTTACAGTAAGCAGCTCTGGACAGGAGATTGGCCGGTGAAGGGAGGCTATATGTAAACTGAATATGTATGTTGAACCATAAGGGGGCTGGACTGAAAGATTTGACTGGTATAATAAAGAAATATCTTTCCCTGAACAATCCTCTGTCTCCGGCCTGCTCATGTGAGAGTCCCATCTCTTCAACATCCTGTTGCTCTAAGACCATCCATCGTTGAAAGATTTATTTACTTTCTTGTCAACTTGAAGTTGAGGCAATGTGGCCTGATCCTCATCCTTTTGAGCCTCGGCCTATAGAAATCCTCATCAATGACCTATCGCTGGTTGTATCTACTCTCCCATTGTAATTCTATTACTGGCGAAGCCCACTCTCTTTCAGCTCCACTCACAATCTCAGACAGAAATGCCTTCATCGGTTTTAGCCTCATCTGATGTCAGTTTTGTTTGTTTTTATGTAACAAGGAAATGAACAGTGTTTATTAGCATGACAGGGCAAATAAGTTTTGGAGGAAGATGGCTACGAGATTCTGCTGTGTAGCATACATGGGTATTTTTAGTATGTTGGTCATGTTTTTTTACGAGGTGATGGGGGGCGGGGGGGGGGGGGGGGGGGGGGGGTGTTAATGAATAAGCCCTTGGAATACCAACACCAATTTCAAAGTTTGCTGATTGCTGCTTCTGCTCACTTGCTGCATGTTGGAACATTTCTGGGGTTTTGTCATGCTCCGTGCTCCCACTACAGTAGAAATTAGCGTTGTTCTGTCACAAGACCTGTGTGCTGCATGCCACCCCACAAACACGTAGGCTGGTTTGGCAGCCAGAAGGGGGGAACTCAGGACTCCAGTGTCATGCTGGAAAATGTAATAAGATACACACAGCTGTCTGAGCAGAGAGAAATTCTTCCGGCGTCATGTTGTTCTCATCTCAGTTTTGGTGATTTCTGAACTCTGGCATTCCCCATTTTATTGTTTTCTAGTAATTCAGAAACTCACTTAAAACATTGTTTGGAAAGTTCTTGAGCACGCGTCGGCACAAGGATTGTTTTGGGCTAACTATAAGGTAAAAGGTAGCATGGGAGATGGTTGAAGACTGCCCTTTCTGATGTCTTATTAAAGTTGAAATGCTGGTGGTGATTTAAAACATTTTTTTAATTGTTAAGTCATCTCATTTTTATGATCAATTGTTTACTCTATAACTTTTTAGAAAATAAAGAAAAATAGCCATCACAAGTTGTCTGATTACATCTTTAAATTGCTTGTTCTGACCCCTCAACAGTCCAAAACCCAAATATATAAAATGTACAACAGTATGAAGCTGGAGCCAGCAAAAGTTTTGCAATTAGATCCTAATTTTAGTCTCAAACTATAGTATAGTATTTGTTATTCCTGCATCATCATCTAGCATCACGATACAAATTTAAATAGTCCCTTTTAATGTTGTAGCACACGTGCTGTCCTCCTAAATCAAGTCACAGCATATAAAATGGTATTTCTTGGCAGCGCTGCGCTCAAGGTGGTCAGTCAAAGTTCAGAGGGTTCAAATGGTGTTGTTTCTCGGCACAGCCTCAGGGAACAGAACAATCGGTACAGTACAGACGCACTTGAACATTCCCTTCTCTTCGGCATGACCTGTGAATATGTACATTTCAGCTTCCTATAACTTATGTCTGTACCGACATGTTGAGCCCACTTGCACGTAGTATTCAACCTTGCCTGTCTCCGCATTCAAGCCTAGAAACTTCTGAGCACTAAAATGACATTCTAAAATCTTTTACAAGCACTTTCATATACGTTATGGAGATGGAGCCTTATCCACGTGCATTGCATCAGCGGAAGATGCTTAATACTGTAACTTTCTGTGCAGTTCTGCATGTCAGTACATGCGTATGCAATGGGAGGAAAATCTGTCAAACGTGTTAAACACAACAAACCCAATGATGGGACAGATTATAGAACATGTAAACTTAGGACAGGCTATACAGGTGACTTATAAAGACTCTTTATTGTGTTGTTGGCCTCGTTTAATAAATGCAAGTTCCGCTTGCTGTTTCGTTACCCTAGCCCTACATGTGTCAAGTGATAAAAGTAGCTGGAAAAGATTGCGGCAGTTTCCCAATTCTGAAATTTACAGTCTGGATGTACTGCGGGGAGGTTTTGTAATGGTGGCCTGCTTGATCCTTGTGACTGATTTGGAAATAAGTGGCAGCCAGGAGCTAGCGTTTGGCACCGAAAGGAGGTGTTGCTTAAAGACAGTGTTGTCAGTGATTGGTGATTTTAGCAGCTGGAAACAGTGAGGGTCGAGCCTGCTATTTATTCAGCTGTAAATACACCTAACACACTGGGGTATTTAGTTGCTCTGGCTATACTGCAGGTCAAGGTTACACAGCAGCTTTGTCATTTCTCCATATGACCTCACTGTTGCTGACACATCAGACTCAAAGCAGAAAAAAAGTATGTACTGACCACTTGCTCAACTCCACCACCCCCCCCAGACAAAGATGTCCCATGCGAATGGATTTACTGTATATTCTATGCTTTGAAAAACAATTTGTTCCATAAATGTATTGCTCAATGCTTCAGCATGCAACCTCACTGCCCTTCAGTTCTAAACAGGTTATTGGAGACTAATATTCATGTAATACTTATAGATAAAAATGCTTAATGTATCATCCAAGTAAACAGCCAACAATGCTTTTATCCCTTGCAGCCTTAAGAGAAGAACAAAACATTTGGAGATAATGGCAGCTGGTCAAAATGAACATACTTTAGACGTATCGAAAGAAATTCAAGCATTTCGAAACCTTATAACTCGCTCAAACTAAAGTTGATGCAAATTATTTAAGATAAAACGCCTAACTTTATTTGCCGTCACGGCAACAGTCCAAATTCAGCTTTTTGACAATGTTGCCAGCTAATCGACAACCACAGTTAATGATTTCTTTTCACGTTTTTGTTCCTATGGAGAATGTCACCATGAATTTTCATATGCTTTCTTTAAGTCCACCACACATACACACACACACATACACATCCCTTTATAATGAGATGTGTAGCCGGTGCGAAGGGTCAGGTGGTCACCGTAGACCTTATGGAGGTAACATGATACACGGTCACATTGCACCTTGTGCAGTGTTTTATTGTCCAATTATATGTGCTTTGTCTTGTGAGTGGGTCTGAACATTTAATTATTATGGCACTGAACACGCTGTCAATGCAGAGGTAAAAGTCCACTGAGGCTTATTCAACTTACTTTTTGTTTATTATTAAAAATAGAATTATTGCGAAACATGCACGTTTCCTCCATTGAGTGCAATACTCAACTTCAATAGTCAAATATATGACACATGCTGACAAAATTGCCTTCTCTTCCAAGCAGCCATTGTTTCTATACATTTCCATATGATAAGGAAATATATTACGTCATAACAAAAATGTAAAATAGTCAAATGCATGCTTAACTGTTATGGTTATGGATTTGGCAACTCAAGCAAGTTTGTTTAATAGTTTTCCATTTCGTACAAAAATGAGTGGAAACCATTGGAAGTCTGGAAATGTGTGAATAATTCATCATTTGATTAAAGTCATAAAAATATAAAGTATGCATGCTTTATATTAAGGAATTACAATCTGCAAACACAATAGCTTTGACCTGTCAAGTCTAAAATATCAGACAAACAAAACTTGGCGTATAGATTCAACTGTCATTGACCCTGAAATGACAAGGTTAGTGACTTGATAACGTAACGATTGAACTGTTAGCTATCATACGACTCATCTGTCGCAGACTACAGCTAAAGTCCAATGTCTTCCCCTGTACTTTGGTCAATCTCCATAACGATAAGAGGGCGCCGGCCAGCATATCAGCCACGAGTGATAAGGGCTCAGTTGAGTGTTTACACTGCGGGAACGGTCCAGACCGAGCTCATAGAGTGAACTCTTCAAACAAATGGACAGGCGGAGCTGGCGGGTCAGCCCCATCAGACCATATTTATGTTCTAAGACCACCGTTATAGCCCCTGGGGCCTTCTTCTGACAGGCCTGTTAGCACTCAGACCACAGGATGGGTGGATTAAATATTAACCTGTGGTCTGCTCTCTCTCTCTCTCACACACACACACACACACAAACACACACACACACACACACACTGAATGATCATACAAACTTGTGGAAAGAGCTGGATGTGATAGTCAGGGATCACAATTGCAACGAAGACTTCAGGTTTTTTGGATGAGGAAGGTAGGGCAGTAGCGTTTTGTCTACTTAAGTTATGATTGGGTTTTCATATTCTATAAACTATTCTTACCAAGAGTCTTTGAAAAAAGTGATTTTATAGGCTGGCAGGAATACAGACAACTAGTATGTGAGCAACTGCTGTCCCCTCTCATTGCCAAGGTATGTTCTCTTCTACTTGGAAGGACTACAGTGTTTTCATTAATGTTTTTCTTTTTTTTTTTCCGCCTTGGCGAGACAAGCCCACACACACCTCAAGTCTTGGTCTCATGCCAGCTTTATCTGTGCTTTCTTGTCATCACACTCTTTGCTGTATGTTGTCCTCATCGTTGACTGATTTGGAAAGTATAGAGCTTGATTGGACGCCTAAGAGACGACGGTTAGTCATGGAGGTGTGATTTATACTTCTCATCTGTACGGGAGCAGATGACATGAAGTGCACTGCTTCTTGAGTGATGGATATCACTACTGAGACTGTGATTTATAGATCATTTTCTTGAAGATCTCAGAAGGGCTGTGTAAACTACCTTCCTGCTGTTCTATGTCCTCCTGTCCTGTTGGGAGAGTAGGAGGCTGTCTTCATGCCCCGGGTCTTATGCAGAGCCCGTTTATCTGCCTCAGCCGGAGCTTAAGAGCAGCTTCATGTCCTGTCTGTCTAATGTGGGTCTTCACATCGATGGATGTCGTCCCCCCGCCCATAACATGGTGAACATGCTAAGCAACAGTGCAGAAATCCATCGGACAGTATGGATTATTTATGCTCCCCTCATACATCCGGCCCTGTGATTACGGGTTCATCCTTGCTAATACATTAAGTCTAAATGGGATTTATTGATTCTGATGATGGGAGATTGAATTCCAGTGGTTGTTTGTTGAAGCTGTCTTCCCAATGCCGGCTGCCTGCCCTCTGCCGCCGATTTCAAAGCGTGATCAGTGTGTCGGCATTGCCGTGGCATCGTCATGGCGACCTTGGTGGCTCTTGGTTAGTGGTCTTTTGTCAGTGTAACCCCCCCCCCCCCCTGCCCCCGCTTCTCCCCCTTAGACCCTAACTCCAACCCTAACCCCCACAAGCACGTATGACCTTGCTCATCTTCCTCTCAGTGTGCACAATGGCCTCAGCAGGCTCGGTTGAGTGAGCACAACAGAGGTCTTGACCTAAAACACAAAGGCTTGCTGTTACCGTAGGAACCGTTGTTTTCTTTCTCCCTCTGTTTTACTTGCTTACACGTTGTCTGATAAAGACCCTGTAATGTAGCTTAACTGACATTCCTCTCCACCCCATGTGTCTCTCTCTGTCTTTATCTGTCTCAATCCACAAGACCTCTGCAGTCTACAGCTAAGCAGCGCTCTGTGTTTACATTTTCATGTTGCATGTTGGTGGCAACACAAGGTTGGCTTGGTCCACTTCAAAACTGGTAGGGGTTCATAAGTTCAGAATAGGACTTGTGTCTTGTATGTTATGTGGATAGAAAGTCAGGCATGCCGTGGCTGACACAAAAATAAATAGTTTTTTAATATTCTGTTCGTCCAAATTGAAGTCATCTGACCACTGGTTAATAACTTTCCTGGGTTAATAAAGGTTAGTCAAGCTGTAGCCAATACGCTTCTTTGTTTTTTCTCCTTGAAGCATTATTATGATGAGGCAGTGCTGAATGAAGTGAGTGTATGTAACAGGATGTCCTCTAAGGGAAGACCTGAGGGTCAGGAGCTAGAGGGTGAATGCTAAAGAGGTGTGCTTTATCCTAGCAGACCTAACACTGCCTCCATTCAGAATTCCAAGTGTATTGAAGAGTGAGTAGCTCAGCAAAGCGGTCTGCTCACATGCCAGGCTTCTTTTCATGTAGCGCTTTTTTTTTTTTTTTATCGACTGGGAATCTTATTTCAGTTTAATTCCTCTGGGCTGAGATTCTTAATTATGAAATTTGGATTATTGCTGTGGGATATTTCTCCCTGCTTCTGGACCCTGCATTAAACCTGGAAACGTCGACTGGTTCACTAAAAATGCTGACATGTTTATCACTTGCTGTGTTGTCTTTCCCAATGGCTCCAAACCTAAAACATTAGGATGTCGTATGTCCAAAATCCCTAACCTCCATGTGTCAGAACATGCATACCAAGTAACCCTTTCTGCTATATTTGCAAAAGCTGAAGTGTGCTGAGACATTTGCTTTTAGTGTAGGAGTAGCTACGCTGGTTGTCTTTTTTCCCCCACTTCTGCCATTTCAATGGTAAATGAACTGCACTTATATTGCTTCTCAACGACTAATAGTTGTCAGACTGTAGACAATGTGCTCTAAAGGATGGCTTACAGCTCGTCCATATCCACATCCATCCGTGTTGTACCATGTGATTGGACTTTGAGCCCGGTCTTGTCGTCATGCCATTGTAGTTATTACATATTTGTCTATATTTCAGTTATATCATTGATCTGCTTCTGGTCATGCTAGCCACCTACCAGCTCTGGAAGTATTCGGGACCTTTCCCAATGTTCTTCCATTTTTTCCCCCTCCTTCTTGATGGGCTAAAATGTCACTGTTTATCATTAACAGCTACGTAACGCATAGAATCACGTCTACTTCATTTATTGCCTTCTGCACTCTAGGGGAAGCTATATGCAAAGGATCTATACTTTACGCTGCTGCTTCAACGGAATAGCATTTGCGTCTGTCTGTCATTAGATCTTTTAAGGGAGCACTGAGGGCATAAACATTTTATGCATGCAGTCAGCCTCTCCTTCAAACAGCCTACAGTACAGTGCGGGGAAGTTAAGGGTAAACTCACGGCAGTCATGTGTAGAGGTGTAGAATGGTTGAGAAAAACCAGCAGCTGCTGACCTGCAGTGGTAGGCTATTGCCGTCCTCAACTGCCCCCCCCCCAGCTTCCACCTTCGCCGCGTTTGATGTTCTAAGTGGGGCCTGATGGAAAGGGCTTACTGAAGATTGACCCAGTTAACATGAGGATGTATGAAGTTCTAATGTGATGTAAGGTCCATTCACTCTGCTAGTCTTAAACTGAGCCAACAAGATCCTCCCAATTCCACCCATCTACTGTGGAAGCCAGTCAGTCATATATCTTCTAGCCGACCTCAGACGTAGCCTATCGCAGCACAGCCTAGTGACCTACATTCATCCCTCCACATGTCCCTGTGCTTCGCCCTCTGTCTCGCTGCCCTCTGTCTTTCTCTTTCTGCAGCACTATGAGGTTTACAAGGATAAGGTTACTGTATTTGGGGTGAATAGCTCAGGAGCGGAGGGGCCTGTGTTATGTTATAAGATACTCCGTGTCCTTCATTCCCTTACTGTCTGCTGACCCACGATGGCAACATGCGGCACATGTTAGTGTGGATGGCCGCACGTTGCATCACCACTGCTCATTTATTACGTATGCTATGTTGAATCGTGCATTGGAAGGGAAAAAAAAAGCAATATTCCTCTTTGGTGTTTATGGTGATAATGATGTTATCAGTTTTTAGTCATGGTCAGTTGGTCCACCGTTCGGGTTCAAACTGACATATCTCAAAAGCTAGTGGATAAATTGGCAAGAATTCTTTTACAGACATTCATGGGGTCTAGAGGATGGAAACTGACAATTGTGGTGATCCCCTAACTTTTCTGCTAGTGCCGCCAGTGAAAATAAATAATGTATCTATTAAAAATATCTTAACATCTATTTGATGAATTGGCAAAACAAATGGTACAAACATTCATGGTTTTTGCGGATGATGTATCCTAATGACTGTGTATATCCCTGTACCTTTCCTCTAGTGCCATAACAAGCTTGTCATTCGTGTTCCGGACTGAAATGTCTTGGCAACTATTGCTATAACATTTTGTACAGACACTCCTGTCCCCCTCAGGATGAATTGTAAACACTTTGGTGATGCCATGACTTTGAACGTTGCACCATCATCAGCTTAAAGTTTTCATTTGTCCAATAATTCAAACTTTGATTTATGACTACCTGCAACTCTAATGACATATACTTTGTGTCTATTACTAATTACCAAATGTTAGCGTGCTAACATGCCACACTATGATTATGAAACATTATACCTGCTAAACGTCAGCATGTTGGCATCGTCATTGGGATCATGGTAGCAAGCCGACGCTCCGTCTCTAGAAATTCAGACAGAGGTGACCTTAGAAATGAATTATCATCTTGTCTTCCTCTGTCTGCGTGTATGTTTTTCCATATCACCTCTTTGACCTCTTTGCCTTCTTCTCTCCCCCTGCACCCTCCCCCTGTCCTCTGCAGTCTGATGAGTGAGAGTGCCGGCAGCCCGCTCCTCCACCGCAATGGTCGACATGGAGAGCCACTACCATCCCCCTTCGCCCCTGGAGGACTCGGTGCTGGGCAGCCCCCTGTGCGCCGATGACGACTTCATGGGCGGCATGGAGGAGCTCCAGGACATCTCCCAGTCCATTGACAACGACGCCCTCAGCTCCTTTGATGTCCCCGAATACCAGTCCTCCAGCAATGGCTCTGAAGGTTCCACTGTTCTAGGTGAAGTCTCATTATCATTGAATTGAAATGATCTCTATAGATTATTAAAACTATGGTGAGATGACAATGTGGGGTTTGTTACCACACGGCCATTTTTAGCGTTCAAAATGTGCTCGACAGGTCAGTGTAATCTCCTTGGCACTGTTGTTGTTGTCAGAGCAGGGGTCCAACGCTAACCCCCCTTAATCCCTTATTTGCTCCAACTGAATGTTCAGAGGGGACATAAACTTTGCCTAATTTAACCTCTTGGCTTGGTCTCCAATAAAGATGAGCTACAATCCCTTGACAGCCCTTTGTTTACTCAGGTTGTCTGATTCATCCGCTTTACCCTTTTGGGCAACAGCCCCTGGAATTAATCGGTTTGTTTGGTCTTGGTGCATTTTCCTGCCCATTTCCTGTCAATTTCTTTCCTTATTTTTTCTTTTTTCTCTCAGCTTATTTTGTGTACTCCCCTGTTTTACCTCTCTGCCCCCCCTCTGTTCTCCTCACCCCATATCCAATGTGGAATTCACACATTCCTCAGCCACCATGCACCACTTCTCAGGAAACATCCACTTTGCTGCTGTGTTTCCTCCTGAATAAAAGTCACATGGGCGCCTGGGAAATTTATGTTGGTACCAAATTATGCAACAAGTGAAGAAGCAGTGAATAGTCCAGAAAGATAAACATTTAATGGAAGAACAGAGGGTGTGAGCGAGGGGGGGAAGAAAGAGAGGGACGTATGGGTAGAAGGCATCAGAGAACCGTGATGATGTCATGGAAAAGTCAGTGAGCTGGTGTTCAGGATTTATGGGTGTTACAGAATGCAGTGAGAGACGGGAGCAGAAGAATCAGCAACATGCTTTTCTTGTTCACACTGGGTTGGAACTTGTGCACCAGGCAGGAACACAGCTCCAGGTCCGCTGCCAGATACCGCTTATCCCCTCTCTGGCGTCTCTCGACCAACTCATGTGGCTTGACTTAGTGCCACTGTTTTTTTTGTACCATTTCGCCTTTGCTATTCGTGTACCAAACAAGTTCCACCAACTACGTTCCCTTCACAAGGTGGAAATAGAAAACTTTTGCCAACCTGTGGCCTGTCATCCAAGAGGAAGATCAGTAATACTACTCCAACACTGTAATACTTGTGACAAGCATCACACCACAGATGGCTTGTTAATATCTCAGAATAAATAGTTGTGTTGGAACATACTGTCTTTGCTGGGTCCAGAGGTCAAGCTAGTTTAAATTCAAATAGTTCTTTCCCGGAGGGAGGTGAGACAGTAGAGATGTGTTTAATCAGGCAGAAATGTTTTACTTATTTTTATATTTTTTCACGATAATAACTCAAGTTGTCGTCTGATTGTGGTAAAGATCAACATGTATCCTATGATATGCAGGCTGTAACAAAGTATGACAGGGTCATCAATTGACACTGGAAAGTATGAGGGGAGAGGGTGTCGTTCGCTGTTTGACGTTACAACAGTCAGTTCTTTGAAGCACCCAGATGGCTGTAGCCTACTGGGAACGCTGCGTCCAGTCATCTAGTTATGTCCTATGTCTTCACGAAGAAACTGTGTCATGCTTTTGATGCACAAGGCATACTAAACATACAATACATTTCCAAAGCCTTAAAGTTGTGAGGAATTTTAGTGCTATAAATAGCACTTCTATTAGTTGTCTATACACAACGCAAATGTGCAGTTCTCTAAACACATTATCCTGATCATGACCGTAGGTCTCCAGCAACAATGGAAAGTATACATACTGAACTGTGTGCCCACTTTCAAATCAGATATGATTGTACCGTGTGTGGGGTACAGTTAATTGTTTACCAGCCATGTTGAAGAATAACCCAAGGGTGTTTTTTTTTTAAGAGGCACCAAAGGACAGAGATAGTCTAACTTGAAGTGTTTTTATACTTGGCGTGTCAGCTGTTGGTGTGTTGATGTCTTTCTATCAGTCGCTGAAGCGTTGAACATTGACACGTTTAATCACCCATTCTCTTGTGTTGTGTAGATGCCCTGACGCCGGCGTCCAGCCCGTCGTCGGTTGTTTACGGGTTTGCAGCGGGCCAGGAGGAGTTCTCATCTGCCTCCTCATCGCTTAATCTGGAGTGTCGAGTTTGTGCTGACCGCGCCTCGGGCTACCACTATGGAGTCCACGCCTGCGAGGGCTGCAAGGTGAGACGAACCTTACACACATGAACCGTACAGCCCAACAAGCGATTCTATCTTCATATTTCACATCAGACATTGGTGAAGACGAGACCAATATAAGAATCAGTGACTCGGTTGGTCTTTTTAATGGATTTGCAGTGGTTGAAGGACATTATTGTGAGGACTGAATCTGTAGGCTCGTGATCACACATGCATCAGCCTTAACTGGTCTTCTTATCATCTCCCAGTGCCCCCTTGTTTTACTTATGACTGCTTTCTCCCCCTCCGTAAATATTTCCGTCAATATCCATCAGTCGCTTCCTCCCAAAGTGACTCACACTCAAGCACAGACGAGCCAAATAATCCCTGACTAAACATTAAACAATTGCAAGTAACTGAAGAAAAGTAGGACATGTCGGGCCGGAAATCCAGAGGCAGTGTGTCTTGTGACTAATGATAACTCCTAAAAGCCTCAGAACTACAGAGCTCGGCCTTTACACGTGGTCGCTCAATAATCTTTCCGTTAATTGTTTACCAGTCGTGTTGAAGAACAATCCAAGAACAACCCAAGGGTGGACAGAGATAGTCTAACCTGTGTGCATGTGTTTTTGATTTTGCTGTGTCGGTATTCTGTATTCTTCATTCAGATTTTTTCTATCAGTGGCTAAAGGTAAACCAAACTGAAGAGAAAGTAGCTGAAGTGAGAGACTTTTCTACACCTCCGCACTGTGAATCCACTGAGTGCGGCTAAATGTATCAGCCAAGACAGCAGTGGGAATGTGAATGTCAGGATGTGACACACAAACTTAGCAACTCCATCATGCCAACATGCTGTTACATAAACGTTCACATCGCAGCAGCTCACCGTAATGAGTCCGTGCCGTGGCAGAAGGATTATGTCCCGCTTGTGCGTCCGTACATCAGTACAGAAGTATCTACACTAGACAAAGACCTTGGTTGGTCCAAGGGCAGAGCCAAAGCTATGTGACCAATGCAGGGTGAAGTCGTAAAGCTGTAAAACAACAGGTTATCGTCAAGGTCAATTTGTTTAGCTTCTTCTACCTTGTAGGGGGGAGTCATTAAAAGTGTATCTATGAGAGGAAGCCTGGGAAGTGTCAAAGGGTAACGGTGAAGCCCCTTCCTCGCAACATTGGCTGGATCAGCTGAAGTCGAAGCAGTTCTCGATCAGGTCTGCCATAATGGGCCCGCAAGGCTTGTCACATTTCAAACGCTATTCCAGAATTGTAGCCACAGTCTTTTTCTTTTTTTAAGCCTCTATTTCAAGGTTGACAGAGAGGTTAGAGAGGTGTCAGGAAATGAGGGGAGAAAGAGGGCGAAATGCAACATAGGTTGTCTAAACTAGGGAAATTGCAATTACAGCTAATTGTATTTGGTTTACGTTTTAACATCCAGGTCACAACAATGCTCCAAAGCAGCCATTTATCGACAGGATTTTATCCTCTCCAGCCCCTTAGTATCCCATAATCTGCTGTGAGCCTTTAAATGTTTGTAATCTAGCGTTCGGTTGTTTGTCTGCGACTCCTGATGTCGAAAAATATCACGTGACCACCTGTTTTTACCAGGGGTTTGGGTTTTTGTGCACAGTGAGCGTGAATGGTGATTGACAGATTATCGGTCGCAAAATGATCCTTTTTAAGAAGCCTGAAAACTTTATTTCTCTACTTACTTTTCATGACTAAATAAGCAGCATCCAAGTCAGAGTTGTATATTCTTGTATAAAAGGACTTCACACACACACACACACACACACACACACACACACACACACATGCACCTTCTCGTGTGCATAATTCCCCCCCCCCCTGTTATTTAGTCATGGAACACTAATAGCAGGAGGCTGACCTCTGTGTTGTCAATACACTGATCTTTTTTTACGACAGTGGACACAAGCAGCGTCGGCATGAAGCCCATTTGGCCCGATATTCATGTCACTCTTGTTTTATGAGCGCATATGTGTCTGTGCATGTGAGGTTGGAGGTTAGTGGGTGAGAGTCAGTCAGTGGTACTTAGCATGTGTTCACGTGGTTGTAGCGTGTCCCACCGACACCGTCATGTCCCATTACTCCACGAGTAATCTTGTAATTGTATGAGCATTTTTTTTTTTTTTTTTTGTGTCTTTCATACTGCGCCAGTCTGTGGATAAAATTGCAATTTGCCATTTAGGATGACTAAATATGTTATTAAGCAATTCGCCCAGGCCTTTTTCTACCATCCAGCCAAGCCACGGACATGCCACTTGGTCCATCTGTTCCTCTCCAAACTTCAATGTTTCTTTTTTGTCAAGGTTGTGTAAGCGAGGAGAAACTGATGGTGAAACTATCTGTCTGATTTTGTCACGCACTATTCATTTGGGAATAAATAACTGCTATAAAGAGTTGGTTGGTTTTAGTTTTTTTTCTTTCTGGATCTTGAAATTGGTTTCATCACAGCTTTAGTTTATTAAAAAATCATTTACTTGTCTCTGTTATAGTTCAGGTTTTATTAGCTGTTAGTGTATTTTCTTTGAGGAACGTGTCACTCATCGTCTGACTGATCTTGTCTTTGGAGTTCATGTCTCATTCGTACATATGGAAGTAATTGTCGAAGTAATAACTGCACCTTTTTGCTTCATGTGAGCAGTATTCACATTCTAACAATATTTTCCTCTCGTGCCGTCAGGGTTTTTTTCGACGGACCATCCGTCTGAAGCTGGAGTATGACAAGTGTGAGCGTCACTGCAAGATCCAAAAAAAGAACCGCAACAAGTGCCAATACTGCCGCTTCCAGAAGTGCCTGTCAGTGGGCATGTCCCACAACGGTGAGTCCTACAGAGCAGGGCAGGTCTGGGTCTGTTTCAAGCCCAGCACGCACACACACACATACACGCACACACACACACACACACACAGACATGCTTGATTCTTCTTACTTGTAAACACACACTACTTTAACATAGTACCACAGGTGTGCAGATGCCAGGAAGAGGCATGTAAACACATAATTAGCACAAATAAGAAAGCTAACCCAACAGTTGAGTGTTAAGTGGATTGTTATGGCAAGTCTCTAACTGAAGACTAATCCAGGCTATTAGACGATGTTGTACCTGTGTCTGTGCACACTGCAGCCTTTGCAGTGCTGGAGTCATAATGAATTGCAATGGATGAACCCACTGAGCCCCTTTTGGTTGCATGAGAAGGGAAATCTGCGTATGTGACTCACAAAAATCTATGCAGTGCACTAACTGTCAGCATCAAGAGAGTTTTAAGAGCCCAAATAGTGAAAATTGACTCATTAATGCAGAAACATCGTCATCCGATAGCTTAAACTATGTTGTATTTGTATTTATTTTGTCTGTAGAAGAGACCCTATACTGTGTTTTACGGCAACAATATTTTTTTCCAAAATAGATTTGTAATATTTTCAGCAAAAGCCTTAATTCTGAGAGAGAATAAAGTCATACTTGTCAAATGTCCTTGTGAAATTAAGACTTGACTATCGTAATGATTTTTTACTCGGAAAACTATGACTTTAATTTTGTAACATTGTGACATTTTTTTATTGCAACTTTATTCCCATGACATTGCAGTATTTTCTAAAAGTATTAAGAGTTTTCTTAATATCTTTCCCCAAGAGTAGCCCTACTACTCTTTCGAAGTACTAGAAAAAATACAACAAATATTATGTGATTACTAATCCAGCACATGCTTCTACAACAGTCTGTGTTTCTGTCTTGACCGTCTCAAACAAAACACCTGCACAGGCAACATCTGTGAACACCCTGAACACAGTATTGTCTTAAGAACCTTACATCAGACTTTCACCTCGGCATTCCCCTTATCTTTGTTTAAAATACAGGAATAGTGAGGTCAAAGTTTGCGAATGTGGTGAATGTTGTTAACTCTGTGTAAACATACGACATGGCATGCTGACCCTTGGTCAAGGTCCTGAACAGTGTTTGTATTTGTGTTTGTGTGGGCAGGCAGGTACTTGTCGTCTCTTGCCTGTCAGTGTATTTTTAGTAGAGGGATCAACAAGGTCAATGCAATCGGTGGGTTTACTTATAGATTGTGCACACAGTGCAGATATTCCATACTGGTGTCAGTGAACGTGAGGATGCGGAGGATGGACTGAGCGTCTTTATTTTGTCCCGTGGGGTCATTGACTTGAGATGCTTCCTTGAGATATAGCCCAGATTTTGATGTTGATACAGCAGTGTCTAAAAGTAGTAATATTTCTGTCAGCTCAGCTTCCTCTTACGCTACATATGTGTATTGAGTTTCATGAGCCTAATTGTAACTGTAGAAGGGGAGGAAGGAGATTTGAGACCAGTGCAACCGTGGGGTCTGGTGGTCTAAGTAATAGACTAGAGGAACGCAGCACTGCCGATTGTGGAGCTTTGTCCCTCTGTGTGTATCGACCGACACGTGATTTCACAGTTAAATCTGAATGTACAGGATGTTTCAAAATGGGATGTCTCAAAACTTTTTACTTTTTTTTTTTTTTTTTTTTTTTATTGAAATGTGTCAACTAGCGTTCAGACATCATCAGAAAAGGGGAAGTTCCCCTTAAAATAATGTGGTTTACAGTAAAGCACAGGATGCTCTGTTTTTAAATAAATTGTATACATCTGTCTAAAACGTGTTGACAAGTGGCGAGCATAACAAAAAAATGAATATTTGATTCTGGCTCTTCATAACAGAAGTTCAAATTGATTGTCTTTGTGGACAGTGGAGAGGGTGACAATTACGTTTCTTTTTTTATTAAATTGACTTATTGCAGGGTAAAATGTTGTGCATGTCGAATTTGCAAATGTGAAATTTAAAAGCCACTCAACATGGATTCCTAGTGAATTCCACAAAATCTTCCTTTTTAATACGATGATTGACTTTTCTGGAGTACATCATCTCGTTTAATGCCGTTGCAACACTGGCAAAGTGCTTTTCTCATCACACAACACATGAGTGATTGAAGGTTTCTTGACTTCAGCAACTTACTAATACGTCTGATCTCCTGTACTGACGAGATGCACTGCAATACACCCCATTGAATGTGTAGCGGTTTGTGAGTACAGTAGTAGTACAAGCACAATAAATAGTCTTGTAGTAGTAAAGGAGGTGTCTTCCAGACGATTTAATGGAATGACCGGCTGTCCGGCTCCCACCTTTTTAGCCCCCTCCCCACTCCTCGAGTGACAGACTCATCCCCTTACACTAGATCTTAGGAAATGGACTTAATGCTCAGCTTAACATCACTCACTTCCTCTCATCGTAATTAGACTTGGCTCCTGCCCAGGCGCCCGCTGTGGAGCTTTACCAGCTTCAGATGATCCATCCACTTTGTGTGCAGTAATCTAATGGGCCCTCGTGCTGTCTGCTAGGTCGGTTTCTCATCCCTGCTCAGTTAGCCTGGACTTCTTTCAACGGTGGGCGGCTCGTTAGAAAATAAGGAAATTAGAGCTCCTTTTATGCTTTTATGGTCTTGTAAATACAGGCGGCAGGTGCAGCTGGATGTTGGGTTCTCAGAGAAGTGTGTGTTGTGTGTTGTGTGTTGTGTGTTAAATTTGTGAGGAGGGGTTAAAAAAAGTTCACCTCTAATCTCATTAATCAAATGGGATCAAGCCGTCTGAGAGATGCCGGCATTCTTTTGTAGAAAAACAACTCTTGTCTAGTGCTGAAGCTCACTTCACACACGTGGTAACCTTTTGTGCTCATTCATCATTTTCTATTGCTGTAATGCATAAAAAGGAAAAGTCATTTTTACAGTTTTCGCTTCTGATCTTATTGTCTTCTTTCAATTGTGCTTTATTGCCATGAAAGTTGCATGACAAATCATCAAGACAAATGTATGTACAGTGTGTGTGCCTTTTTGAAGTAGAGAACTTAAGTGGATCCAAAAAGGCAGTGTATGCTATTCCGATTTACATGGTCTTCATTTTTGTCTGCCTGTCTGTCTGTCTGTCTGTCTGTCTGTCTGTCTGTCTGTCTGTCTG
>CALSCE010009442.1:5820695-5831898 GCA_943593645.1 Bovichtus variegatus
TGTCTGTCTGTCTGTCTGTCTGTCTGTCTGTCTGTCTGTCTGTCTGTGTGTACTGCGTGTACTGTGTGGACTCTATACTTTGAATTTAATGTAAGTTATTAGGGTTCCCAGTTTCTCCAGCAGATGAATTCTATCAGGGACTCCGAATACTTTCACCTTTTTAACTATACATTTGACTTGATTTGAAGTGAAATATTTGGACCCAGATTTAATCGGAAAGACTCTTTTCACGGAGGTCAACCCGACTCTGGCCAGCACTCGCTGTGTGGTGGCAAAGACTTCAGCATCGCGTTCAGTCGTTCTACATATTTGACTGCAGGGCACAAGTTATGACAGAGCAGAACTGACAGTAAAAAAACAAAAAAAACAAGCGACCCGTAAAATGGTGCCGTGTGGAGTGGCAACTAGGGTGGCCAGACTATAGCCTGGGGTGGCCATGGCTCTGCCAGGTGTTGTTTTATTGCACTCATGGAACTATTTTTGGATGCATTCACTGCCAGGTTGAGACTGCCTGCATCTGTGAAACTGAAGTAGTCGGGTGATGTTTTTGTCTTTGAAAGTAGCTTCTATGGCAAACTGGTCTGTGTTTTCCCGGCCTTTTGGCCTCTCTTCTGAAAGATTCATTCGGATTAGTGTGTGTTCAGTGCTGAAACTTTGCTGGCACCGGTGGACATCTTTGCGGACATCAAGTCTTTGAGTTTGGTTCATGTTTTTAACTTGGTCTGTGGTCGGGTGTTCAGGTGCAAAGCCAGTTAGACTTGCTGATTATGACATTATGTTTTTGAAGGAAATGTGAGACTCTCTTGTTCGGAATACCACGGAATACTCTCCTCAGATCCACAGATTGGGAGGAGTAATGCTTTGGCACCAGATGTCAGGAACAGTAAAGGCTTTCTACGTTTTTCAGTGTTGCTATTTTTGAAAATGTCATCGCTACTGCTCCACAAGCTTTGTTTGGACAGAATTAATATTTCCTGGTTTTTCCTTCTCTGCTGATATGTTGACGTGGTTCCATTTCACTTAGTGGGGTGTCTTTGTAGAGATTTTGAAAATGATTCCTCCAGATGTCAGCATTTTGACTAAGCGATTATTGTGGTTTTTGTGGAGCTCAAGCTATTTTACATTTTCCAAAACTGTATTTGTTTTAAAGCTCTCCGTTTCCTTTCTTCGCTCCTATACGGTCGTTTTTCTCTGTGAAAGGGCTGTTTTTAATAAAATGTAAAGGTATTATTTACATTGCATGCTTTGCGTTTTCAGATTTATACTGGCACACATTCTGTAATCTTAATCTGACTTTCTGTCTGCTTCGATTACAGCCATCCGTTTTGGTCGGATGCCCCAGTCAGAGAAGTTAAAGCTGAAGGCGGAGATGGTAACAGGGGACAGGGAGGTGGAAGACCCCCAGGTAGCCGACCAGAAGACGCTGGCCCGGCAGATTTATGAGGCCTACCTCAAGAACTTCAACATGAACAAGGCCAAGGCTCGAACCATTCTCACCGGCAAGACCAGCACCCCTGTACGTTGATTAACAGTAGTGGGTTGGTGAGTGAAAGGTGTTGCATGTGTGGATCGCGTGTTCATGGCTCTTCTCATTACCAGAATTTCCTCACAGGTCAAGGTCGTGCTGTCTTGCAACTTTTAATTTAGTTCCTCCACATTGGAGTGATTGTAATCTCATTCTGAGCACATTCGAAAAACGTGCAATCTTAACTAATGTCTCAATATGACCTGGCAGCCTGCACCTCCCAGAGATTATGTGCGGCCAGCCAATGACAGAAATAACTTGCTCAATCAGTAGTGTGAGCCAACACACGAGCTGGACAAGGAAACATCTGTGTCTGTATAAAGAGCCAGTGTATGAGCCCATCACTTCTCCCTCCGCTGCCTGTTTCCTTCCATGCCTGCTCTCTTTTCAACACCCATCCCCAATCTCGCCGAAAAACATCCCCTCGCTGCCTCTTTTCTTTCATTTTTCTTTTCATCAGAAGAGAGGGGACGGGAGGTGAAAGGGGGGGTCTCAGGGGGGGTCTCAGGGACTGCTGCCCAGAGTTGTCGTGTATTCCATGGATAGATGTGTGTAGGTGTGAAATAGGTCAAGAGGGACAGATCAATCCAAGGGCACCTCCATGTTCAAACTGTACTTCTGGAGATCAAAGCTTCAAGATGGACAAGTGACCATTTAGAGTCCAGGGGGAGTCTGGGGTTTGCAGCCATTATCAGCAGTCAGCTGGAAATGCACATTTTGTTTCATCCACCCATTTGATTTTAGCGTTCATACATGGTGGTCACAGCACTTTTATAAGTCACATTTTGTAAAGTCATATTGCACCTTTTGCCACACAGCTATGTGTACAAATTCTAACAAGTTGCATCAATTTGGTTCTGAGATTGTTAGTGAGCAGTATTACATGAAAGGTGATCATCTTGCATTATTTTTAAGACTAAATTAAGTGAATATTTCGGGAGATAGAATGTTTTCTAATGCTGAAGATGCTGGTGCATTGTTAAAGGTGGTAGTCTAGTGGTCAGGCTTTCAAATAGAACACCAGAAGTTTGTGAGTTCAAGACCAGGCTTGACATTGAGCCCTTGAGTAAGGCACTTAACCCGAGTTGCCCCAGGTAGTCCACTGTAAGTCTGCTAAATGACCTGTAATTAAAAAAAAACTATCCAATGGTTAATGATCCTCAAGGGGAATCCGTCCTCAACTTCTTTGGATCTGTAACTGAGCCAGATATTTTTATCCCTCATTGGACTCATCAGTTTCAACATCTGGAAGGAACACTGAGCCATCATTGTGTCAGTGTTGTCTCTGATTTGTGTACAGTGAATTTTAGTGTTAGTGTCTGATTTAACTAGTTTCGCTGTGGTATGATTCATCTTAACAGCACGTACAGTCTTGACTGGATGTCTTAACCCTAAAAAACAAGCAGCTACAGAAAGCTGTTACCGCTGCTCTGCACTGTACACTTGATATGGATATACCCGGGAATTTATTGACTTAACTATTATCACCAGGGCTGTAACTAACTCTTTGTTTCCCCCGTTATTGATTAGTCTGTCTAAGGCTAAATGGATATGTTTGTTTTCTCAAATGTGTTGCAGCAGTTGGTCATGTAAAGTGTAGCGCTATCACTGACGCGCCCCTGGCTCCGCTTACAGTATACACTGTATGCATATTTATAGTATGGTCTACAAACCCCTTCTGAGGTTGCATCTGCAGGGTCAAGGAGGGTAATTATGTCGTCATGGCAATCTTAAGAGTCAATAAGGGCTGTTGGCTTTGTACAGTTCTCTACACACTGACTTTTGCTTCTTTGCTTCTGCCAGATCACATAGCATCAATGCAGGCAGTGAGCCCAAAAAGAGGCAAAGTATATCCATAAAAATAAGTTATTCATTGTACTTGCATGTACACACAGTTTTGGCGCAACATTGTTTCGCGGCATTGTGAAAGCGAGATTATTATTTCATTATTTTATTATTTCAAAATATAGATTTTTAGCATTGTAAAAAATGAAAATGATAAATGATCCGTCACAAGTTATTTCATGATTGTGTTGACACAGAAGTAACACAAAATGAAGCTGCTAGATGTCTCTATAGCCCACATTTAGCACAGCACTCCTGAGTCAGAGCTCCGATCTGATGTGCAGCAGCAGGTTTAGCTGCTCATCATATGTTGTAACTTTGTCCACTGTGGGAGCAGGGACACAGCTAAAAACACCTATTAGGTAGAATCAAGGGCATCACTGCTAGCCCCAGCGTACATAGCTGCTTACCTTTTACATACCTGTGTACCTTCAACAACATTATTAGGATTGTGTATCTAAGATTTGTCAACTGGACTTTAGTTTAAAATGAATTCCCTTCTTATTTTTGACTTTTTTTTTGCCCTGGTAATCACTGCTTTGTTTTCAATATTAGCCCTGTTTTTATATTTCTAGAGAAATGATTAGCACCTCAAACTTCTTTTGAGTGTTAAGAGTGACCCATAATTACATAGCTGTAGGGTAAGAGTAATTATGTCATCGTGGAAATATTCGAGTGGCTCTGGGTTTAGCCTCTCCTTTCAGCAAGGATTATGGGTAAACATACCGTTTTTCATGTGGAAAGATTTGCTGACTCAGCTTTTCCAAAATCACAGTACACACTGTACTGACTGTGTTGCTTTTGAACTGGAAACCCATTTCAACCACACTTCGCATGTATAGCTCATTAGACTTTGTCTATTTTTTCTCCACAGCCTTTCGTCATCCATGACATGGAGACCCTCCAGCTGGCAGAGCAGACGCTGGTGGCAAAGATGGTGGGCTCAGCGGGACCTCCGAAGGACAGGGAGGCAGAAGTTCGGATTTTCCACTGCTGCCAGTGCACGTCGGTGGAAACCGTCACCGAGCTCACGGAGTTTGCAAAGTCCGTCCCCGGGTTCTCCAGCCTGGACCTCAATGATCAGGTGACTCTTTTGAAATATGGCGTGTACGAGGCCCTCTTCGCCATGCTCGCCTCCAGTATGAACAAGGACGGGCTTCTTGTAGCTTACGGTTCAGGCTTCATCACCCGGGAATTCCTCAAGAGCCTGCGGCGGCCCTTTAGTGATATGATGGAGCCAAAATTCCAGTTTGCAATGAAGTTTAACGCGATGGAGCTGGATGATAGTGACCTGGCTCTGTTTGTGGCTGCTATCATCTGCTGTGGAGGTGAGGATGCAGGGAAAACAATTTAAAAATGTGGTTTATAAATAAGCTATTAATTTGCTGTATGGGATATGATGTGTTCTTCCTCATTTCTCACTTTGAATCTATCTGAAAGCCAATGCTTCCGTATTACAAACATTGCATACATTGTGATGGTATTCTGGTATGACCTTGCTGTCTAATATGTTTATTCCAATAGGAGATTATGGTTCAGGGGTCTCACTCACATTTACTTTGCTTCCTCTGCGATTAGACCGCCCAGGCCTGGTGAATGTGACGCACATCGAGCGAATGCAGGAGAGCATTGTGCAGGTGCTACAGCTCCACCTGCTGGCCAATCACCCCGACGACTCTTTCCTCTTCCCCAAGATGCTGCAGAAATTGGCTGACCTCCGGCAGCTAGTCACTGAGCACGCTCAGCTGGTGCAGGAGATCAAAAAGACAGAGGACACCTCGCTGCACCCACTCCTGCAGGAGATCTACAGAGACATGTACTGAGGGGTTGTGGAGGAATAACCAGGAGAGGCACTCTACAAATCATCTCCTTTTTTTCAGGGACAGAAGACGATGAAGAAGAAGAAGAAAAAGAAGAAGAGCCCTCCATAAGCTAGGTTGAACCACTTAAACCCCCCCTAATGCAGTAAGAGTAAGCTTTGGCTTCTGGTCAGCACACAAAATCCTGTTAAGGCCCTGGCAAGAGGCTGATGATTCTCTTGGTTTGACACAGTGCTCTCCACTCCATTGTGTGGACCTTCATTGGCGGAGAAGTCACGTATGCTAAGACGGGATGTACAGCTGATTGAGCCCCTATCTAGATACTAGTGTATGCAATCTCTGACCAAACACTTGGATTAAATCAAATTAAAAAATAAAAACACTATATGCTAATTTGAAGTATTTGAGGTGATCTCCATGGTTTTCCCTATCCTGACACTTAACAAGCCCTAAAATGAGGAAAGACAGTGAACTTGGTAGTCACCACTCCAGCAGTATGCTTGAAAGTAGATTTTTATACTGATGTCAAAGAGCAAAGAGCCATATATCTTCACAGCCAAATGGCTTCAGTCGTCAGCAACATAAAAAAGGCAGTACTGACACAGTTTTCATGCAAGGCAGTTTCTGCCAAATTAGCTGGTTATCCGTGCACCAGCCCCCCCCCGCCAGCATGTTTCTTCACCCGTTTTATACTCAGAGACACAACTGTGATGCTTCTGAACATAACCATTTATTTGTACTCTAAGCCATAACTGTGTTTGCAATGATTCTGGAAATAATCGACGTCTTTCATATTTCTCTTCCTAACGAGACATGGTCACGTATTACTCATCAAACTCCATCCATTATTTTCACACTTCAGAATAAGATGGCGAACATATTTTACGAGCTGTTGAAGTTTTCTTTTAAAGACTGAAATGATCACAGGCACATATTCACTGTGTACATGCAGGACAATGTACATCTGAAGCACGAACACGCCCTGCGATGTATTAATGTGACACTATTTTATACCAGACCTCTGTTAAATGCCTTTTTCACCAAAACACATGCACAGACATTTGGCACTCCATCCTGTTTTGTGTCCTAGTATTCAAGGGGCTAACACCGAGATAAACCACATTACAACCTCAATACAGGCAGATTTGAAAGCAGTTTGGCGTAAATTAATTCATCTGTTTCTTAATTTGTTGTCAGTGAAGCACCGTCCCTCCAAAATACATTTTATTTTTGTGTTTCTCTCAATAACTTATATTGTGTCGCTCCTCCTTCTCCTGTCAGTCTATCTGCCTTCTTTTGTATTTCACTGGCTGTGTTTGGTCCTCATAACACATGCAGTTGATTAAGATTCAGGGGTCTTATGTGCACATTTTTTATATTATGACAAAGGAAACGCACTATACTTTTTCTTTTTTTTTTTTGTCATTGAAGAAAAACAATGGTTTGGCCTCAGATTAACCCAATTCTTCAACAATAAGAAGATTTTCATCATCAGACACTTAAATTTGGGGCAAACAAAGTTCTGTTTAGCTCTTGTAGTTTCTCTGGCAAAGACTAAATCTAAAGACTGAGGCAAACACAGGCAAACAACCTTTTTTTTTTTTTTTTTTTTTTTTGCAATTAGACAAGTGTCTGGTGATGGATTGAGACCAAATACATTTCCACAAGATGTTTTTGTCCTCTATCTATGGCGATAACGGTGCATGGGAAGAGGCCGCTCCCGTATTTTGTTGTCATACTGGCTTTTGTAGAAAAAAGAACATGCTACACAGATGACCTACAGTAAGGGAATGGTGATAAGGAAATGGTGAAAGCATGCATGGCTGATAGATTGGATAATATATACTGTATGTAAATCTGTGACGGAATTTCCTTATCCAACCAAAATCTACTTAAATCATCATGGATGTTTTGAAATTCAGTCACAAGAAATGGACCTTGTGTTTTATAATGACATCACATTGTACAAACAGAGTGTACTGTACATAGCTGAAATGATCACGTTGGACTGCTCGCCCCGACTTTTAACTCATGAGGTATACAAGGTACTAATGATGATCAACTTTTGTATTCCTCGGTTTGGTAAATACTTTTAAATGTTTGAAAATTTTACAGTAAATGTAATAATGTACTGTATGTTTTTTTTTTTTTGTTTTTTTTTGTTGCTTGAATGCCACATACTTGTGTTTTAATTGAATTGGATCATATTTTTATACTAAAGTATATATGTATGACTAAATCAGATAATTGTGTATTTGAAATGGCACGATTGAAGAGTGCAGTGTAAATAGACTTAAGGGTAACATGGCAACTGGTAATCTGAACATGCATAGATCTGAATCCCGTTGGGGACATTCCTTTTGTTAATTGCTATTTTTAGAGAGACAACCATCAATGCTGCAGTATGCATTCAGTTCATTTCAACTGTACTGTTAAATTAAGCTCTTACGATTTTTGAAGTGAAAGCATACGTGGGCTGCGCAGGGCTGTACTAGCTCACAACTTTGAGTAGTTTATTAAAACTTGACCTCCGTGACCTTTTCATCATTTGAAAAATCAAGCTCCAGCCCAGCACTGATCATACCGTATTGGTCTCCTCTTTTTATACTGCGTTCTCAGGTTGCATATTTTCATGTGTAATATATGCACAGAATGTCATCATTATTATCAGAAATCATCCGTAGTTGCCTCCTGTTGTTGAACAAACCAACTGGTATTTCTTCTTTTTTTTCTTTTGACACATCACATCTCTCTGGAGCAAACGGAGAAACTGAATGCAGTCTTATTTGCATCGCATCAAATGATATTACAGTAAAGAAGATGCACTAATGAAAAATGCAGTATGTACTGTTTTATAATCCTGTTTTTGTCACGCTTTTTGTCTGACTTTCCTCTCCTCACTCGCTGCTATATTGTACTAACTCACCAAACATTTCTTATGCCATCAGTAGATTACTGACCCTCAAGCTGCCTCTCTTACTTATTATATCTTCTCACAGAATGTCAGTCCCACATGCAGAATTCATTCAATGCAGCTCGTTTTTTTTCCCCTCGCTAGATTCCTGGGACTTGTAGTTCCCAGGTGCGCTTCGGGATTAACCACAAACAATCCGTGCCTTAGCGTGTTCCCATGCCATAAAACACTAGAGATTCAGAAAAAAAGACTTCACACACTTTTAGACTTGTAAACTGTTTGTGTCGTCGGCTATAATTAGCTGCTTGTGACACAATAGGGCCACGCAGACAGGAAATGATGTCACAGCAGATGTCTGTCTCAGACAGACAAAGGTCAAAAGTGCTATTGAAGCTTCATTTTAAAAAGGTACAGTAAAGGACAGAATTTTAAAAAACGAAACACTAAACGGTTGAATCACTAGAGCCCTAGAGGAGAAGTCGTGTACATTTGGGATGTCTGCTTACCCTTAGGAATGTCTGTTTTGTGTTGAATTGACAAGGGACTTTTTAACTTGTATCAGGGAAACTTAGTCTTTCTTTGTTGAACTAGCTCAGGACATAGACAGGTACTGTTCTTTCTTCTCCATCTCTGTCTCTCTTTTTCTCTCTGAAAGGAGATTATAGTGCTCTGCCTTTACAGCACACACACCCCAACAACAATATTGATTAATATTAATATGACCTTCATTTAAATGTTTCCAAAACTGACAGAACAATGTTACCAGGGGGCAGCAGTCATAGGAATTAGGTATTTGATTTTTTTTTTTTTTTTTTCTTCTTCTTCCTGGATTTCATGGAGTTTGTTTTTGTGGCTATAGTGTCATGCAAAGAGACAACAGAGACTGTCTTTGGATGTGTTGTTAATGTGTACTGTGGCGTGGTGAAGATGCTGTAAATGTTTGATGAATGTATATCTAGTCATTTAAACAATGGAATAAGTTGACATTGAATGGATTTCAAAATAAAGTCATTTTTAAATCCATCACATTGTGTTTGGTTGAATTCCAACAGACAATAAGAGTTAATATAACTCAACTGTATTATTGATGATATTCACAACATGTACCCTAGGTTTATATAGTAAATAATTGTCTTTGCTGGATAAAAAGGGCCAGAGACAAGCATACAGTATATTAAAATGCCTAGTCAAAAACAAATTTCACATCCAAGCTTTTTTCATGAAAATTAAGTTGTTTTTTTGACATTGAAGCTTTTTTTCAAGAAAATACTTTTTTTTTCACATCCAAGCTTCTTTTTTTTTTTTTTAGGAAAATTAAGTTAAAAATAATTTTAAAAATATATATATATATTTTTAAAAAAATTCCTTGAAAATTAAGTATTTTGACATCCAAGCTTTTTTCATGAAATTTTTTTTGTATTTTTTCACATTCAAGCTTTTCTCAGGAAAATTAAGTTTTTTTTACAGCCAAGCTTTTTACGCACTCAAACACACACACAATCACTTGTAGCTGCTGAACCACCTGCATCAGGACGATGCACCTTGACTGTCGCGTCAGCTACGTAGCTATGCTACACTCTACATTATCATCTACACACTAGTCATTTTTAAACAGTTTGAGAAAAACTTTTAAACTTATAATATATTAATTTAAAAAATGGGACATTTTACCAATATACTCACTGGCCACTAGGGGTCACTCACGGACCACCAGTGGTCCGCGGACCACTCTTTGGGAAAGACTGGTTTATAGTTAGCTTCGGAACCAGTGCACTAGAGGCGCTATACTCCTAACAAACCATCCATCACTCTCTCCTCCTCCGTCGTGTTCTTCTTGACACATTGGTCCAACATGGCGGCGTCCATGGCGAGTACCTGCCGCTCTGCATCGCGGCATGGATACTGTATTCTGCAGAGGCGAGCGAGTCTTTGCCTCACACTCGGGTCTAAATTCCACCGTTCCTCTTCCGCACACAACGGACTGCTCTTTGCTTTAAATAAACGCGGTATTGTGAAGAACTCTTTCCCAGAGGACGCGGCGCAGGACCAGCTCCCTCGGTTGCTCAAGTCCGGATCTCAGACTGTGTACTGCGGCTTTGACCCCACGGCCGACAGCCTCCACGTGGGCAACCTGCTCGCTATCATCGGCCTGCTGCACTTCCGAAGCGCCGGGCACGATGTCCTCGCTGTGCTCGGAGGGGCCACGGCACAAATCGGAGACCCGAGCGGGAAAACGAGCGAGAGGGAGCGGATGTCCGCGGACGCTGTGGAGGCGAACACCCGCAGCATCCGGGAGAGTATCCAGAGGATTTTCACCAACCACGAAGTGCACTTCCAGGAGCGCTCCAAGAAGATGGGCACCGTGACTGTATTGAACAACCTAAGCTGGTACAAGGACTTCGGCGTGGTGGGGTTTCTGTCGGAGGCCGGGAGGCACTTCAGGATGGGCACCATGCTCAGCCGCCACAGCGTGCAGTCCAGGCTGAAGAGCTCGGACGGTATGAGCCTGACAGAGTTCACCTACCAGATGTTCCAAGCTTATGACTTCCACCACCTGAACCAAATATACGGCTGCAAGATTCAGCTCGGGGGCACCGACCAACTGGGCAATTTGATGTCTGGCCATGAGTACATTCACAAGTAAATGTGCATTCTACTTTATACAAAAAATAATCTCTGCTGTGTATGATCAGAGTGCATTGTTCCTCGTTGAAAATGGTGTTTATTTGAATATATATTTGGTCCTTGGTGATTGTATACACACACCAACATATGTGACTCTTTCGTGCTTACTTACTGCCACAAGCAGATATTCAGAAAAGCTTTGGACTCGCATGTTTATATGTTAGTGGTTATTGAACTGGAGGTGATCTTCTGTTTCTGTCTCCTGAGCCGAATATAAAGCTGCAAGATTCAGCATGGAGGCACTGACCAGCTGGGCAATTTGAGCTCATGTCTGACTATGAGTAAATTCATAAGAACATTTCCTTTTTATGACTTTATTATCTGTGTATCTATCACTTCATGAGAATGTTCTTTTATTTATATATATATATATATATATATATATATATATATATATATATATATATATATATA
>CALSCE010009442.1:5831908-5842703 GCA_943593645.1 Bovichtus variegatus
ATATATATATATATATATATATATATATATATATATATATATATATAAGAACAAACACAAATGGAAAATGTATACAAAATCCACTATTGATGATCATAATGATGTTTAATACAGTAAAATGTGTTCCACTATTGGGTAGATCAGAAGAAGAAAAAAAACCCTCCAGAATTTTATTTTGTTAGGTTTTGTAAAACAGCACAATATGATTTTATATATATATATCATTTATATCAATAGATTATATATCATCCCTATTTGATTCCACTCTGAAAGTTGAATTATTGCCCCGCCTTTATGATTAAGCATGCACAAAGGGCACCAGCAATTTACCATTGTAGACCAATTCCACTCAGGATTTTTTTTTAAATAGCTGCACCAGACATGAAATACTTGCTTAATAAATCCTGATTCTTCTGCAGAGTGAGCGGTGAAGATGTTTACGGCCTGACCATCCCGTTAGTGACCAGCTCTGTCGGGGACAAGCTGGGGAAGACGGCAGGCAACGCGGTGTGGCTCAACAGAGACAAAACGTCTCCCTTTGAACTCTACCAGTTCTTTGTCAGGCAGCCCGACGCCAGTGTGAAAGAGTAGGTGATGAAGAAGCCGGTCGAAAAGGTTTTTCAAGATCATTTACTCAAATAAAAAGAAGCAATACCATAGAAATACTCTACTACTCGTTAAAGTCCTGCGTTCAAAACGCTACTTAAAGCAAAATTACTTGTGCAGAATGGCCCATTTCAGAATAATGTATATTATATTATGGAAATATAATCTATAATTTGATAGATTAATACACATATGGTTTTAATGTTGGGGCTGGTAAATGTGGGACTAATGTTAGTTTTATATACTGTATAGCTTACTCTATAATGATAAACCATCTTATTATTTGTTGATTATATTTAGTATAAATAATAATTAAAATCTGTCATACTTTGGTACAATATCATTTTGCAAGGCTTCTCTGTTAAATTGAAAAATAAAAAATAAAACTAATTGAAATGGCAACAGCAGCATAGAAATAAATAATAAATAAATTTAAAAAAGTACAATATTTCCCTCTGAAATGTAGCGGAGTAGAAGAATAAAATTAAAATAAATAATTAAGTACAATTTTTTTTTTTAGGTGCTTATACAGTAATTTGCTTAAGTACAGTACTTTACTAAATGTACTCAGTTACTTTACACAATGGTTTTTCATGTAAAGATATGAACCGTGCGAGACCTGATGGCGTCTCACAAATGGTTGCTTGTCCACCCATCTGCCTGTGTGAGGTGGAATCTAACATACTGCAAATGTAGGTGTTCTGTGCACTTTAACAGGAGGCTAAAGAATATGGTGCTGTCTTGCCGCAGGTACCTGAGGCTGTTCACCTTCCTGCCTCTGGCGGAGGTGGAGAGGGTGATGGAGCAGCAGAGAGAGGATCCAAGTAAACGCCTCGCACACAAACGTCTCGCTGCCGAGGTGACCAAACTGGTGCATGGAAAGGAGGGCCTCGAAAGTGCAAAGAGGTCAGAACCGGCTGCATGTGTTTGTACTGTATGTTGTATTTAATACTCTTTTATTCAATATAATTACAATTTTCAATATGTTCTTTTTTTTTTTTGTTGTTGCGGTGGGGGGGATTAAAGGCAGTAGTAATTCTCTCAGTTGGAGAATAAATGAGTGTAACTCCACTGGGGGTCACTGTTCTGTAGCTGCCCATGACCTCTGACCTCTTTGCAGAGGGGATAATCCTCAGACGAGAAAAGTCATGTAATGTATTCTTGTTGCAGATGTACAAACGCACTGTACCACAGCAGCGTTCAGGCCTTGGAGGAAATGAGTGACGAGGAGCTGCGGGAGCTATTCAGCGAGTCTCCCTTCCATGAGCTGCTTTTGGAGCCGGGTACCACTGTGATAGACGCCTGTCGCCGTATCAACGCCATCCCAGAGGGACCCAGAGGGTAAGTGCTCCCGTTTTTAAATCATCAGTCCAAAAGATAACGGATATATTCTAATCCGCAGCTTCCATCAAATCACTTTTCATTTTGCGGTCACCTTCTGGTTAAACTCAGCAACTATCGCACAGAGCTTTAGTTAAAGGTCCAGTGTGTAGGAGTTAGTGGCATGTGGCTGTGAGGTGGCAGATTTCGCAACCGAAATAAAACTCTCCACTCACCCCTTCCTTTTTCAAGCATGCAGAGAACTACGGTTTATTTATTTTTTTCATCATTTCCTAGATAAATATGAAGAAGAAAAAAAAAAGGATTTGTACTTCCAGGCTGTTGTCCCTATTTTGTTTTTCTAAAAATATAAAATTCAGAATAAAATAAATGAATAAAAGCAGAGTGTTTGTCATGACGTTTGGAGCGGGCAGCCGTCTAAGCAAGGCAAGAAGTAGGACGATGGTGTGCGAGGCAACAGACTTTAGTTCTCTATTCTAGTTCCCCAGTACATGAACATCCCTTCTGTTTCTGTAGGGGTTGAAGGTATCCAGTTATTCAAATTTACATGACAAAAACGGAACAACAATACACTGTTTTAACATTGTAAAGGCACATAAAAGGCTGTGCATTGAACTTGTCTGGGTTTGGTGTTTATTGATTTGAACTGTATGAGCTACAGTTCCTAGCCACAATATTTTTCTTTGGCAACACAGTGGCATACATAGTCAGAATGTAACATACATGTTGACAGTTGGATTTGAAACCATTCATTTACATAATATATATATATATTTGACTTTTTTTATGCCATACTATACTAGAACTTTTTATGATGTTTTTTTGGTAGACTGACTTTATGACATTATACGGTAACATTTTAATAGCTTTTATATGACATTTTTCATGTCATACTATGACTTTCCTATGGCTATTTTAATGAGATACTATACTATGACTTATATTAATTTAAAAAAATTTTTTTTTTTAAATACTACGACTTTAATATTTATTTTCTACGACACACTATACCATGACTTTGACATATGACATATTTTTGGCATACATGACACTATGACTTTCTTGTGACATAACTATACTATCACCTTTTTTTTATGATTTTTTAATGGCTTGTTTGTACCATCAACAAAATCCTTATGAAAAGTGGTAGGTAGCTTTTAATTTGTGCTTTGCTGTTCTCAATAGAGCCTTGTCTTTTCTCATGTAAAGTACATCCATACTTTAGTTAGATTGAAGGCTTTAGAATACAAAAGTTTGTATGAATGGGTGACAATTAGATAAATGGGCATGTTTATGGTGTGTTTTTTTTCGCAATGCAAGGTAAAAGCCCTGAGCTTTTCCAGACAGGTTATGCAGAGGAAACCCTGTACTAACTTAAAAATGTTTGTGTGCAGGTATCAAATGGTTTTGGCGGGAGCTGTGTGGATCAACCACAGCTGTTCAGACAAACCAGAGCAGGTACTGATCCCCAAAATCCATATCCTATCGAATGGACTTACCTTGCTCAGAGTGGGCAAGAGGAACTTCTACGTCATCAAGTGGCTCAGCCTCTGAGGCGGTCTGCTCTCACATGGGACCAGTTTGAACTATGACCTGTGACGGACAGACGGGGAAGGTAGGCGACGTCACCTCTTCAGGATCAGTGAGGAGACGTGGATGGACTGATGTTTTGGAACATACTGGGTTTTTGGCGTAGCCTAAACCTTTAGTGGTTGCCTGTGGTTGTCATATAAATATGTATATGTACAGATGTGACTTTTATTTAAAGCTATGGTATTAAAAGGCGTTTGATATAAAGATTGTTGCCTGTTGACTTTGTACTGCTGCTACAGAGAGTTTGGAAAGTGAACACTAGGGGGCAGCGTTGTCCAAGTCATAATGGTGACGCTGCAGGCACCAACAGCTGCACCACGTACCCTGCTGTGACCCCATAGGTAAATAATAGCTCACAGTAAAATTAAATTGCATCATTTCTCGCAAACAGGCTATAGTTCTATTTTAGGCAAATCATGTTTTTTCAATTTGATGTGAACATGAGGCCAACATCTGTCTTAATCTGGCAGTTTGTTCTGTCTTAGTGGTCGAAGGTGTAAACTACCAGAAAGAAAATAACCAGCATTTGGATAAATTCCAAAATAAACGAATCCTGTTTGTAGATTATTTTTTAGATTCCAAAAATATGATATTTCCATTAGTAGAATTTTTTTTTTTTTTTTCAGGATTGGCAATAGATGTTACCTTCCAGTACAACGTTTTTACTGTGGTGTAAATAACTATTACTTCAGCATGCAGGGCCTTTGCCTTTCATTCCTATTTTATTCTTGTTTTTTTTTTTTTTGCATTTGCATTTGCAGACTTCTGAATGCGGATGTTTGCGTATCTCTCTAGTTATTGTACATCTGTTCTTCACTTTTTCTCCTGGGGGCCGGTGGAGATGAGGACGGGGTCTGGTGTTTGCTGACCTTGACTTACCCCTCTCAGCTCCAGAGAATTGGTGGGAATACCATGTCATAAGGATACGCATTTACCATATTTGCAGAATTAATTTTTATTTTATTTTTCTATTTAGGCATTGTTGGGTAGTTTTGACTTTTGGGGGGGAGGTATACCTACTTCAACAGAGGGCCCTCCACAACTTATTTTTCCAAATTTTACTGCATATTGTTTTAGCAGCCATTTGATTTTTTTTCATTTGTGTTAAGTATGTATTTTGTGATTTGTATATGTATTTTAGATATAGTCAGTTCAGGTTTATATAAAACATTTTTTTATTTTTTTTTAAAAAAGAGGCCTGTAGATGTATGAAAGTGACAGGTCATTTAAATTTAAAACAAAGACATGTAATATCTCAAAACTCTACCGTGAAGTTTAGCCTAGTTTTTGCTATTCTGATAACGTTTCTAAAATTTCATTATACATGTTTACAAGTAAATATTAAAATTTTAGCCAAAGTAATCTTGTTTTTCGAATTTGGTAGTTAAAATGGAAAACAATTGTAAACTAATGTAATCTATTGTCATTGGACCAAAAGTCAAATGCAACATTTTTAATTAATTTTTTTTAAAGACTTTGTCAAACAATAATTAAAGTAGTGTTGTGTTGAAACTGTTTTGAGGACATGCTAACATGTTGCTAACTAAATTTGAACTAATTCAATTTTGGATTTGGTTGTAATATGCAGACGTGCTGGATGTTGCAAGGCTGGTGCAACTAGCTGGTCCACCTTAAGAGAAGGGGGCGGGCTTCGAGCGCCTTGACCAATGAGCGGCCTTCTTTGCGTTTAAATAGCTCTATATGTCAATCATTTTTTTCCCTCCCCCCTAGTCAAGCTCCACTCAGATCCCAAGTACATCTCTCAATCGCCATATTGGGTACTGAGGTTCGTCTGCAGTTCCTCTCACTACGGGACGAAATTGACAGAGCGGCTTCAGTTCCTGGGCACTTTGTTTTGATGATCCGCGGAGACTACTTTCGGCTTCAAAACACCGCGGCCGTTACCGTTTCCAGCCCGACGTATGCATGGCATAAGTCGTTTTACGCTTGTTTTGGATCTGGCTCAGCGACGAGGAGATACCCGTTGTTTTTGAGCGTTGTGTTTTTCTTGTGAAAACTGGACGCTCCCGGCTATTTGAAAAATCTAGTTTTTTCTTCGGGGGGAAAATGTCAGATGTTCGACTATCAAACGGGAGCCCGACATTGGAGCGGACGGACTCCCGGGTGTCGGATCACCCGAAACCGTCAGCCTGCAGAAGCCTCTTCGGCTCGCTGGATCACGCAGAGTTAAAGAGGGATTTAAAGGGACATTTGCGGGAGATGGAAGAGGCTGCCTCCGCCAAGTGGGGCTTCGACTTCGCCAATCACACGCCGCTGTCCAACGGCAGGCTCGACTGGGAATTAGTTGATTGCAGAGACGTCCCGAATTTCTACAACCGGCAACCGCGGAGGGAGAAGGGCGTCTGCTCCGCTGGGAATACCAATGTGGATCTAAATGGGAATCATAATTGTGTTGTGGTGCCTCCGAGCGAAGACAGCGACAGGTCTGACGGGCAGATGGAGTGCACGGAACAGTGCACCGGGCTGAGGAAACGACCTGCATGTCACGGTAACTAGATTTTTTGCAACAAAATGACCCGCTATTATCACCCGACTGTGTCTCCGTGTGACGTTAGCAGGTAGTCAGGCTGCTGCTTATTGCGACATATCGATCCCGGTGGTGGTATGTCGCGGATCGGGCTGAAGTGCACTGAAAACGCATTTGAATTGGCTCTGAAATTGCGACAAAAAAAAATGGAAAGAATGGTGGACAAATTGTACTTTTTAATAATTTTTTTTTCTTTTTATTTATTTTTTTTTTAAATCTTTTTTTTTTTTCTTTTCAGCAGTTTTTACTGACTGTTCACTTCGCTTTTGCAGAGCCCTCGGTCCAGAATAAGAGGTCACACACCAGCTCAGATGAGGTTACTTGTCCAAGCCTGAGCCACTCTACAGAACACACACCCAGAAAGACCAGTCCCAAGAGGCAAACGTGAGGACGAGAAACGGTAAGAAACTATTTTTGATGCAACTTTAAAAAAAAAACTAAAAAAAAACACGCATGTATGGGCTTCTGCATGGTATAACTACAGTCGGTTGTTTTTCAGCGTCAGTGTAGAAAATGCAGACTACGTTCCCCATCTTCCAGCTGTTGTATATGAAACAAAACTCTATTTAAAAAAAAATATATATATATATTTATTGTATTATTTCACTACTATTCGGTGGTGTCCTTAATGCAAGCTCTTTTTGCCGTTCAGATGAAATAATCATTTAAATTTGGATTTCAAACGAGTGTGCAGCTTTGACGAGCAAAATACTTTTTTTTTTTTTTTTTTCTTCATGCGTGTGCACATCAACGGTGTTGTCGGGCTGCACCATTCATTTAGTAGCCTGGTAAAAGTATTGGTGTGAGTAAAAGTGGCTACCGCAGCTGGGACACTTCACCAAAAGCTCTCAGTTGTATTTTTGCAGCCAAACCTGTTTCGATTTACTATGATCGATGCAAGAGGTGCTATGAGTAAGAACAGAAGAAAAAGGCTGCACATTTTCACCTTTTTTTTTTTTTTTTTTCTTTTTTTTTTACTACAACCGCTGCCTGCCACGGCGAGCCTGAGTTTCCGACTAAACTGTAAACAACAAGTGTGCTGAACAACAGTGTAGTAGTAACACGTCAGCAGCCACTGCCCTCAGCGCAGAGCAGGGACGGGAAGGGGCTGGTCTCTGTCTCTCTCTCTGCGTGTGTGTGCGTGTGTGTGTGTGCTGCATACACTTTGCACACTAATGTTACAACACACACATCTGTCTCTGCCGGCGGAGAGTGCGCTGAAGAGCCGTGCAGCTCTGAAATCAAGTGCGCTTGTTGGCCACGGCGGAGGGAGAATAGGCATAAAATCTGCATTGTCTAGCAGGATGTGAACTGTCAAGGCTGCAGTGGAGGATAAACACACAAAGTTTCCTTTTTTATAGTGTGTGTGTGTGTGTGTATATATCCTTTTTTTTTTTTTTGCAGTCTTTTTAAGAGATATTTTAGTGCACGGAAATATATACAAAACATGGTGTCTTTGATGAAGAGAAGACACGAAATGTCAGATTTTTGTTTGCATGGGTGCTCGTTTTTTTTTTTTTTTGCCACAGTCTAAAATAATCCTATAAATTATGAGTGTAAAATTCAAGACATCGCACCTTCTGCTGTTTTTGCACCTACAATATGTTTGCACAGAGTCTTATGAATGAGCGAACAAACAACTCTTGCATCAGTTCAATAACTGTCAGCGGAAATTGTAGTGTATTTGTGTTTTTCACACTGTGTTTTGGCATACGGTCTTTTTGCTTTCAAGTTAATCCTCCTCTTTGTGAACGTGCAATAGAAGTGTTCCATGTTTTTGACTGAAAACTATGCACAAAATGTCCATTCTCACTCATTTGCAAACGTTCTCTGCAAGTGATGCACAAAGCCCAGTTTGTCTCAACCATGCATCCTTTTAATTTTGTTTTTTTTCTAATTTTCCCCACAGAGCCGAAGATGTATTTCCCCTTTTACGTGGGAAACCTCAGTGTTGGCCGATTTTGGAAGAGGAACTACACAGCATCAGAAACATATCAACTCTCCTGAAGACGGGGGAGGACGCTGTTGAAGCACTGAATAGAAACACTAAAGTTGTGGCACTCAATTAAAAAGTTACTGCCTCTAAAAGCAGTCAATGTAGCAGTGTGCAATTAGGTTTGATTTCCTTTTTTGCTCCTTTTTTTACTACCTGTGTGTAAATAAATATACATATTATATTATATTTCTCTCCATATGTAGCACATACGAAAACATTATGATTTGAACACAAATCCTTTATGTAAAAAGGTGTGAATTTTGATTTGACTTGAAGAATTGCAGTGTAGTTTGATACATGTTTCCAAAATGCTGTTCTGTTTTTTTGTTATTTTATTTTCTGAAAAGCAGTGTGTCTCTGACACAGTCCCTAATTGCTACATTTAAAACAAAATCATGGCTTTTTGCAGTTTCTTAACAGTGTATCTTCACTCCGTCATCTTCCTAACGGTACAAATGTAGCTCATCTGTTGTTTTTTTGTTTTTTTTCCTCCCTCTGGTCACTTCAGTGTCACCAAGTGCAGATTCTCCTATAAGTCCCCTGTGTTGATTTCCCCAGGAAATGAACACAGAAAAAAAAAAAAAAAAGAAGTAATATTTCTGTTGGGACTTCCTTTTTTTTTATCACCCGATTTATTTATTTTGTGATAGGTGCTTTTAGCATCCGTTGAATCCTGGAATATGATCAATTTTTTAATTTTTTTTTTTTCCTGCACACCTCAGCCACATTGTAATGGTGTGTTTTGATTTGGAGTTGTGAGGTACTCAGATATTGAAGGACAAATACCATACAAACTGCACAGGTTGTGTTGAAAAGTCATCCTCTCCTTGACAATATATCACTTTTTGTTTCATCAGCCTTAATGCTCTTCAGAGAGGAAGTTTTCTGAAAAGGGTTGAATGTCCTACAATACCAAATACATGGTTGCTTCAGTATGGTTGCCAGCACCGCCTGTGCTCCTTAATTGACTTCACATTTCTTTTGTGATAACCTAGACTTAAATTTCCATTTTGTTTGTAGTTATTTCACCAATGTTGTTAGCCTGCTGAGGATGCAAATGTGAGCATCTAAAAGCTTCCCTTTATTTGCCTAAAGTGTGGGTTATATTCAAAGAGACCAGTGTACACCTGGATAGAGAGAGAGAACAGCTCGTCTCAGAAATGCAGTCACCATGCCTGTGTATTTGTGTAAATCGTTGCAATGTACCTATGTACATAATTTTGTAAAAACACTGAGAAATTATACTAACTTATTTATGTCAAGCTTTTTTTATGTAGAATAAAAAATGGGTTTTTGATTACGGTTATCCAAAGTGGCATTTACTTTATTATAATTGTCTTATTTTGTAAAAGCATATTTTTGGTAGGTTTTTTTTTTTGTTTTTTTTCTTATCAATAAGGTTGCAAACTGAGCCTGATAAAATATTTGATGTGCATTTTGTAATGTGTGGTTATAAAATGTGTTGCAATCAATTAAAAGAGAAAATTAAATCTGACTTGTGGTTGCTTTTTACACTTGATTGTAAATTTGCCATAAAATGCACACACATTGTTTGATTTGGTCTATTAAATGTTCAAATTCACCAAGCAAACCCTAATAAAAAAATCAAACATTTCAACATTTTCTATCACTGTTAGCGTTTGCAGCAGCTGTGTGTGTGCATGGAGGCATCCTGGTACAATGTGGTGACACTCCCAATATGAATCCACCAGCGTTTTAGAGCAGGCTGATGATTGACACTTTGGTCATCCAATGAAAAGGAGAGAGAGGAAAGCAGACCACTTGTTGCAGCCAGTAAATTTCAGTAACTTATCATGGAAATAGCTTTCATGGGGGGAAACATTTTAAGTGCTTTGAGCTCAGAATACGATCCTCAACTGTAAGATAAATTACATCAAACTAATTATTATTTTTATTTCACTGGCCTTCGTAGCTTCTGTATTTGTGTCTATGTTTGAATGTGAGTGTGTGTAAGCAAGTGAGTGTGTGAGAGAAATGCAAGACCCTGTGATTCTTGTGTGGTTTGTTTTCAATTATATTTTCATCTCAAAATGTTCCTGCCACTAATAAGGTTTTCACATTATTATATTTTATTGAAGAAAAAAAAAAAAAAATGTTTTATTAAAATGTGCTGTGCTTACTGGTGACTTTGCATTCAACTTAGGAAGTGTATTTTTTGTACCTTCTGTCTAAAATCTAAATTGGGAATTCATGGTTTAAAAGAATCATCTAATATTATCTTATATTTCTAATATGTTTATATCATTATTGAATTTGTTCAGGTATTTAGTGATGGGATCCTGTTATAGATATTATAAAATAAAAAAATTAAAATTGTAATAGTAACACAACCTAGTCACTTAACTGTTTCAAAATAAATCCATGTTTGCTCTAATGGAACTTGTAATACTGTTTAAATTTTTATTTAATTTTCCATAAATATTTCTTGTCATTGTGAGTGATGTATAACAGCAGAGCCCTAATCCGTGGCTAAACGCTCTTTGACCTGATGTAACTCTACTACACACGTGTCTGTCACGGCACATCTTCTGCTGTAAAACCCAAATGAATGGTTTCACTGCACGCCGTCTCCCTGCTTCCTCCTCGTGCTACCGACACAGGAAGACACCTGCAGCAGCTCTTTAAAGCTGGATGGGTGGAGGCTGTGTGTGTGTGTGTGTGTGTGTGTGTGTGTGTGTGTGTGTGTGTGT
>CALSCE010009442.1:5842713-5856860 GCA_943593645.1 Bovichtus variegatus
GTGTGTGTGTGTGTGTGTGTGTGTGTGTGTGTGTGTGTGTGTGTGTGAGGGGCGGGGGTCCGGTCCTGAAGTGTGCAGGTGGGTAACTTCAGCTCAGCCATCCACCCCCACTCTGAGCCCGGCCCATTGTCCCAGTGTGTGGGCTTTTGTGTTGAGGGCCATTGTGAGGGGCCAGGGCCGACCACTGTTGTGTCTGGGGCTTCTCTGCACAGACAAAGAGCCCGTCTAGGAGCCTCCACCCTGCCCAAACAGAGGACTGACTGACTGACTGACTGACTGACTGACTGACTGACTGACTAACTGACTAACTGATTGGCTGTCTGTCTGTCTGTCTGTCTGACTGACTGACTGACTGTCTGACTGACTGACTGACTGTCTGTCTGACTGACTGGCTGTCTGTCTGACTGACTGACTGGCTGTCTGTCTGTCTGTCTGTCTGTCTGACTGACTGTCTGACTGACTGACTGACTGTCTGTCTGTCTGACTGACTGTCTGTCTGACTGTCTGACTAACTGACTGACTGACTGACTGGCTGGCTGACTGACTGACTGTCTGTCTGTCTGACTGACTGTCTGACTGACTGACTGACTGTCTGACTGACTGACTGTCTGTCTGTCTGACTGACTGTCTGACTGACTGACTGACTGTCTGACTGACTGACTGGCTGTCTGTCTGTCTGACTGACTGTCTGACTGACTGACTGACTGACTGACTGACTGTCTGTCTGTCTGACTGGCTGTCTGTCTGACTGACTGTCTGACTGTCTGACTGACTGACTGACTGTCTGACTGACTGGCTGTCTGTCTGTCTGACTGACTGTCTGACTGACTGACTGACTGACTGACTGACTGACTGTCTGTCTGTCTGACTGGCTGTCTGTCTGACTGACTGTCTGACTGACTGTCTGACTGACTGGCTGTCTGTCTGTCTGACTGACTGTCTGACTGACTGACTGGCTGTCTGTCTGACTGACTGACTGACTGTCTGTCTGACTGACTGTCTGTCTGACTGACTGTTGCCTTGACTGATTGATTGGATGGAGGCAGAGGAGGAGACAGTGTGTGTGTTTCAGCCAATCAGCACTACTCCATATACCGCCGTGTTAACTATTTTGAAAAAGAATAAGAAGCATTCAATGCAAATAATTTTTTTTCTAGTAATAAAAATGTACTTGCAATGGAGTATTTTAAAAAATGGAATTATGTTAAACAATTACTGCAAAACATTTTTTTTTGTAATAATTAAAATGCTTTAAGGATTTGTGAGAAAGTACAAATGAAATTGAGGCATGTTGTGTTTGTGCTGAGTGTGGAAATGTGGGTTGCACAAAGTATTGACAGGAAATGTTAAAAAAAAAAAAAGCTTCACATGACAGTATATACTTAACAATGACAATAAAGCAAAGCTTCTCGGACATTTGTAAGCGTAATAATTCCAGCCAGTGTGTGTGTGTGTGTGTGTGTGTGTGTGTGTGTGTATGTGTGTGTGTGTGCAATTGAGTTAGAGCATTGCATGACTGGTAATCCCATGCTATTGGTACAGCATTGTAACAAAGCATTTTTTTTTTTTTTTACAGTGAGCACTTGTACAGCAATGACTGTGTCAACACAACAACCTGTTATTACTCAAGTGCATCATGGGCCTTTTCAAATTTCTCCAGGCAATAGGAGGAAAAATCTCATCACACTGATGTAATAATTACACACAGTGACTATAAAATGGACTGCTGTTTGTAGAAGTCTGACAAATGGTCTTTGTGAATTACAATAAAATTGTAAAGTGTGAGCAGGCTTTGTCAAGCGCATCATTCTACCATATCTTTATATCCTGCCTGTAACCCCTTGCTATTTAATGCCTCGTCGTTCCATGTCATTTCTCTGTAAATGGCTCATCAGCACATATAACAAGGATAACAGTAGGTCAGTTATTCAAGAGGGCATTAATAAGACCACACTGTGTGGCCCCTATGATGCAACAGTATCTCTCCTTGCATAAGAAACACCTTTTTAATTCAACAGGAATGTCCCTGAAAGCATTCCTGCAACACTCCATCACAGCCACCCAAACAAAACCACATTGAACTCGAGGAAATTCCAGTGAGCCAGTCAATCAGAGAGGTGGAAGGCTTCGTCTGCCTGTTCCTCTCTGCGACATCTCGCATGTGCCAAGAATTCACACTTCCCTGCTATATCAACAGAAACAGGTTATCTTTCCCTGTTAACCGCCCACGGCACTTCATATAAAGTCACAAGTTCCTCCCCATGTTTCCTGCCCAGGCCACAACCCACGTCATCGAGTTATTCCCCCGGCACCTCAGGCTCTGAGTGAGGGGAAAGCAAGTGCCCACAAACAAACACCTAACATCCCTTTCTCTCTCTTTTTCTGTCTTTCTCCAACGTGCCTCTCACAGGCTGTGAGCTGGCCAAATTCGAATCACAATTACTGTATTTTTTGCCCCGTTTCTCCTGAGCGTTTGTTTTAGCCTGCCTGGAATGCCCCGAGTGGGTGGAGTCTTGAGTGTTTTTTTTTTTTTTTTTTTTTTGGACAGTTCAGTTGGATTCAGTGAGCCAGGAAAGCTGTATCGATACAGGAAAACAATTTTATTAAATAGAGAATCTCTGACGTCGCTTTGGTTCCTCAAATGCTGCCGTGTGTGTGTGTGTGTGTGTGAGGGCCTGGGGATGAGTGACAGGCAGGGAGGTGGGGGGAGGGAGATGCTGCAGAGCATCGAATGACAGATGTGCAGATGTGGTGCGTTTTCGCAGAGAAGAAAGGGGGGTGGGGTGGGGGCAATGCTCATTAAAGCAGCGCACCTGCAGCCTATCAAAGAGCCTTTATCTTTTATCAAGGCAAATCTGCTCAAGCACGCAGCGCGAGACGTGCAAACAAGCAAGCTGTGCTGCACACTCACTCTGACTCATGGTCTCTTTATCTCTCCTGACCAGTGGACGGTACCTGGCCCAGTAATCCCGGCAGGAATGCTCAAGGATGGGTTTAGATGCATTTGGCCGAGAAATAGAGGCAGAGCTTCCAGCCGAAACATCTGTTCAGAGCAGATAGACAGAAACGCTTTCTTTCTTTCTTTCTTTCTTTCTTTCTTGGCAAGGACTGTCTTATTGTCAACCTTACCGTGATATCCTCTTCCATTGAATGTCGTAAATACATTAATAATCATCTTAAGCCAACAAGGGAGAGACACACTGTGTAGATAGTTTGATAAGAAAGCTCTACTGCCAAACCATCTCTGATCACATATAAATACATTCATTGTGAGGTAAACTTCAAAAACTTGGAAAACTGGTTTAACATATTATGTTCCTTTGAAGATGTTTTGAAATATCATACTCAAACTGCACTTTGAATGCTACTGGGAACTGCTTTTCTTAATGTGTAACCACTACTCTGCGTAGGTAAACTGCGTTTTTGTTGTTGTGCATTGTTTTCTTATGCACAACAGGGGCTCTCTTGAAAAGAGGATTTTGACGTCAAAGAGACCGCTTGTCATTATAGCAGCGACTAGGGCTTATGTTTCATTCAGAATTAAGATGTTGATTTTTTTTTCTTCTTTTTTTAATCAATTCAGTCTCTAAATTATCAGAAAACACACATCACAAGTTCCCATAGTTCTTCTAATTGCTTGCTTTGTCATGTCAATTTGTGAAGCAGGAAACAGCATATTCTTTGCATAATTAATGACGTAATTAATAAAAATATCACCACTTTGGTCAATGAAGTTTTGTTGACTGACTAAACAATAAATTGACCAATCATTTCGGAATAAAAAGAAAAAGAAAAAAGAAAAGAACGAATACATTCCCTGACTAATTGGACCGATAGGGCCAGGCTCTGACATACAAATGTAGCAACAGTAAGGGTAGAAGTAGTTATTAGGTAAATCATTTCATTGGCAGAGGGGTTTAGTGTGTGTGTGTGTGTGTGTGTGTGTGTACATGTGATACTTAGCAGTTCAGTGTGGTGAAGACAGCGCTTTAATGAAAGCCAAATGATGTGGCAGAGTGTGTTCGAGTGTCGTGTAGCCCACTGCAGACCCGTGTAATGTATTACCAAATGTAGCTCTTCTCTGAAATACTTTGCTACAGAGTTATTTGTGTGGTACAACTATATAATGCATACTGTACACTGACCCTGTGTAAACTAGCAGAAGAGCTTTTCCACACAAAAGATGATGACGGCATGGGTGTGTTAGGATGTGATGTGAATTTGACGTGAAGCAAAAAATATTTCCACACGACGCAACTTTTTGTAACTTTTGAAGAAGTGTGTGTGTGGCAATGATTCCAGTCAGTCACAAATACATCTTACAACACTGACCACAGTATACATCAAATTACATCCCATCCTCTGAGTCGGCCTGCCATGACGTCTAAACCAATGACAAGGGAACACTGTCGGTTAAAATGACACGGAATGGAAAATTGTCTTCAACGTTGTTTTGGATCGATACCAGAAACGCATCAACTTTCCACGAGCAATAAAGTGGTCCACATTTCATATGAATATACCCTGACTCCTCTCTAAGTTGGCTTTTTTTTTTTTTTTTTTTTTTAGTCCCGCTTCTGCTGCCCTCATCAGGAGGCTCGTGGGGCCTCTGTGCGGCAGGGTCTTCAGTTCTGGTGTTGAAAAGATTCCTGCCATAAGAATGAGTGAACATGTTCTCCAACACAGGACTTGATGAGAAAAGCAGACTCTTCACCATATGAAACTTACCTCTGCTTTTGCACAGCCGTGGATGTGGTCCATTGGCTTCCCAATATTCAATTTTTCACTCTGTTTTCAATTTTCACTCTCTGCAGATTACGGTGTTGCTGGTTTGGGGATTTTGAGCTGCCTTGCTGTGAAAATTCAACAGAGAGGAGGCAGGTATAACATCTAAATATACTTATTTGCTTTATAGGACCTATTGCTTTTCTTGTTCGGTCAATTAAAAAAAAAAAAAAAAAAAAAAATACTGCAAACAACAGACTACATAAAGGTCGATCAGGATTTTGATAGTGGTCGCCGGTTGGATAGAAATCTGCGTTCACTGTATCACATGCTCCATGAAACCTCGTTCTTCGTGCACTTCAGAGAATTCGTGTTTTGTGTAATTAGAAGTGTGTAATAGTGAAACCATATTGCACAGAATTGCACGACAAGTTTTTTAAATAATGTTCTTTTCGCTTCCCTTTTCAAATTAAAAATACTTTTACAAATCTAAACATAACACCAGACTGACATTCAAAGCTTTTACAGTATATCACTTCTGTGTTATTTTGAAGTAACAGGCCCCCTCCCCCCCCCCCCCCTCCCCCCCTTCTCTGTCTTACAGTAGCTCCGTGGTGCAGCTGTCCACCATGCCTAACATTCTGCCTCGGCGGGCCAAACCCCAGTGCACCACTGAAGTCCTTCCAGTTTCAAGCCAGGAATTCTCTCCCTGTCTGGGGGAAAAGTCCCCAATAATATGACCTATATAGGAAGCCCAGAGCTTCTACACCCCCCCCACCCCCCCTCCTCAAAGTGTGCCTGGACCTCTGCTTAAATCTGCAGCAGCCGTAACAACACATTAGCAGCAGTCTCACTTAGCTTAGCCAGCCCTGGGTGGGGTTTCTATGGGCGGCTGGACCCAGGATGTGAAACTGAGCAGCTCAGATGGATCTTTGGACCTGATCGGTGCCAGTTTATGCTGTTGCTCTTGGATGCTGAGCTTTCCTCTGGTCACAGGGAGGGACGGTGTATGGTGAACCCCAGCCATATGGCTAAGGGGAAATCTCGTAAGGCCAAAGGCCACAAAGGGTCAATCTAACCTCCTGGCCTCTGGTTGATTTATTATCCCATGGGGTGATGTCGCCCTGCTCGGGCCAAATAGAGAAGGGGTCAAAGGGCGTACTGTATCTGTTGCTGTTGTGAAAGGCTGCATAGAAAACCAGTTTTCTGAGTTGGGGATAAGGAGACGCAAAGGGCCCAGAAAACAGAGCCCCAACTACTGTGGGGCCATTAAGGATGAGGAACTTTCCCACAACCATGGAAACCGAGTCAATACTTAAGTAATGAGAGGGCTTAACAGTGATTTTAACATCTAAGAGGTGCTGTCAGGCGCAACATGAATAGCTGTGTCTCATGTCTCTTGTTACCCAATCTTGACGTTGGTAGACCAGCTTTCATGCCAAACTGCCTAGACACCCTAATTGTGTTAATTGTGTTAATTATTTTTTCACAAGCCAACAATAATTCTATAACAAACTGAATGGTATTCTCTCAAGCGACTCCCCCTTTTGTTAGCACGCTTCTACTTGACTCTAGTGGCATCACAGGTGTGTGTTTATTGGGTGTTTTATGATGGTTTTGAGCCAGACAAAGCCAATCAGAATAAGCTGGACGAGTCTATTTTATGCTTGAAGACCAAAAATGGGAATGTCAAATATTCTATGATAAAGAGGTGCGGGGCAGGGCAAGGAGCTGAAACAACTGTCCTCCAGACAACTGCTGGCCTCAGCTATTTAGGGACAACTCCTGACGGAGTGGCTGGCATCAGCTGCTGCTGACACTGTTTGTCACAATCTTGGTTGATGCGGTACACACACACACATGCACACACACACACCTGTTGACCCATATCTGCTTTCATATAGAACTGCTGGGCCTCTACATGCCTGGGCCTCTCTAGACAGGTGGCCTCCAAGCACCCCCATGGTGGGCAGGCATGGCCTCACAGCTGAGCCTGTTTGGCTGTTTTCTACATGTCACTTTTTTTTTTTGTTGGGGAGCGACAATAATTATCCTCGGATAAGTCTAAAAATGTGAAAATTTCAAAATGAGATAGCCACCGGTAATAAAATACCCATTATTTTCTAACAATTCTTTAGTGAAGAATTGTTGTGTTTCATTATTGTTTATTTTTTTTAAGATTTTCCAGAAAATCTGCAAAAGAAATTGCTAATTAATACGCTTTTTTTTTTTTTAAATCCACCATTGTTATGTGAATATTAGGATTTTGGTCATGGAGATAAAACAGCTGGTGGTGCTTATTTTCCAGTCGGGTGCTATTAAAACATTGCAGGAAGAAGAGGGTGCACATCGATGACATAATTGAAAGAGGGCCAGTCAAACATCAAATGGTGGAAAAACAATGTAGAAAGACGGATGGAAATTCAATTTCTTGGTTTAATTTGAGAAAGGTTTCAGTCCACACCGATCGGATGTTTCCGCCCGCTGCATTTTGTCGTCTATTCAGTGGAGCAGAAGCTTGACTGGACGTTTAAGTTACGTGCTTCATGTGCGTCAGGAATTATTGGCCACGTCTGTTTCCATTGCTCTTTGATGTATGTTGCCTTTATCAACGCACCAATGTTTCCACCTCAGCCAAACATAAAAACCTTGTTTGAACGATATTTCCGATGCATTCACGACTCAAATTGAAAAATGTGCATAAGAACAAGTGAATGGAAACACACTTGGGATAAAAGAGTTGAAACACTTTTAGCTGGGATTAACTCATATCTATTCAAACAACAAACGTAGGTCATCATAGTCATTTCAGAGGCCACCAAGAGTTTGATTTATATATATTTCTATATACTAGGACTTTTCTTATGAAATACTATACTATGACTCTTTTAAATCTATAGTATGACTTTTTTTCTACGATATAATATATTATGATTTTTTTTTTGGCATACTATACTATGACTTTTTTATGACTTTTCTTTGCTCTACAAAAAAACAAAAAAAACAACAATAAACCAAATCAATGACGGGTCACATTAAATATTGGCCCCGCGGTCTACAGGCTCATAGAACCTAGTTGAACACGACCTGCCCAGTGCAGAAATAGCAGACAGTTGCAGTACAACCAGTGACTGGTAACTACAGTGACGAGACTCGTGAGTTTAGGAACCAAACTGGGGCTTTAACATGAAACAGGATTCCATCGACATTTTTACTGTATACTGAAATACCATCATATAAGTGTGTTTTGTGTGATGTATTTTCAGCAGCATAATGAAGTTACTTCTATTCTGAGCGTGGCTCAGGTGGCAGGATCAAAGAGGACACGGACGCTCGACAAAGCTCAGAGGCTCTAGCGTTTCATGACCTAGCATGAGTTCCTCCTCCGCACTGGCTCTGGCATTGCCAGATTTCACTGTCCAGCGTCTGTGACAGTGTGTCCCTTATATTCTCTTTTTAACTGCTTCCTCAGATCCTCTTTTAGGTTGTGCTCCTGTGTACTCCTGAGATCAAACTGTCTTTTGAAGTGGGAGTCTCTCTCTTCTCTCTGTCTGCTCTTGAGATGAAAGAGGAGCGCGGGGTGACACAGCGCGGCCTCTGCAGACGGAGGTAGCCATGGGGTCTCTCTTTCTTCCCTCTCTCAGCCAGAATTCCCTAGCAGTGATGGAAACCAGAGGAGGACAAAAGGCAGCAGAGCACTGCGGCCCTCCGGCCCATGTGGTCTCTCTGGCTAACCGAAAATGACTTTGCTCTCCTCTTCTTTAGCTCACTTATGCTCCTGCAGTCCTCCGCCTGCCTCCCCTCCTTCTCTTTCTTTCTCCCCTGCCTGTCCACCCCTCCCCCGGGGATGACCCTCCCTCCTTTTCTCTCTCTGTCTCTCTCTCTCTCTCGGCACTGGACCGTGCTGATCTTGGGACATCCCCAGTATTTTTTGGCCTTTGAAGGCAAATATAATTGAGTAGTAATACGAGACTAGTCTCTTTTTCCTCTGCATGCCGCGCTCAATGGGTTATGGAATATTGAAGTTCAAAGTAGGTGCGGAGAACGTGTTATTTTTTCTTTCTCTTCCCCCTTTGTGGTGATTGTAGTGTAAAAGGAATTTGGTGGAATGAGGAGTTGAGGAGATTTTATTTGGATGGAAACTCCGGCCCATGGTTTACCTTGACCCAGCTCGGCTCGAGATTTGAACAAAACGGCCCCCGAAAAACTATAACACAGGTTTCACCCTCCAACGAAAGCAAATTATGGAATACATGATCTGGTAATCAAATTCCTCCCAAGCCAAGAGAGCAGGCCAGAGCATAATGAAATGGAGTTTTATTATTTACAGCAGGGCTACAGTGCAGAGGGTGTGCGTGAATATCATTTACAATCATTTCCATCCGTCTGTACAACAGGAGCCGTACTCTGTGTTTCTCATCGCTCCAATAAGTAGACATGTTCCAGGTCGATCTCCCCACGTGATAATAAATACAGTACAATAAGGCAATGTCTATATACAACTCTTATAAAACTGTACAGAAGAACAGAGAGGCGGATATGTATCAAGATCTGTCACAAAAATAGAGTACCTTTAAAATACAACCACTTTATTTAATGTAAGATTAATAATGTTTTTTTTTTTTTTTTTTTTTAAACCAACGCAAAAATATGAAAATATATACTAGTGCAGTGAGAAGGAATCTCTTATCTCCCCTTGTTCACTCCTCTTCTGTGTGTGCATCCGTCTCTTCAGGAACGTGTATGCTATAATTATGGGAGGCCTTTCATACAGTAGCTACATAGTTACACACTTATTTTCTATTTTTTTCTACTTCCTACATGCCTCGGCATCCCGTCAGATAAGTATGGGAAGAAAGTGAGAGCGTTGTCTTTTTTAGCCTGATATTTCAGAACCTTTCACACAGAATTAGTGCGCCTGCTCCTCGGAGCTTACTGTTTCAATTCTGCACATTTCCCAGTTTTTTCTTTTCATTAGTCGCTCACAGTGGGTAATCTCCCCTTACCAGGAATTCAGCACTTAATTAGCTCAGGAGAGAAAAAATAATCAGAGCTTTAATGGGGCAAATTTATTTCAAATTGCGCACAGCAGTGAGAGCCCCCTGAAGAGAGTAATGGAGGATATTAACCAGGGTGGATGGAGTAGCGGTGCCGTTAAAAGTGTTTGAGATCGATATACGCGCAAAATCTCTCAGCGATGATCTTGAGAGACCGCGTCCTAACTCCGGACTGTATTCCTGTAACGCAACACCGGGCCCCTGTCACGGCAGTTCGGCTATTTTCGTTAGCTTGAACGTAGCTGTAAATCAGCAGCATGTTAGCCACCCGCCTCAGACACATTTCTCTACTTCCATTTCTTTTACTCCAGCCTTCCGGTTCCTAACGTAGGGCAAAGTCAACAGATAATCTGCACTTCCCTCCTCGTGTTATTCGATCACTACTAACAAACACCCGTCGCGGCCTAAGTACAGTTAGGCTAGATGGATATGTGGCTATGGAAATAACAGTGTTGTGTACTGGGGGTGGATGGTGCCAAGATAATCAGAAGGATTTGAGGAATGCCTCTGCCATGGCTGGACTCTCAGTTTTTCTCTGTGTCTTTGGGGAACTTGAGTGCTTTGATTGCATTATGACTTCATTACTGGGTTAGTTAGCTTTGGAATAATATTTTGGAGTCGAGGAATGCAGCTCAGTGTCAGGCCACACGTACATTAACATTATCTGAGCAGTGTGATTGTGTGATTGAGCACTGTGTCCTGCAGGGGAAGACTGAGGGCCCACAATGCTGGTGTATAAGAGAAAGCTACATTTAGACTATCAAAATGGACCCACACAGGGCCAACAATGGCGGAAGGAAAAAGTCAGCTCGCCTTCTTTCTACACCATGAATCCCACTCCCGGTGGTACTCTTGCCCTCGTGTCCCAGAGGCCAATTAAAGGGTGGTCTCTTCTCAGTGGTCAAAAGTCAATAAGAAAATGTGGGATTGCAAATTGAAGAGAGGGAGAGTTTTTTTTTGGAAGACTGAGTGCCCTTATTATTTGCAGGCTAGCTCCCCGTATAGGGGGCCTAGGCTGTTGTGAAGTCCTGGTCCTTTAATTCTCCTTCGGTGATGACACCATCATACCCAGTGTGACCATCGCTGCTACTTTAGGGCTCCTCATCGATGCTGATCCCCATGCGATTCTGGATGGTCACCCTGCGGAGGGAGGACTTGTACGTCAGCTCCGGCTTGGGCGGAAACTGCTGCATCAAGATCCGCAGGACTGAGTCCATTTTCCGGTCCATCTGGTGGACCTGGATTTAACACAATGACAAAACGAAAAAGAAAAACAGGTTAAGTCAGCCTCCGGGATAAACACTGTGAACATAAGTACAGTGTAGGCCTGCGTTATGAAACAAACAAAGAAGGTCTGCAAGTCTGTGCTTTTGTTTCGTATCCATCTGCCTCTTTAATATAGTCGCGATCCCAATGACAGAGCAGTGCCGGGTATAATGACATGGTAGTCTGCCAGTCGCGTCTACCTGCTAAAGACACTCATTACAAAAGCTGTTGAGCCATATGATCGCTCGAGTGGGCGGACAGACGCTCACACGCACACACACACGCACACACGCACACACACACAGGCCGCTGTTGTTTACATGCTTTACCAACTGTAAACACAGGTGTGTCACCCAACAGAGACATCTCTGACATTGCGCTGCCGGCCTAACCATGATGTGAATACAGATGGATGGCTCCACCTTAGTGATAGAGGTAAACAGATGACAGACTGCATGGTGACATTCAAATACACACCCAGACACGCTCGTGTACACGCTCGCCACCACAAAAAGTAGGCGCACAGACATTGTGTAACTTCAAAGAGATCTACATCTTCACAGGCTTGGCCTTGGTTTTACCTTTGTACTTATTTATCCCTCTCTAGTACTTACACAGCACGCACGCACGCACACACACACACACATACTAACCAATATCCTCGGATGGCTACAATGGCTTCAAGAAACCAGGAAAAATGATAAAGATGGCGCTTCGTAAATCAAAGCCTAAACAGCGAAGCACATCAAAGCGCCATAACATCTCACGCACCAGGCAGAACAGACAGATTCAGACTCCTGTCTCTACTAGACGCTGATAGCAAACAACTCCGGCCCAACTGCGGTATTTCTGGCAGGACACAGTCAGATAGTTAACATCAATGGCATTTTCATAGGCTTAAGGGTATGGCCCCTCTTTCTCCCCATCTTTTAGTGCGTGTGCCTGATGGCCCGGACATTTTTATAGCGGAGCGGGACATTTAGCAGCTAGTATTGTTGTTGAAATATGAGCCATAATAGCGAGCATGAATCTGAACGTATCAGAGTGTCACAGAAAAGAATGGAATCACTTCACAGCACGCCAGTGATCATCCTTTTTGAAATAACTGAGCATTGTCAAAATGTCTGGCAACAATTTAGGATCCCAGACAAATGAATTAGCTACATCTTTCTTTCAAGTTTGGAGATTAGTCAAGTTTGTGGATCTCGTAACTACAAAGAAAGTTGTGTGCGTCTACAGGTAAAGACATAACTGAGCGTGAACTTGAGGTCATGTGTGAGGTCATGCGCAAGTACGCTGGCTGCTTGAAAGACTCGACTGCTACTTTGCCGGGACATAACTACTTGCTCCGAAATATACAGTGAAGCAGAGCAAGAATTGCATCATTTTGACACTCATTGCAGAGGTTCCCTGACATTTCACCCATCTACAGTGCTTTCCTCTGAGACTGTACCATGACCTAAATAGTTGTGCTAAGTAGACAAAGCACGCGCTGTGCCCGGATAAAGCTTAGAGAATAATAGGCTATCATAAACATGTTGGGCAGTAATCTACAGACTTAACAACATTCTCGTCGGAGCTTAAAATGGATCAGGAATTCCTCCTGTGGGTTTTTCTCAAAGGAGTGGCCCGGGGGAAAGACAAGAAAAACATTATTAGACAGGCTTGATGCAAACATTAATTAAACACTTATTTATCGCCACTGATTGTGTGTTTATGTGTGCTGCGTGGGGATGGGTGTGGGCGAGAGAGACAAAGGAGAGAGGGGGAGATTGTGGAAGTGGATGTGTGGATGTGAACTTGTGTGTTGAAAGAGTACGTTTTCTTTGTGTGCGTTTCCAAGTCTGGGTGTAGGTGAAAGAGAAGCAAAGCAGGTAAGAGTGGGAAAAATCGGAGAAAAAGAACATTTTTAGTTCTTGGTCAGGGGTTATTTCTAAGGTCATACGGTCTGTTGTTGAATGTCAGGTTGTCACTTTTGCTCTTTGCTTGCACACTTTCTTACTGTGTTTGACACACACTACTGTATGTAGTCATCAAGACTTTTCCTTTTTTACTCCCCTTTAAATAGGCATCTCTGGTGTAGTTAGTTGTAATGTACATGAGGTTCTCTTAATTGGCATTTATTGAAAGGGGGATTGTATTGGGGAAGGGTTTTGTTATCGCGTTCACCCGGCGTAGTGTGTAAATGCTGGAGTTGGGTGTCACCCCTGTTGTGTCATATAAACGCATGTGATCCGGTGACAGGTGATGCTCCAGCTGTCCCCGACCCTCCCTCTGACCACAGACAACACATGGGACAGTCACAGGCACTGGACACCAAGTGTCTTTTAAGTATAGTCACTTTATGCAAGTCACATATTTCACTTTAGTCAATACAAGATGTACACAGTATTTTAAATGAAAAATCAGTTTGTGTGAGCGATCCCTTCCTTTTCTTAGGCTCTCCCTCAAAAAGTGAAAATGATTTAATTAAGTTGATAAGTTAATTATATATCGGGCTGCAACTGAGGATTTTATTCATTTGTGATTAATCAATTTCTTTTTCTTTTTATTGTTTGATCTATAAATTGTCCTGAGGGAAAAAGGGGATAAGAGATGTAGGCAAAATCTTTAACAAAACAATGTTGTCCAACCAACAATCAAAAACCCAAAGATGTTCAATTTCTAACATTATAAACAAAAAAAATAAATCCTCACATTTGGGATGCTAACATCAATGAATATTTTCTATTATTATCTAAAAGCATTAACATATGAAATGGGTGAGATGGGCTGTGGGAACAAAAAGGGATATTGAAGACAGATTTAATTTACAGCTTTAACAAGCAAACACAGGAACATTATCTCCAGCATATTTGGTCTTTGACCAGTATTCTATGTACGACTGGTGGAGACATGAAGTACAGAGACAAACGCTGGGGAGGACACGGCGCTCCTGTTCACACAGGAACACCCTTCCTGCCCACCTTCCTGCCCTCCCCTGGGACTGTTTGTCTGGTATCTGGTACACTGCAAAATACACAAGTAGACAAACAAACATGCATACAGTGTGTACACAGACTTGTTTGTGCTGGTCTGCCTGTCACCTAGCAAATAACA
>CALSCE010009442.1:5864172-5936011 GCA_943593645.1 Bovichtus variegatus
ACACACACACACACACACACACACACACACACACACACACACACACAGTTTCTAGTACTGTAAGGCCTCTTCTCTTCAAGGAACTATTTCAACACATCCAATGAAGCCAAACACTAATATTTCTTCATCGTGGGCTGTAATGTGGCAAGATGAATAGCCGTCACATGACTTAATCAGGACAGTTTGATTACATTCCCCTGTCTCCTTAGAGCTAATAAACAGCTCAGCGGCGGGACACCACTCTACATTTCATCAGCAAGGCAGCAATGACTCAAGAGGACAAAGCTGTAGACTGCTGTGTCTTTGGAACACTCATCCACTGAAAAATGAAGAAAAAAAAAAAACACACAAACACTGATATGCGCTTCCACAAATAGGAAGATAGGAGAGTGACACATGCATCACCGGGGCAGAGTTGTTATGTGTACGTGTGTGTGTGTGTGTGTGTGTGTGTGTGTGATCTGTCATTCGGCCTTGACCAAACTACTGTATCTGTATCTTTGTGGTACAGCATGTGTGTGTGCGAGCATGTGTACGTGCACGTCGGCAAACGATTTCAACTTCGCATCAAGGGTGTGGCCTCGCATGCGTTTCACACAGGGGAGTCTTTATGAAAATGAGGAACCCAACTGCCCCCCCCCCCCCACCACCCCCTTGTCTTCTCCCTGCCAGCTGCCACAACCACCAAATGCCCCCCAAACCCTCACACACGCACTCCCCCCGCCTCCCCCCCTCCTGTGCCAGGCTGTGGTGGCAGCCAGCGTGGCATCGTCAGTCACCGGGGAGGTGCCATGTTACTACGGCCACTGCTGTAGGTCGGCCACACTGTGGCTTTGTTCTCGTCATCAATAGGCCAGTCAGTCTGATATTATAAATGACAAGGGGCGTGCCAGCACTTTGGTCTAGGTTCAGGGCGACTATTGAAATGGATACTAATGGCATCATGGCTTATGCACAGGAAATACTTTCCCTCAACAACACAGATGGTGCTGTTTTCTGAGGAATTAAAACACTTACATATGGTATGTGTAAACATGGCAGCGCTGCAGCCAATAATCATTTTCATTCTAGATTAATCTAATAACAAAAATAAATAAATAAATGATTTAGTCAATAGTGGAAAAAGCCCACCACATGTTCTGTGGATTCATACTGAGGCCTGTAAATCGCTGGCACTGTTTACCCAACAGTCAAAAACTCACCGATTTGAAATAAATAATTACATAAAAGAAGACAAAAGCATAAAATCCTCACATTTGAGAAGCTAGAACCAGTGACTGTTTGCTGCTGGTGAGGACCAATGTGTTGTCCATCAAATAATTGATTACTCAGCCATATTTTTCAACATTAAAACACGGCAATACTTTTTGCAAAGAGAGGTTCCCAATATTGTCTGAATAAAACAGTTTAATATCTGAAAACGTTCTAACTGCTTGTAATCACAAATGACGGCGTGTTTGCGCTCTGCGTTGAGAAGCAGTGTCAACAGACTAAACGTGCGGTATCAGCAGGGTCTACTCAGGTATTACTCATTTTATTTTCCGAAGACTGATCCAAACTGTAAACCACACAGCTACTTAGACATGAGACAGACACGATACAACACACGCGATGTAAACAAGAGTTGCCTGAGTACAGTGGAGGGAATTAAAGATGATGTGTGTGTGTGTGTGTGTGTGTGTGTGTAACCCAGACAGAGAGTATCCCCCATGCCCCACCCTCCGCCAGCTGTCTGCCCTGCCCAGACAGTGGCCCTGTGCCTGGTGCCACGGCCCCGACGCCGTGCCAGCTGATCCTTGGGCGCAGGAGTCAGCCTGACCCCAACCAACCCCCTTTCCCCTTTTAACCAGCATTAAAGCCATTATTTCAGATAGAGAGCCTTATTATACTATATGACCACAGCTGGCCTCGCATACACAGACCGACAGAGAGGAGGAGACGGCACAGTAGAGCAGCAGAGCGAGAACAAGAAAGAGAAGAGACATCTTGTCGCCCACTCGTCCGTATTCCAAATATAGCATCTATCCCCGTCCCACTCAGCCTCTTGTTTTCGTTATGGTGCCGTTTTTCCTCATCAAAGATGTGCACATGAGACACATGGGTTGGGAGCCTCGCTCGGTCGAGACGTGTGTTTGGCTTTTTGAGGAGTGATGTTTTGATGGCGTCTGCAAATGTCGGTGGGAAGCTGAGGAGGATGATTACGCAGACCGGAGACGTCTGGTTGGCCGGTGACAGTGTTTAGAGACACGCGATTGGTCAGGGTGTCCGGGGAAACTGCGGAGAGGTCACCGGGTCTAGGGAGCTCTCAGGAGTGTGCTCATTTAATGATAAATTATAAAGAGCAGAACGTTAGAAAATCTGAATGAAACAGCTTCCTTGTGGCATTACCAAATGCAGCTGGAATGAGAGCTGGACTGACTGCTTCCCATTTACAGTGGGCGGCGATGTCTGCTGTTATTCCAGAGGCAAATTTCATCATAACTCTATCAGCTCTGCTTGATGACCCAACATTCTTTCCTGTAGACCAACACTGGGCCAGCCAGGCTCGGCAGACAAAACAAGACATGAAACTGATAAGGCCAGATGAAACTATTCCACTCGTTTGGCCAGTTACTGCGGCCTGCCTAATATCCTCAGCTCACTACCTCTGCCTTGAAGCTGCTACTGTATTTAACTGTGTGGGTGTGGGTTGGTTTACAGAAATTGGTTAAAATACGGAGTAAATTAAAAGAACACAGAAAACTTTCACTTGGCTTACGGTGACAGTGAACAGTGAGCTTAGCCTTATTTTTATTTATTTTTTGACATTTTCACAAGCCTGCACCATTAAGAGTCATGCTGCATTAGCTCGTAGTGGTTCCTGTTTACACTGGATGGATATAGAGCGATCCCTGAATTACTTTTATTGCTGAATAAAACTTCTAAAGAGGATATTTACGAGGCATTCCCTTTTTTCTAAGCTTTAATTCAAGATTAATGCTGATAAGACACACTGTGTGTATCCTTGGGGTAAAACAAATGTATTTAATTCAGTTTTACTTGTCAGCATATTGCAGCATGTCCTGGCGTGTTACCACCCCCTGTTGATCAGTGTGAAACCATTGGCTGGGCTTCTTTATCGTGTCACCTTTACACAAAAACAGCTCCATGGTGCCACAAGAGGTCAAAAAACTCCACGGGGAACCTTTAAGTATGACCGAAATGCCGATGGGGAGGAAACTTATCAACTATGTACCAAGGAAAAAATAACATACCTAAAAGAAAACGTGACTCATCTGGCGACTTGTTGCCGTCCATAAACAATTTCCTGCTTTAGTGCAGCCATCCTGTGTGTTTTCAGCATCTCAGGTATGCCAATAATGACCCAGGGAAGTGTGTTCGCCGCCAGCTTTACCTTGTTTTTAGCCCTCGCATTCCCTGCGCGGCAACTCTTATCTGATCGCCGCCGCACAAACAGGAAGGTATTTAATCGCAGAATCAGGGACTACTTTCATTTTAGCTACATGGAGGTGAACTGAGGGAGAGCGAGAGAGAGAGAGAGAGAGAGAGAGAGAGAGAGAGAGAGAGAGAGAGAGAGAGAGAGAGAGAGAGAGAGAGAGAGAGAGAGAGAGAGAGAGACGCACAGCTGCCTGGGTACAATTGCCCTCACAGTACCTAGTCACTGTCATTTGAGAGGGCCAATTGCCTCTTGTCATCAGGGTAAAAGCGAGTAGTGGGGAAAGACACACATGCTAGCACCCTGACACGCACACACACACACGCTCGCACCCTTAAACACACGCACGCGTAAAAATAGAGGCCTAGTGAACGAGCTGCCGCGAGTGGCCAATACAGTGCTTAGAACAAGACCTAAACATCAGCAACAACAACAACAACAGTCATTCATTTTCATTCATGGCCCCTGCCTCAGTTGGGACCTAAATAGATTGGAGAGCATGAATTAGACAATTCAGGCCTTGGGTTGAGCCAGAGACAAAGGCTCTATGTGACGATGGGGTTTTACAAGGAGTACCGGTGTGTGAGGCTTGTGTACATGTACGCACATGCTTGCCCACAGGCCCCGTCGCACACACACACACACACACACACGCAGACACATGTACAGTACAAACACTGAACCACACGCCTTCTCGTCCACCTGTTGTTCCCCCTGCAGAGATGTGGAACCCTCCCTCAGCCTTCTAGCCTCCAGCTGTTGGGTTTGGGGCGACAGACGCACATATGTACACAGCCCCCCCCCCCTTCCCTCCCCTCCCCTCTTCCCCTCATGCCTGCTGCAAACCAGGCTTGGTAGTATTTTTAGCTTGTAGTAAACAGAGAGGCAGGCTTTCATCAAACACAACCCCCTGCCCTTCTCTGTTGCTCTCTGTTTTCCCTGCTTCGGCATCTCGCACGATCTCCTCGGTCACTGTCCTTGCCCCTCAAAGGAAGACGTCTGGACGGATCACAGTCCTCATTTAGATCACTGTTGGTCTAGAAGAGGGGAGGAAATGTGGCCCTGTTGTCAGGAAATGTCTGCAGGTAGCAAAATCTTTTCAAGTGCTTTGCTGAATTGAATCTTTCTATTTTTAACAACCTAACCACCGTGGCACACTGCGCCCACACAAGAGACATGTTCTGCTGCTAAAAAGGTTACTACAAGACATGCTAGAAATATACAGAGTGTGTGTGTGTGTGCCATGTGTTCTGCCTCTTTGCCCCCAACTGAGTCTATTTCGGGTTCAGTAAATAGAGAAGAAAAGCGGTTTGTGGGTAAGTGCGAGGAAAAGTGTAAGAGGAAAATTAAACTTCCACATCTACGGCTGAGCGTTCATCACTTGAAGACTCATTTGATGTTGTGCAATTCTCTCCCGGCAGAAGCTCATGCGTTGAGAGGAGAGGGGAAGCCACCCAAGCTGGGCAATGGTGGCTGAATGGCACTCCTCTTCACAGATTGTGGTTTATAATAGAGGGAATAGCTCCGTGTCACACATCACGCCACTTGAGGTTACATTATCATGCCGCCCCAGGCAACATGACTCAGACAGAGCCAGCAGAGCGAGGCAGATGTATTCTGCTGTGATCAGACCCACCTCACTATGATTTTTGTCAAGTCTGAACTTGGGCAAACTTGTCCAAGTTTGGCCAAAATTTAAGCAAGGATTTACTGCTCAAACAAAAAAAAAAGTAAATGATTTTTTTCTTTCATCAAAATATTTCTGCAGTATATTTGACGACAAATACAACTAAAGTTATGTTTTTATTAAGGGGAAACTTAAAGACCCTTATCTCCCTAAACCAGACTAGAGGACACAACTTATAATGTTAGTGGCTACAATATGCAGAAAGAAAAACAATAAGCAAATCTCTGGAAACAGGTAATAATAGCCTTTTCCCCCCACAGGGTTGGGACACCCATACTGTGTGCCATGCTATGAGCAGTCACTATCAGATTTTGTGATGCACGCGCAGCATGAGGGATTTTCCATGCAACAGGATGGCACATTAAAATCCTGTGTCCAGTAAATCCAATATTGCCGTAAAGAAGCCCCGCTCATTAATTAGAGATATTAAATAAATGACAACCTTGTATTCAAACTGTGGAGCAAAATCTCTGACAGGTGACACATCTCTGTAGTTTCATGGTATATATTAACATACAACCCATTACTCGCTTCCTTCACACATGCTTGCGAAAGTGTCTTTGCTGAATATTTACTTGAGGTTCCCAAAGGGCCAAAAGTCTCAAGAGGGGAAGCAAGTGAATACATTTGGAGGACAATACTAGTCACATAATGGCCTTTCAGTGTAAGTCTGACAAGGCCAGTTATGTTTTGTCACTTCCCGGCATGAGTAAGCAGGAGTCCACTGGCCCCTACTTCCTCAAAATACACCCTGAGTCAGGAGGTGGCTAACGAGACTCATCCCCACCAAGCGTGTGTGTGTGTGTGTGTGTGGCTGAATTCATGTGACTGGATACGTAAGTATGAAGTGGTGTGTATGAAGGTTCCTGATTCCTGAAACTCATAACTCTTCTCCTAAAAGACACACACACACACACTGTCACACACATGTACAAGGCCTTGTCTGGTGACACAGCACTAATGACAGCGAAGGGTGTATTGTGAAAACAGAGAGCTGTATGCTTTGCTGGTTCTGAGCAAGGCCGGAGGGTCTGAGCTCTGATCCTGATTAACCTCTCTGTAGCCAACCCCCTAACATCCGGACCCCTCCTGGCAGCACGCTCCCGAATCAAATGACCGGGATGAGGCGACAAGATCAGCGGTGCTGGTGGATGTGCACGCAGAAGACAAGAGCGCTGACGGAGCATGAATCAGAATGGAAACACTTGACGATGACATACATCACACTGCCGTCTGCATTTACATTTGGGAAGTTTATCTTACATTTCAAGCCAATGGTCCGTCAACACTGCAAGAGACTGTACCTTTAACCGTGCCCTTAAGACCGACACCGCTAATGCTCTCTGATTGTAGAACAAATGGGTTGATTTTCGACAGAAGCTTGAGCACATGTGAAAAGTGGAGAACCAAAGAGAGAGGACAGTTAGACAGTAAGATTTGAGTCTGTGAGGAGCTCGACTGCATAGCTGCTGAATCAGGCAGAGATGAGTCATGCTAATTAGTGGGAAGAAATCCCGGCCCATTTAACACCAACGCCTCTCATTCATTTGCGATTTTTTGATTTTAGGGAATTACACCAGCTCATAACCCGGGGACTTAGATGATTACGATAGTAAAACCTTGTTAAGGCCTGAATAACAAATACTGCATGCAAATAGTGCACTGTGCCATGACACAGTTCATGTCCCTGCATGATAATGTATAACAATACAGGGCTGAAACAATTATTCCTTTAACTCAAATCCTTTTTTCATATTTTTAAGATCAAATGTATAATCCATTAATCGGAAAAACGGATGAATCAATAATGAAACACATGTTACTGCATAACACTGTTGGGACGTAGGACGGAAGAGGAATGAACGTGTAGACCAGTCTGTTACTTGGAATGTACAAGTGACTGTAATATTTTTACACTTCTTCTGCCCAGTGAGGTCAGACATGAACCCACAGGTATTAGCATATGAAACATGGCTACGATGCAAATAAAAACACCCACCAATGGCTAACTTTAGCTAATTGGTTGACCTCCGATGATAGGAAGGATGTTTATCCGTCTGCCCATCTGCAAGTATTTATAGGTCAAGAAACAAACCGGCATTGTCCAAACTCATTTTTTTTTTTTTTTGGGGGGAAATAAAATAGATTCAAACAAACAGTGTAAACAGCTGAGGTGCTGGTGGGAGCCCAAGTGCAAATAAACACCTCAGGAAGGAAGACAGACTGAAGGCTTTTCCGGAACAAATCCTTGTCCAAACAGAAAGACAGACGAGGGTTTGTTTGTCTCACTGCCCTCTTGACCTGGGCTTTGTGGCGGCAAACTCTGAGATTTGTTGTGGAGTTAGTGAGTTGGCTCGGCACGGAGTCAGTGATGGAGTGATAGTTGATGACATACTTTAACCCTGCTACCTGTTGTGGTTACTTATTAGGATCATATTCATGATCCCTCCCTCCACCTTCCTCTACAACCTCTTCTTCTGCCTGCAATACTCCACTGTATGGAAGCAGCAAGTACAAGAGTGCTTTCCAGAGGGTTGACACTGAGAGTTTGGAGCTAAAGCTGTACAAATGTTACAAATAGGAACACTCTGTCCGACGTGACCACACTTAAAAATCGCAAGAAGAAACTCAAGCCTGTGATAAGAAGAACATCGCTTTACTTTGTGTCATTACTGAAGGTACAGTATGTCACGTATCCAGAGCCTGGGGAGAATTCTGGCATGGCAAACGGTTTTTTTTTTTTTTTTTTTTTTTTTTAGGGCTATCACTCATCACTCAATTATTTCATTATCAAGGTCAAAGTCCTCAGGCGTTTCAATGGGGACAGATTTCTTCAGGGCGGGCACAAATATCACATTCAAAAATACTGCATTTGTCCCTCGAGTGGCAATTCAAGGCAAACAAGCGTTTTGACAGAAAGACACGTAGACGCTTCGTGTACACACACGGAAAACGAGACCAGGTACAAATGTGTTAATAAAGACATACACGAGGATTAATAGCACCCGTAAAACCCTTTCACCTTTTTATAACCAAAATATGTTCATTTATCCTGTTACACAATAACCTTTATGACTAAAATAAATCAACAAAATGACGTACAGCTTACAGCTCGTTGAGTTGTTAAATAATATAAATTCATTGAGGAAGTACTGGACAGGAGGGTGCAATGGGACTGGGCAGCTCCTTCCCTCCTCATGCGGTGGTGCACTTTACATCATCGACTTCCTTGGTTACGTCTGACTTATTAAAATGCTCTTCACATTAGACACGTCTTCTGAGGAACAGACTCGGGGATTGCTTCAGCCGAATGGCACACAGATAAAGTCACTGTTGTCGTAAAGGTGAAGGAATATGGACTGTTTTTCAGCGGGCGGAGGGACGCGCTGACTTTATGTGTGTGTTAAGAGGCCCAGTATCAGATTAAGGCCTGGTCCCTCTGGACTATAAAGCATGGTGTTGGATCACCACTCTGCTGGGGCCTGCTCGGGCTCAGTATAGGGGAGAGGGAGGGAGACTCAGAGGGGCTGCAGCAGGAGCGTGTTGGGTTTTTTCCCCTCTACTTCCTTTTCACGTGTGTGTTTGTAGGTGAACCTTCTTCTTGTCTTCACTGAAAAGGCTCTCCCTGATTTCTCGTTTTCTTGGTCTCTTCAGTTACCTCGTCTCCCCTGTCTCCTTATTTACTCTATAGTTCAGTTTTTCTTTCCTTTCTGACCCCTTCATTATGACTTTATTATTATGAGTTCAAATGTTCAAATTGCTTTAATGGCATGACTGTACTTAAGTACAATATTGCCAAAGCGGATTGTACCAGCTTAGTCTTTTCCCATTGCACTACTATTTCAGTCCAATTTCTCATTCTTTTCATTCATCATCTCTTACTACGAACAGGACTGTGAAAGCATCACAAAAAATGTATCTGTGAATAAAAAAATAAAAAAACGAAAAAGTCCTTTCTTTTCTGTACCTTTTGTTTTGCATTGTATTGCATGTATGTGATTGACATGTGCACGACATGTGACTTTGCTGCCTTCCTGGCCAGATCGCCATTGTAAAAGAGATTTTATCTTAATTGGTTTTATCTGGTTAAACAAAAGTTCAATAAAAAAGTGATTTGCAATGAAAACAAGTTAAATCGATCTCATCGCACAAGCAGATGTCTTTTTTTTTTTTTTTTTTAAAAGGAAAATATGAATTTTGAAACTCAATGTTAAACAAAAAAAATAACTCTCTCTCTCTCTCTCTCTCTCTCTCTCTCTCTCTCTCTCTATCTCTCTCTCTCTCTCTCTCTCTCTCTCTCTCTCTCTCTCGCTACATCAGCTCACTGTCCTCCAGCTTGGGAAGCTATCAGCGAGGCTTTCTGGCTGGCCTGCGGTGAGGTAAAGGGTTATGGCTCTGGCTATTGAAACGTATGCAGACAGACACACAGGTGGTGTTTCACTCTCACTCTGGGGAGAAAGTGACTGACTGACTGAATATGACTGGGCTGACTGTGTCCTCGCACATCTGGAGGGGGCTGACGGTAGGGAGGGGAGGGTGTGCGCAGTGGTGAATGTCAAAAAAGCAAAGACCGAGTGTATGTGTCTGTGTGTAGAGGGCGCCATGATATGTGTGTTGTGGTTTTGATCTCTTCATTTTTGTGGACGAGACGGTGCGTGTGTGAAGGTAGAGAATGCTTTCCATTAATATGTTTTGGTGGAAAATGTTTAATTTAAGCGCTGGACGGATGGGCCCACAGTAAAAACAGGTCCTGTTTCTGCCATTTTAATAATGTAATTGAACTGAAAAACAACAAAGGAATGTGAGAGGGGCAGAGACTCAGCAGTGTAAATGAGGACAGAGAGAAAATGGAAAAAAAAAAAAAAAAAAAAAAAAAAAAAAAGAGTGAGAGACATCAGAGGAAACAGATGAAGAAGCAGAGAAAAGAGAGAGGGCCGGGAGTGTGAAGGAGAGAGAAACGGACAGAAACCGAGAGACAGATGTTCCAGCGCTGCAGCTCTGCCCACTGAGTGGCAGTGAGGCTTGCAGCTGCAGCTCTCAATGACGAATCATTTCCCAGAGATCTGTTTAAAAACGGGCAGGAAATTTCCACTGACTTAATGTGTCGTGAGCTGATTACCTGTCTGCACAAAGGAGACACTAACGCTGCCTCAATCCCAGCAGGATCGATCCCTTGTAACAGAAGTGTGCATTCACTATAAGCAGGAATATAAAAAGTATTGACACAGGCACAAACATGCACCTTTGATCAGCATATACGTAACTACACAGAAGCAGCCAAACGTCATTCTACACCGTGAAAGAGGAGGAAAACTAACAAGACGGAAATGAACAAGATGTGTCTGGAGACTCCTTTTTAGTGTGAGTTGTACAAACACATAAAAGTAATTAATGTAATAGAAGAGCGAGCCAGGCCCTTGAACTTTATTTTTCCTGTGCCGCCTGGTGAGCGGTGTGCCGGTAAAGAGCAGCCGCTCTTCATCTGTGTGTGTTGGAGTGCACTTCACAGAGGGCCGCTGCTACATTTGGCAAGGGAGGGGTCCCCTTCACACAGCTGTGCAAATCTTCCTTGGGATCATGTACGTGTGTGTGTGCGTTCATTTAGGCACCAGCACCTGTACAAAATCTCATCGTCTCATCTCGGAGGCCCCATGAAGAACTCGACACCGGGTCCGGCTCAATAGCAGGCTAGCACCGCCACATCGTCCAAAAGCAACAACGGGGCCGGGGGGCCTCCGGCGCTCCTGTGGCACGTGCCTGCCTCTCCCCTAGCTCATGACCCAAGATGGAGTTACGGGGTTTAGGGGAGGAACGGCGGCTCGCTGGCCCCTGAGCCCCCCTCGGCTCTCCAGTCTCTGCACTCACTGGCTACCCCCGGCCCCATCAAAGGCTCCACCGGGTGGAGAGGGGAACACGGTCGGACCTCCGGCTCATTGTTTTTTCTCTCGCACTAGTAGCTGGGAGCATTAGTGTGTGTGAGAGGCCACATGTTAAAGGTGGGTTGAAAGGGGAGAAGAGAAGGGGAAAGTGTAGGAACACTAAACGGTGACAGAAAAGTTCATTAGGAAAAGTAATAAAAATGTGCTTTTGTGTAAATTGACAATAACGGCACGGAGAATGTAATGAGCACGTCTCTGCTACTGAGCAGCAAGTTTAACGTGGAAATGTACGCGTCGCGTCTCTGTTTTTAGGCCATTCCTGGTGATAACAAAATGGCTTAAAAAGTGGAAAAAAAAGAAGGACTTTGAGCGTACAATCCATCTTGTGATTCCTTCTCTTAGTTTTACTGAACTGAATAATGAGAGAAGACAGTTCCACGCACCCTTTCTTAAGTTATTAGACTGCTCAATTTCATGCCTAAGCAAGTGAAAAGGAAACACTTGCACATTTTTCAACACATCTGTATTTATATTTGGGCTACGCATTTACAGATCCCAAATGACTCAAGTGGCACAAGTCTGAGGAATGCAGCCTGAGAGGAATCTCACCTTGGCACAGGTCATTGTTTTTAAGACACAGGAATCCCATGGATTTCAATGGAAAACACCTTAGGTGGGATGAGCCGAGAAGAAGATGATGCTGATTTACTGAAACTGGTATTTGGAGGAATGTTTGAATGACTACATGGAGAGGCTACATGGGAATGTTCTATTTCAGTGTCAGCCCTGTTCTGGGAATAGAAACAACTCCAGTCATAACAATGGCACGCACACAAGATGGCTGATAAGATGCCGATTAGATGAGCTCAGTCTGGGGAATGTGCTCGTGTTTACGTGACAGACAGGGTGACAGTGAAGAAGGGAGAGGGAGAGAGACAAACAGGTGGAAGAGAGAAAGCAGGAAAAAGATGCAGAGAACGACAGAACCTCAGAAGGTTTAAATCCTGCATGTGACAGTAGGCAAATACAGAACAAGCGGAGGTGACTGAAGTTTGGTGACACATGGGATGTGTAAAGGGTAACTGACGTCAGAGGCCCGTCAATGTTCGGTGTGAGCTTCCTGTTGGAGTGGTTTCCACACTACGAGGAGGGCGGGGGTGGAGCCGAATTTGGCACTTGTTTGTTAAAAAAAGACAGGGCCTCCTGCTCTTACAAAAAAAAAAACAAAAAAAAAAACATCCACGGTCACCACAGAGACAACACATTTTTTATGTAAAATGAATTGTGGAAGTTTGGGAACGCATTTGAGTTTGCAGGCAGATTTGGGGATTTGATTCACTTTGTAATCTCTGTGGTTCAAATGCAGTTCGAATCCACCTTATTATCACATAAATAAGCTAAAGCCCACTAAAAGTATAACGGCTCTGGCACCACTCCACTGTGTATCTCCACAGGTCTCCTTAACCTGTTTTATTTCCCACTCTCTATCGTTCTCCTCCTTCGCGAGAGATTTAACAATGTTCCTCTCATTGTGAGGCATTCATCTGTTTTATGCAGCACTGGGGTATAAATCAGAGGCCTGAAATGCCCTCCAAAGTCTGGGAACCCCTCCTCCCCAAAAACTGGCCCTGTGAGCTGGAGATGAGGTGATTTAATATCAGAGGGTGCTTTGTCTTAGCATGCTGTGCCACTGACATCTCTCTGCACCACTAAAAGCAAATGCTAAGTCCAGCCTGCAGCTGGATGAGGGAGGAAAGCGAGGAAGGGAAGAAAAAAAAGTCTTGTGGAAATTTACGATCAGGCCCACTGTGGGCAACCCCCAAATTTCATATTGTAACTTTATCATTCTTAATCCAATTTAGAGAAAACTTTTTTTTTTTCTTTTGTTGCTAATGCATTATAGTTTAGCAATGGTATGGTTTTTACGAGGACTTTCTGTAAATTATATAATTATACATTTTCAGCCAAAGGGGCATTAATGAGACATCCGCAGGTGGGTAACATTACGGACATAACAAGGAGGGAAAACTCTACTCCGCGAGTTAGGTCAGTGTTTATGGGTGATGTGAAGTCACCACCTCATCAGGCGCTGTAAACTTACAGGATGGAGAGAATGACGTAGCCTAATGGAGTGACCACCCACCTGACATCACGCTGCATTGTCACACGCTGGCACATGACAAGCCCTCTTCTGTTGAATCCGTGTCACCAACACACAAACTTGGCACTCCTCAACAGACGTGCCCTCACTCCTCATGCCAAGGAGGTGTCCGAACACTCAATGCCACAAAAGAGCCAAGAGAGGCCTTAATCAGCCCTATTAACGCCAGCCAACCGGAGGAGGGATGTATCACATAATGTGTGCCAAGAAAGACTCGCATGTTTCTAAAGAAGAAACTCTTTAGTATCTACATGTCACAAGGTTTGCTTTTCCCATGTTCCTATATGAAAAGGTTGCCGACTGATTGAAGAGGCTATGCGATAAATGTATTATTGTTACTATTAGGGATGTTGTGAGCTGCGGGTATCAGGCCAGGGCGACACATTTCTTACTTGGTATTGGCTATGGAAACTCATTTTTCCATCTCCGAACCAGCTGCTGTCAAAAAATGGAAAGTGGCTGTCGACAAAGACTAACAATTATTAGACTCTGGGAAGATGGAGGAGGAGGGGGCGGCATGCGTGAGATAAAGCTCCCAGCCTCGATCGAGCACATTACAGTCATGTGGCATTTGCCGCAAGACGTCTCGTTCGTCTTAAAGACTGAATGTTATCGTGTCTTCTGTTTAAGTCGGTCACAAAAGACCATACAGCCACTGTAGTGAAGTAGTGAACAAAAGAGTGATCGTCACATTGCAACGTAGGTTCGTATTCATTACTGTATATCATTAATGTCCTGCAAACGGAGCAGGGAACAATATCACACAACAGGTCACATGCACGACATATAGAAATATGCATTAATGCTCCAATGATCCATGCTCCCCCTCCAACATATCAGGACTTATGGGACTTTAATAGGAGACTCAATTCAGCTCATTCTCTTCCTATTATGCAACATCTCTTGGACCACCATTTCAGCTCTTTTGTCTCATTTGCCCCTTCACCCTTCCATCATGCACAATTATGATAAAGACATTACCAGCTACTATAACATAGCTTGAGAAGTGACACATGTGTAGGAGCATTGTCCCCCTGCTACCTCGAAAGCTGGCCTATGGTGAACTAGGGAAGAGTGCTGCTCATTTATAGTGGGGGGCCTGTTTCTACTGCTGCATTTTCATGCTTTCAGTTCTCATTATGACCACAAAAAGAGAACTGCAAAGGCCCCTTGGAGCCCGGGCCTTGGAAACTCTGCTACGCTAAACCACCATAATATGCGCCTCTGTCCCACAAACATACTCAAGGGGGGCTCTTTGGTTGCCGTGTAATAAGTCCTGGCGTGCTAGCCTTGTAATTGGCCATAATTAAAAGGAGGCAAAAGGAGACGAGGATCTTCCTCTCAGCTTCAGCTGCCAGGCAGCAGGAAGTAGTAAAGACACGCTGTCTCTTCCTTTACTAGGTGCCACTCCGTCTTTCTCTTTGAGCCTCTTTTCTCCCTTTCTTCCTGCCACTCAGCATCTTTGTGAGGAGTATCTTTTGGGTCTCTGTTTGGAACCGCCACAAAGTGGAGGGGGGTGAGCTTGAGTGTGTAAAGTCTATCCCTTTTCATCCTAAAAACCCCCCTGCTGTCCACACTGCACAACGTCTGTGTGTGTGTGTGTGTGTGTGTGTGTGTCTGTGTGCGTGCACGTATCTTTACCATCTTTGTTTCTGTTCGGTCTGTAATTATTTAGTCTACAGATGCTCCGTGTGTGTTTGCTGTTGTCTGTTTCCTGCTTGCAATCCCGTCTATATCATGTCTGTGCAACTTTCACGACACTACGCCACATCTATACAGCCCGTCTTCACTCAGCAGGCCCATTACATTTAAGAGATGGGGATTTCACTGGTTCCGTTTTCCAAGCTACTTGTTGACTTTGGCGCCAGGACCACCTCTTGGATAGTATATAAAAACACATAACAGTTTAATGTATGTCTCTTCTGCGTATTTTCGTTTTTGGTTGTTGACGTTTTCTTTCAAGTAAATCCAACGCACAGTCCTTTCCAAATGGCTTACTTTTTCAACTTATCATTAGCCTTTAACTTTGCCTTGCTCTTCAAATGATGTTGTCAACTCCAAGCAAATTCAGCTGGACCAAGGAGTTTTGAAACCTTTGATCCATAAATGGCTCCCAAGAAGCACAAGAAATAGCTACATTCAAATGACTGCTTCCGTTACAGGTTGCCAAGATGTCATTGTTTTGTGGGAAACTCAGTATAAAAGTTCTGAACCATCTTAACAGCAGTACAAACGGATGCATTTCAATGTGTTTGTGAAGAGAGAATAACCTGCTTCTGAAAAGGTTGAGGGGAAAACTTCACCCAGAAAGGTTTGGACGCCAATGATTATAGAACAAAAAACCTGGTGCCGGTTTCTCTTTCTACCGGTGAGCATTTCTAATTTACGTCCATTAACTTCTTCACAAAGTGATCATTTCTAATTTATAAAGCCCTCAGTGCTGTCTGTTCCGAGCGTCGCGTTGCTCTCGCTGCTTCAGCTAGCATCTGCCTCGGCACACTGCTGACAGAGGGGAGAGTGCTGACGGGGCAGCGCTGAGCTTTTGTTACCTGAGCGTCACTCACCGTAACCCAAAACAAGACAGCTGCTTGACTTAGCATCAAGCTGAAAGGAAACACCGACGAGGCAGGGATGGAGGAGGAGGGGGAGGGAGGGGGAGGGCGAAGTGGGGGCAGGGGAACAAGTTAATTGGCGTGCCAAGTTCATATGCGTGATGCTTGAATGTTGGAGGCCTTATCTTGAACCAACAAAGTGTTGATAGAAATGTAGAGGCCGGGTGGGAAGAAATAGAAATGTTGCCCGGTTGACAGGTATACTCAATGACAAGGAGCACATTCAAAACCACGGACTAAAGAGACTACAGCACTTATTTATATTCAAACGCGATAAAAATGAGCAACCATCTGTGACTTAACAACTTTATTAGACCTTATATACCCTTGTTCCACTGACATTTAACTGCTTATGGTTCCTCCCATTCCGACAGGCACATTTTTACCTAAAACGTCTAAACTCGACTGCACTTTGCAGACTTCAGTTTCTCCTTTTCCCCGGTCTTTTCTGTTGTCAAAAGATGAAACAATGACAAGAGGTCATGCGGGGCCCACGGCCAGCCATATTTCCTGAGGCTCCGCCTGTGGTCTTCACAGCCAAAAACACACACGGACAGACAGTGGGAGGATTCTGCCATGACCTTCCACCCCAGCTGGGCTCCCTCGGGGGTCAACAGAGGCCATGTTGCCATCTCTGCAGAGGCCAGCACCTGGATCACTGGACCCATCCACAGGGGAAAGGGTGTGTGTGTGTGTGTGTGTGTGCGCACGGGCTTGGAGGAAGGGGGTCTCTGGGGAAATGAATCAGCCACTTAGTTCAGCCACCCGCCCCCTCACTTACAGAGCTCGCTTCAGCAGGACCCAAAGGTCAACTCTCACCCTTTCTCGCATTTCTGTCTCTTTTTGCAATTCCTCGATACCTCCCCCACCTCTCTCATCAGAGGTGAACAAGGAGCTATTTCAGAGTGATGTGAGAAACAGAGGTGGGTGCTGTGTGTGTATGTATGCATATATGTGTGTGAGAAATGGAGAGTGTAGGTCACTTCCCACATCTGTCCTCCCAGCTAGGCTTCATTTAATGCCAACATAAAACAGCAGACATGGTTAATATCACTGGTGGCTTGGCTTGCATTCAAGTTCAAATAACAGATGAGACTTTATATGATATTCCGTGCCTTTGTTGGTTGGTGCAAAAAGACCAAAAAGCAGTCAGCTGTAATTGTACGTCTGAGAGAAAGCTGTAATTATGTGTTTTACATCTTATGAAGGTGTGGAGGGGAGCGAGTGTGCAGCAGACAATGAAAAAGCCCACAAGATCACCATCTAAGAAGAAAACCATTTCTTAATCTGTTAAGGCCCACTGAAAGCCTTTTGAAAAAAGGCGTGAAGGTAGCATATATGCACCTGGATAATGTGGACTTAAACTCGAGATGGCAAATTGCTAACTTCATAAGGAATGCTTTGTCAAAATTATGGCTCTGAGCGATTATGGTAAAATATGCTGAGCAGCATGATACCCATTCAACAACCACTCTTTTATCAAGTCACATACCTCCTCACCCTCAACATGCCTCCCCTTTTGAAAGGCCGCTACAGTATATACTGTAAAGTATAAGAGCATGTAAAATGAGCAGGTATCAGTGTGTGTGGTAGTCTGGACAATGGTTTTCTATCGGTGCATTTAGCCTGTGCGTGTGTTATGTTCAAGATGTTTGTGTGTGCTGCAAATGTCTGAACAGAAGAGAGTGTTTTTGTGTGTGTAGTGCCCAAAGCGCACCAGTTGCGGCTATCTCTTACCTCGTCACCCTATACGAGAGCAGTGTGCGCCAAAGGCAAGAGAGAGGAGTCAGATTTGTACATTGAATGACACTTGTGCCCTCTTATCCCCCTCAGCCACGGCTGCCAAACGCCCACTGACGGAAAGTCGGCATCTGCCCAACATGCCTCCACCGGGCATATCAACACGGGCCATCACACACCCTCACACACACAACCCCGGAGACACACACAGGCAATGTACACAAAGAGAAACCGGAGGCACACACCCACACTGACACACCTAAGGGCAGAGAGGAGAGAGAGGATACTGTTATGGGTAAAAGAGACACCGAGAAGTTGATCGGCGAGTGAGAGTGTGTGGTGCTGTTATGGCTGACATCTGGCGGTAAGAGAATCTGCGGCTACTTGAATGCCTGGGGGCCTGGGACCGTTGACAGTTTCCCCCCGCTCCTCCTCCTGCCTGATGGCAAGGACTGATAGCGACGGGGCAATGTGGCCTTCCTCCAACTGTGACTAAGCCACAGTCAGTGAGAAAATCATGCATACTGCAAATAGGCCCTTATCAAAAAAATTCACTCCGATAAACAGTCATAACATTTTAAAAATGATTTAAAAAAAAAAACCGGAGCCACTGAGATGAGATAAACTTGCAGAGTTTCCATCAACTGGAAACATCTTGCAATGCTTCAGGAAAAGACACATCACCCCATTAGCCTCCAACAATCTTTAACCCACTGCCCTGTCTATAGGGCGTTAGCATAACGCAGAATGTTCTCCAGCTGGTAGGACAATGAAAAGATACGCGAGTATGTGAATATATGTCATTTTTCGAAAGGGACACCCTTGTGTCAAAAAACAACAACGGGTGCAGCGTACATTAAGTAACGGTGTCTCTATCAAACCAAGTCTAACAATGGAAACAATTCTTAAAAACTTTGTGTCGAAATTAATCGCAATGATCTTGAAATCACACATTATTAATTCATCGTAAAATAAGGAGATATTAAAAAAAAAATTTCATTACATTTTTTTTTTAATACTGAAAAAAAATACAAGTTATCGGAAACCTTCATATATTCTCATCACAAATTGAAACAAAATAAGCAAAAAAGTCTGTTGTAACATGTAATAATCAATATCCCTCAACGGCTACAGAAAAGAAAGAACGACGGTAGATTTAAACTGACTATGTACAGTAAATTGACTTATAAATCTAGATACGCTTTGCAGTGCACACATCCCGAGGGAAGAGGGAGTCACATTCACAACACTCCATCACACAGCAGAGGGCCAGAACTGGAGATATCATTGTGTGTCTCAGTGGCGTCTAGTTTCCATCCCCTTCCATTGCCTCAGAGCAGCAGGCCGGTGCAACTGGATCTGTCAGCCGGGTCCATCAGATAGCCTCCATGGCTGTGTCTAGCTCTGTCTACCTGTCAAAGCTGTGTGGCTGTCATCCAGCCAGTCAGGCAGCCATTGCCCGGCCACCGCCCCTGCCTTATCAGGATAATGAGCTGCATTTAGGTCCATTATGAGCTGACCCCGAGGACTTTCTCTGCTGCTAAGCGGGGGCCTTGTGCCAGTGATGGACAGCGGGAATGTGATACAGGGCCGGGTTGTGCTGCAGGAGCAGGACTGCAGGGGATAGGAATGAGGAAACAGTGCATGTGGTGGCCGGCTGCCTCAGGACAGTAATAATATAAGCTAGGACAGGGAAGTCCACAGTTGCTTTACACCATTTCACATGTACGCGTAATACAATTCTTACTGGGAGGACTGGCAGCCTCACCCAGCCTCAACACTCCACGTTACGCTATATACTCTATATTTCTCCAAATACCTTACATTTTAATGTAGGCAATCAAATAGATAAATAAGCAATGCATATATACTGTATATATGAATATATATATATGAATATATTTATATACCTCTATATATATATAAATATATATATATATATATGAATATACAGTATATATACTTCTATATATATATGAATATATGTAAATACAATTTATGACATTTTATTGTCAAAATTATTACTTATGAATCTAAGAAAATCTTCTGCTTTAATATCTTTGTATAAGAATATGTATAAAATATTTCTTTATAGCTTTTGTTTTTTTTAATATGTGAAATAACAGAATCAGAATCTGGTTTCACATACAAGGAATTTGCTTTGGTGTAATGGTGCATAAAAACAAGCATAGTAAGAGTATTAATAAAGATAAAAGCAAGTACTACAAAAGTCAATAAACATAGATATGAAACATGAAAAAATATGAAAAAGATACTATAAAAATATTAAAATATATCTGTATATTTTATATCTAAAATGGAAAAGCTGAATAGTTTTAGAAGTGTGCAAAAATATATATATTGTCCAAGGATTGTGCGAAGTTCACAGTGTGAAGTATAAATATAAATGGAATATGTGCAATAATAGTAATATAATATAGTAACCTAAGACTGATTCCTGGTAAGTTACCAATGAAATTCATTTTTTATTTCAAATCTGTGTAATTAATTAGGAGCTACACATTTACACCAAAACCCTTTAGGAAAAAGGTAGACAGGCCTCTACTGTACATGCACACGCATGACACGAATACCAATTCATGCACAGAAATACGAGACGACAAACCACGCAGACATATAATTTTACTTCCCTCTAGCTCTCTTGTTATATCTCACTCTCCCTCTCCCTTTCCCAATCAGTCAACAGAGTTATAATCTACTGATTGTGAGCTCCTAACAAGCTCCTCTTTGTTTTTTGCACCCGCAAATTGCTTTGAGGACAAACTAGTTAGACGACAAAACAAAAAAAAAAAAAAAAACACCAGAGAGAGTGGGAAAACCTACAAAGCTCTGCCCAAGTGACGCACAGTCATTACCATCATCACAGAGGATAATTAGTACAAGAGGGTAAAAAATATTGTTGCCAATCATTGAAAACAAAGACTGGTGGGAGGACACGACTGGTGAAAGGAAGAAGGGGAGCAAAAGTGGCGGGAAGACGAGCCAGCAGAATTAAGCCCATGGGAACTGTGAGTCAGGGGCAGCAGAAAGTATGCTGCAGAAATGGGTGGGAATGACTGGCCGAGCGCACGCAGATAGATGCACGCACGCACACACACACGCACACACACTCACACTCACACTCACACTCACACTCACACTCACACTCACACTCACACTCACACTCACACACGGCTTTGCACGTGGAGATTCAGCACACACACACACCTTAACGCGAATGACCAAATAGCACAATTAAACATATCAAAGCACGTATTGGTCCTTCCACACAAACATCGCTACCACTCGAAATAGCAACAAGCCATATTTTCCATGTTCTGGTCCATTTAGCTTGATGGGATTCATCCAGACGTCTCTCTCTGCAAACTTCTCCAGTTTTATTGGCTTTGCTCAAGTTTACTGTTCAGGATGGAGAAAGTTCACTGAAAATTGGCCCCGATGATGTTTTGGGTCTGCCGTGACCTCATGACTCAATTCAATTCAGCAGTGAGATTGGATATTTCTCAAAATGGGGACCATTGTGCCAGAACAGCTCCTGTACAGAGATTAATGATTCATTGGATAATTCAAATGGTTAATGACTTACAGTGTTTGCCTTGCGACCTTATCTGCGATGATTGAAGCATGCTCGGTTGATTGCCTCACATGAGCCTGACACAATACCCATAGGCTCTCTCTCTCTCTCTCTCTGTCTCTCTCTCTTCTCTGTCTCTGTCTCTCTCTCTCTCTGTCTCTCTCTCTTCTCTGTCTCTCTCTCTCTCTCTCTCTCTCTCTCTCTGTTTATGGGTATAAACAAGCATTCTAATGCAATACTATTAATAATGCAGCCCTTACTGTGTCTTCATGTCGAACAGATTTCTAGTTATGGACAATTCTTCCTTTTGTAGTGGCTTTTTTTTTTTACATGCATTTTAATACAATGGAGCATAGTTTAGCTTTTAGGGAAGCAACACAAACAAACAGTAGTTTGGATTGATTGCTGCTTGTTTGGTGGTCAGAAGACTTGAAGAGTGCGCTGCATGTGTTTTCTTGGCTTTGTCTGCTGGAAAGAGTAATTGTACCAGTCTTAAGTGTCCCGTCTTTTACAAGCTACATTAGTGTTTTCCATCAAGCTGCAATTACGAGCTATTCATACACAGGGCAGGCCCTCCTCAGCTCGAGCTGCTCGGTCATTTCCGCGTTTAGCAGACACAAGCTATCTATTGACATGCATAGCAGATACCAGATTGGTAAGCCATCACACATGAAGTGTAGAGCTACAAGAATTGCCATAAAACGCAGCAAATACCATGCAAATGAGGGCAGGTAATGTCGAACAAGAGCAAATGCAGGTCTGGCTCCAAGCAAATGTCTGTGCCTCACTCACAGATACATTTGTAGGGTTGTTGTTTTCAGGTGAGACTGCTCAAAAAATAAATAAAAAAGGAAAGTCCCAGATGGGGGGGGGGGGGGGGGGGGGGGGGGGGGGGTGTAGGAAACATTTTATAAACTGCTGTGAAATTTGTCACTGATGCACATGGCCAATAAAGTCTTAAGCTTCCTCCCCTCCTTCAAAAACCACCCGTAATAGCAAAGAGGTTACACCATCGAAAAAATATGCCAATGATTTACCCATACTACAGACTTTGAGCAGCAGCCACAGTCATCTACTTATAAACCACACCCTGGTGCTACGTAATGCTTACATATCAGAAAAGCATCTCATCTGGTACATCCCGTCGCTCCAGACTCTTCTCCACTCACAACCACAGTGGGACTGGCAATTTCAGCCATTCCTACAAAGCCCAAATGATCTTTCCATCACGGGTAAAAGGGCTGATGGCTGGTTAGGTTAGGGTCGGTCAAATCAAATCAAGTCTTTAGGTTTTCAGGGTTTAAGGCTCTAAGTCTTGTCCAGGTTCTCTCAGCGATAAGTAATAGGGATGATTAAAAGGAATTTTAATTACGAGTTAGTTAGAACAGGTCTCTGATCACACTGTTAGCACGATGTTTCTCAAGGATTAAGGTCATTCATTATACTTTATATGATGACATTTGTTTGAATTTTTTGTTAACTGTGATCAGTACTAGTCCTTTTCCCCCCTAATGGTTTTAGATGTTACATTTGATCTGATCACCACGAGGCTGAAGTGGTGATGCCCATGTTCACTTTTTTTTTTATACTTCCAGTTATGCCTTGAACTATTCCTCAATTATTCCAAATCCACAAAACAAGGCTGTTTCGTATCCATTTGTTTTGAGTAGTGTTTTTTTAAATAATTAGCCGACACAACGTTTTCTTTGGGCTGCTTCTGTGTGCTTTATGGACTGAGAAACACCTTGTTGGGATGCCCAGCAACAGTCAATGAATAACAATTGTTAAAACACAATAAAAGCCCTACTCTGTCACTCATCCAGCCTGAAAGCCATACAACCATAGACAATAGATATATTAGGAAGTCTATTTGTGCTCCAAAGGGCGACATTATATTTACCTTAGTTTCTGTTAAGTATTGAGTTTTTCCTGAATTATTCGTTATACTCAAAGACATTACGTCCTTATTTTCAATGATTATATTTATTCTTTTATAACTTCCAGCTCAATTGAACTGTTTCAGTGCCCTGTGCTGTTAAATATGTTACCTGAGGCACTAAAACTGGATGATATTTTAAACTTTGCTCCACTGCTATCCCACACTGAAGTGGGTTATTATGCTGCCATAAATGTTGCTCACGACAGCAGAGGATCAGGAGCTCATCGCTCGCGTGGCTGGTTAATGTGTAGCCTGTTCGTCTAGTGCAGTAGGGACAGGTTAACCTGCTTCATAAGTTGTGTCCAGACCTCCTCTTTGAAGGCTCTGACGCACAAAGCCTGCCTCAAAGTACTAGCGCTAACAAAAGCTGACTGATCAAAGGCTTTGTGGCAACTCACATCCTATGCAAATAAGTTGCACTTGAACACACAGTAATGAGTAGAGCCGATGACCAGCTGACCACCAACATGAACATATGTCCCATGACGAGAAGAAATCACTGGTCACTTTGCTTTGCGCTGTCATTGGTTGGGAAACAAAAAAAAGAATAGACAAATGTGAAATTTAGGAAGACAACAGGGTAAATGGGTGAAATCCCTGAGGCGCTCTGGTGGCTCAGTAACATGCAAATACACAGCCTAACAGCCCTGCGTTAATAAAAATGGAAGGGACTACGATGCGAATGTTTCTTCAGGCGCAGGTGATACAAAAAAAGCTGGAGTAATAGATCCATGAGATTAAAGGCTTGTCAGACAATTGAACACAATTTTATAAATATTATGAGGAAGGATTTTACTGCTCTGGATAGCAACAACTATTCTTTTGTTGCGATTGAGGTAAACAGAATAAACATGGCGTTCGTGTTACAATGTAATCTACCTGGAAAGTGTGCTGTATTTGATTGACCGACAACGAGACCCTTGATGAACTTATTTTTTGGACGAATGCTACGTTATTTTTGGTTTGTTTGTTTTTTGCTAGAGCCCCCCCCCCTGCATCGATGGACTGGACTCATTCAAATGAATGAAGGGGCTGTGTTTTCAGACAGGACTAAAGTTGGTCTGAATGAGACCTTAATCCCTGCTAGCTGCTACCAAATTAAACTAATAAAAATCTAAAAAGTATGTGAGCTATTGGCAGTAAACACCGAAAAGGAGCGACCAGCGGCAACGGTGCAAAATACACTGCCAAAACTACAGCCAATGGTCAGCCACCAACACTCAACTGGACAGCCAAATGGCCGCTCGGTGTGTCAGGGCCTTAGTAACCATACAGACCTGAAGAGCAAGCTTCTCCTGACACACTAGATTTGGAACATTTGGCTGGGAAAGGATGGGCTGAACTATGGGAAAACTTTAACATACAACTACTAAAAGCGTGGGAAAATGCAAGCCTATGTTACCGCACCATTCACCCTCAATTTCATGGCAGTGCTTTTAAGTGTCAAAGTGTGATAAAGCTTTACTGATAGCTTAAGGTCTATCCTTAAAGACTTAACATTGAAGAATGCAGCCTGAACAAAAACTTTTTATTTTAAAAACTTATCTTGTCAATGTGCTGCTCATTTGAACAAACTCGGGAGTATTACAGTGAATGTGGGGCTTCTACCTTCACACAGTACTTCTTTTAAGTACGTCAAGGCACTTGAAGAGTTTTTAGTAAGAAATGGGAAACCAGTCACCTACTTCTCTAATCTGTAAGCAACGTGACTTCATGAAAATGCTACTTACAATTTCTTTGGTATTCGTCATTTCTTTACATGGAACTCTTTTATTTACTGTAATAGAGGTGCATATCCTTCACATGTGCTGTTTTACTTCCCCAAATGTTTCCGGTTCCAGACAATTGTAACGTCGAGTGCGTCTGTCTGAGTCTGTGTGTATTGGCGGGAGAGAGTGGATGTCTGTGTTCGTGTTTTTGTCAGCTGTTTTCCCCGAGGCCTGTCAGACTACATCTTGTGATACAGCAACCACACATGCGTTATTGTACGCCCAATACAGGCATGACTCAGCCACCTTTTGACAGAGATTTAGCAGATCTGCTCCAACTGAGCTGCATGTGGTTTCACTTTAAGGCTCCTAACATGGCGTGCATCAAACAAAATACTGTGAACTGGATGAGTGGATTTACGTTAAGGTGTGCGCGGTAAATCTCCACGTGCAAAGCCGGTGGTGAGTGTTTGTGTGTGTGTGTGTGTGTGTCTGTGTGTGTGTGTGTGTGTGTGTGTCCTGCAGCAGAGGTGACCACTAATGAGCATCTATAGCGGAGTGACCCTGTGGTCTGTGGAGAGAGTCAATGTGCTGTGGCTGAAAACACGCACACACACACACACACATGCGTGTTATAGGTCAGTCCGTGTGTGTGCGTGCGTCGTGTCTCTGTGTGTGTTTCTGTGCGTGTTTCCGTGTGTATCATGATGACCACCACCCCCTCATTACCTCCATCATGGCTGGAAACAATCAGCTGTAGGCCAGAGTCAGGCGTTTCAAACCTACAGACCTAGCATTAGATAAGCCTCGATCACCACAGCCTGACTGGCCTCAGATTGGATCCAGCTTTCCAAACTATGGGGCAGCACAATCTCAGAAACCCAAATCAAAATAGCATTTTCCCCCTTATTTCAACCGTACGTGCTGGATGACATAAAATGTATTGATTGCCATATTCTGTCAACACAGGACTTTGAAGTTCGGGCTTGCTATAGTTGGAAAAAGTGAGGTCAATCGCGATTAACAGATTATTATTAATATGATTCATGAACGTTATTCAAGCATGGGTGCATAAAGTGCACTATTGTGCTTAAACAGTTGTAGATGCATTTATGCATATTTATGTTTTTGACTTTATATTTTGACCCATTATCTAAACTACTTACTGGCAAATTTACTGATCTGTGACTGTGTCCAAAAGTTAATATGTGCAGCTTCCTGTTGTTGAGTTACTGATTTACTGTACCGTCACTATCACTAAATCACTAAAGCCATTATAAATGCAGTAGGACAGACAGGCCATATCTCTTCTTAGCACACCTGCCTGCCTTCCACCTCCAGGTTACACAACAAAGGAAAAGGAAAAGTCATTGTGATGCCGTACCAAATGTGTTCACCACCTCAGTCTGTTTGGTTTTTAACTGATTAGAAATTCATTTGTAAGTTTTGATATATGAACAAACTTACATTTTTTTCTTCTTCTTGATATTAATAACATGCCATGAATATATATTGAGATATGTATCGACAGCACATCAATTCCTCATAATTTCTTGGCTTTTTCTCTTTCACCACACTGTCACAGTGCCACTACCCGGCGTAACATATTGCTAAATCCTGCTTTGTATGCATTTATTTAATAACTTATTTTGTTTTTTTATTCATCCAAATGTTACAAGGTGCATGGTCTATTAGTTGGAATAATATTTTTGTCTATGTTTAAAGCTGCAGAAATGACTTACTGTACCTGCAGTAGTTCTGCATGCATACAGTTGTGCTATACACTGTTAAAAATCTAAACATTGCCATACTACTACAGTTATAATCACGCGCAGCAGTAGATTTACTGCAGTTACTTACGTTGCTGTTTTGATCCATGTAAAAAAAAAAAATAATTAAAAATGGATTTTCATTTTACACAAGAAAGAAAAATAAATGAGCTGGATCTGCTGAGTGACGTGATTGTTAGTGTCAGGTGTGAAACGGTATTAAGTGTAGACCTGTCAGACAACAGACAATACACCTGTAAAGTTGCACAACAACACGTCCAACAGCTGATGAGGACAAAGAAACTCACACGCACACACACACACACACACAAATACACAAACCTACTTCCTCCATGTATATGTAAAGGTATGCTATAAATGACAAAACACATGTCTGCATGCATGCACGCACACATACGCACACATGTTGAGACAGTCGCAGAGAAGGTAAGGTACTCAGAGATGCCTGCGCACACACAAACACACATAAACACACACACACACACACACACACTGGGCATGGGACAGTGGGAGCAGGCCAGGCTGTTATTCTAGTGCAGGCTGGCTGAGTTGACCGTGTAATCTCCAGGGTGGAGTCCATATTGGGTTTCTAGGCAATTCACTGCTTTTGGCCCGCTTGTTTTGTGATTTAGCGAAAGAGAGAAAAAAAAAAGAGCGAGAGGGAGAAAGGGAGAGGTAGAGAGGACAACAAGTGTGGGTTGTTTTTCTTTCTGCCCGGCATATTGTTGATGAGTTGTAATGCAGTGTAACACAAGTGGCGGTTAACCTCAACGGCCGAGAGAAGAGAGCGAGCGTGAGGAAGAAGACAAAGAAAGACAAAACAAAAAGGAGCAATGGAAACAAATAAAGAAAGTAAAAGAAAAAAGAGAGGAGACAAAACAAAGAAGGAGACAGATATAGTGACAAGCTGAAGGGGATTGGTGGGTTGGCTGGAGAAACTTGTGGGAAACAAAGTTGTCCGTAGTTGTGACCGTGCCTGCTGTGAATTTTGTTTACAGTTATAGTTGGAACTTGGTTTGGGGAAGGAGAACTTATTGTGCACAGTGACATGATGGCTTGCAACTTGCAACAGATACCATCTGTCATTGTTGAGCTGGGGGAGATAAGACTATCGAGGCTGTCATTGTCAAATGCCTTCACTGGCAAATACACTGATTTAAAGGAACAGTACACTATTTCTTCAAAACACGGGGTGTCTTTATATTTAGCTTTGCTTCTTCGTTTATACAAGTTTGTTCTTGAAACACATCCAGCAAGTCGGTTTCTTTTTGAGCCACAGTAGACATATGTTAATGTTTGTTGAAATGTCATGTAACGTGTTGACAGTGGTAATACACGCGTCGCTGCATGCAATTCTATCTTTGAGCTATGCGTTCATGGCCCTCAGAACAAAGTATCCGCAGAGTCGTAAAAAGTATCATAGGGTGTACAAATCTGAATAATAGTGCTGAAAAAAAAACGTGTTTGTTAGCCAATTAATCCACTGGCCAATCGTCAGATAATTAATCCTCAACCGTTTTGATAACCAATTAATCAGACAAAAGGCAACTAAACAATAAGCAATTCATTGATTCATCAAAAAGAGCTCAACAGCTGAATCGATAATGATTATAAGTCCACGTTTAACACCTAATTAAATACAAAAATTAGAACCTAATTGCCTCTGACTAAAACCTTAGTCGCGTGAGTGCTAAGAAGAGATTGTTTTGATATTGTGGCAGCCATCTGCCGTAGCATGCTGTCACACCAATGACAGAACAGTGTAAACGGCTGGTGTGACAGACGACAGACACTGAGCTGCCCGGGGAACCCAGGGAGGGGCCACACACACACACACAGACACAGACACAGACACACACACACACACACACACACACACGCTACACACTACACACTACACACACACACTCAGCACCTGCATTCCCACAGTAGTCCAAGTCAACAGTCACAGCCCAACCCTACACTGTCAGAGAGGGAGGGACGGGGTGAGCGTGTGTAGGGGGGAAGGAAACCCTTGGAGAGACGGAGAGAAGGGAGTGATTTAAGCGCTTCTCCCCTGGATGAGGGAAGCTGGAAGGGCCCAGTGTGGAGGTGGGAGTAAAGCAGGAGTGATGGGGGGGGGGAGTGAGTGATGGAGGGGGAGAAGGGTCAGAGGGAAAAGGGAGGGGAGTGATCCAGCTGAGACAGCAGATCTCCACAGAGGCTCAGTGCCAATGTCAAGGTGCTGAGTGAGCTGCGCGGGGAGCTCCAAACACACACATAGGTATTTCTCTCAATTTGAGGTCAAAAATAGCCTCATACACTCCTCACTTGGCTTCCTGCTAAATTCAATAGTGAACAAACATTATGTTCACTCCACAGACACTCGGATGCATGCAAACACACACACTCTAACACACACACACACACACACACACGCACAATCTCTCTGCTCTCAAGTGCCTTCTCGCCCTCTTCCCTCCAGAGGAAACTCTTCGCTTCCCTCTTCACCTCTATCTCGAGCCGTGCACAACCTCCTGTCAGCTGAGACAAACTGAGAGGACAAGACACACTGACGGCCAGAATGGGCTCCATTGTGCCCTAATTACCAGGCCTGCTGAGATGCCCTTTGACCCCCGAGACACAGGCTGTTTGGCCAGTGTTGGACTGGTGGGATTGAACCTCTTGGCCAACACTGACCTTTCGATGTTCACTTCTCACCACAAGCTGCCCCTGAGCAGTGACTTTACGTGCAGATGCTAACGGCAAGAGGTGATTTGACTTGGCTAAAAGTAATGCGAAATATGTCAGATAAAAGTCATTTTGCCGTCCAACTCCGGCTGATTTTGAGAGCAACTCCTCTGCTGGTTAGTTAGTTAATATGACTACTTGATCTCCTTCTGTCCAGCATCTGTGAGAAGATAAGACACAGGAGAATATCTTATATATTCCTTATCATTCTGTTCTAGTCTTCTCTGGTCTTTTCTAGAAAAAAAAAAAAAACTCTGAAGGAAGATACATATCCCAGTCAGCTTGCCCTTCTCTTTCCTTCTTGTCTCTGTCTGAGGTTCACTGCAACCCGTTATCTGCTCTGCTTATCAGGCCGACTTCAGCGCAGACACTCCTGGCCTCCCTCTTCCTCAGCAGCATGTCATGGAGGAGACGTACAGTATCGAGACCTCCAGACTAAGGTCTGACTCTCACTCTATCTCTAGCTGCTTGTCTGTCTCTATCTCTGTGCCTGTCTCGGTTCTTAAGCACCATTGGAATAAGAGTGAACGGATGTCTCTGCCCGCTGTGCGTACAGAGTATCAGCTGATCTGAATATCTGCCACTTACACGTTGAAGAAAGTGTTTGTGAGTACCATTTCACCGTCTGTCTCTTGCTTATTTTTACATCCGCAATGGATCACTTATAAGCGAAACGGTCACCCGTAATGACAAACCCACAGTCCGCAGCTCCTCTCTCTATGGGGCATTTCAGTGCCTCTAAATCATCACCATCATGTTTGGCTGCAACAGTCAAACGGCCACTGGAGTTTGCAAAGACCAAAAGCAGAAGAGAAAAAAAAGGAACGTGAATATGTGACACATACATTGATCAGGTGTTCAAAAACACGGCCAGCTGTGGTTGAAATGCTGTCATTCATGTCCACATAAAAGACAAGTACATTTGGGAATTGGAGGTATTTTGTGTCTTTCATGTGACTCATTCCCACGTTACAATTCTGCTTATGTTAAGCAATGTTTGCACGAGACTTCTCTTGGGACTACTAGCTGTCTCTATTTACAACCATCAATGTAACATCATCATTTTTGGTCTTTTTTTTTTTTTCTTCAATGTGAGAGTTGTTCTCACTTGACCTATGTCGAAAGATTCCTGGAAGGAAGGTCCTCAAAGTGTCATATACAGAAAATCTACTCTAGCACAACAAAGGGGCTTATCTGTCTCACTTGGAACCGATCAAGGCCAGAGGGGGCAGAGCGACTGCACCTCAGGAAAAGCTCTCTGCATTGCATCAGCATTTTATCATTCGGACTCGGATTACAAAACATGCTTGCTATTTTCTTTGATTTTCACTTTAAGGCTGTAAGATGCCAGCAAAGACAATAAACCTTGAATTGCATGTAAAACGTAAGACTTGGCATGAATGCAAGTTATGATATGGCTGTTCAACTCTATCTGCAACAATGGAGACGGGAGAAGCTGCACCGCCTGTGGCCGTACTATCAGATGATAGACACAGGGTGGGGGACATTTTCTGATGGTCACCATTCAAAGTGTTGTAAATATGCAGTTCCCATTCACGGCCCCATTTACTGATTCAACCTCAAATGCCAGATTTGATCCATTGTACTGTATGGGAGTAGGCGAGGCCTGTATCCTGTGTGAACTACAAAGTTAATTGCACACAATTGAAAGGTGTGTCGCTTTAATTCTTCTACGGGGAAATAGAGGGCCCAGAGGTATAGAAAAACACTCACCATTATACTCCCATAAAATCATTAGTTTACTGAGAAAAAAAAAAAAAAGAAAACTCACTATGGAATACAGACAAGCTTGTTAAGTGTTTCGCGAAAACCTGACGCCATTAAAGCAAATAGGAGCCGACAGGAGACTGGGCATAGTGTGGCTGGAGCAAGTCGGGCAAACACATAGGTGTGCACATGCACACACACATGCCATCATTTACTGTGGGCACTAGCAACCCCACTGTTGCCTGAGGGATGTGTCTGGGCACAGAGTACCATAGGGCCAATGTCTGAACCACAAGTGGCCCAGTCAAATCTTTACACAGTCATAAACACGCCGGCATTAGTAACAGCTAGTTAAAATCATTCCATGAACTAAGGTGCTAGCCTGCTATGGCACAACACCCCGCTGCAATAATAACATTTACCTTTTTCTATTTTTAATCTGCTACCGTATAATTGGATGGCAGTGTCGGCCTGTGTTGGTGGGTGCACCAGTTTGGCCGAGACTGAAACATGTGAGCAGCTATTGCATGGATTGACATGGCATTTTGTACAGAACAGTACGTCCCGATTATTGGATACGTTAGCATGAAATATGGTACAGGTATTCATGGGGCCCAGAGGGAAATTTTTAACGACTTTGTCAATCGCTTAACTTTTCACCTACTGTAGCTCCATCATCAGGTCAATATTTGAATATGTAAAATATTTTGGATAAGACCACATACATGCAAAACTAAGGACACTCCTATCAGCCTCAACTGTACTGTTTAGTGCTAATTAGCAAATGTTAGCATAGTAACACGCCAAAGTAACGTGGTAAACAAGGTACAAAACACATTATAATCCCAACTATACCTACAATTATACTTTTCAATTTCTCACTTTAAAGAATATTAACATGTCTATCAACAAATCCCTTTTATCAAACTCTCAGTGCGTCAGTGGTTAATATTGTCAAGAACAAGAACTTTGCCAAAATAAAATACTAAACCTAGCAGTTATGAGTTCAATCAGGAAGGAAAATCTATTAGAAGATAGGTAAACAAGACTAAGCCTTTCTACAGACACATTTTTATCAGTACACAAAGCCCTGGCTGTATCCTAGTCTGTGGCACACACCCCCTGAGACGTAGATGAGTGAATCATGGTGGTAAACATATTCAAACTACAGGAGCAATTACAGGTTTCACTGGAACAAATCAACAACATTTTTGATTCACTTACAACAGCCTTTACAGATTCATGAAGTTTCATGGGTGCATATTGATGAAGCAGAGATACGTATCTGCATAAAATACACACATACAGGGAGTATTCCACACAAGCACATATTCCCCATTACAAGTTCCCCAGGTACCAGCTTGACTTAATAGCAGTGACATTTACACTCCTGGTCTCTGGAGTAATTCACACAGCTTGGCATTATTCGCAGCTGGTTTACTGTTCCATGCAGTATAGACTGATTTAATAGCACTCAAGAGTAGGGTGGCACCAGGGCTACTTAGCACTGTGCATTAGTAAGACTACATTTCCCAATAAAACACAGGCCCCTGTTTCAGGAACTGTATTCTGACCCCTTCATAACCTTCTTAAATAAGCTAACACCTCTCTGCTGATAATGAACTGGTCCATGCAGGAGTATATTAGCGGTCATGTCCAGCCCGAAAGGAGCGATGGCATTTGGCCAAGACAATAAAATATATGTTCAGAAAATATATCCCAGGGCCCTCCGAAACTTGGGCAATTAAAATGGAAATGTACCATGGGTATTTACAGCCAACGAGCAAGCCCACACTGGGTGCTACCAAGATGCAGTCAGAGAGGGAGAGAGAGAGAGAGGGAGAGAGGGCTGACGAGAGACAGTGGCAGTGTACAGCATGATTTAGATGCTGTGAGTGAGACTGCAGACCTATAATCCTGAAGGCACAGAACCAGACAGAGACAGAGGAAAGAAGAAGGGGCAAGCTCAGCATGCAAAAAGCAGGGAGTGAGAGTGAAAGAGTGATAGAGACACACACACAGGCAGAGAGAGATAGAAAGCGAGCGAGCCTGCGAGATGGAGAGCAAGCAGCCAGACATGCAGGCAGACTGTCCGTCTCTGGTTTGTGGGAATGCGGTAAAGACACAGTAGTAGGCAGGGTCCCGGCTCTGAAATTAGAGAGTGGCGCTAAGAGAAGGGAGCCAGAGCCAAAGGCCGTCTGGGAGCTGCCAGGGGCTGCATCCCCAGCGCACCGCCGAAACATGATTTACTGCTGGACTGCACTACAAACAGCACACCGCTCCTGTTGCACTATCTAACTCACAGCAGCACACCACTCGTTGCATGCTATCGAGTTCACGACGCTATAAAGATACCACATCAACACATCAAAGTGTCGACGTGAGAAAGACCAGTTCTGCGTAGTGCAGCACGAGGCGTGTGTAGCGATTCAGAGGGAAGGCTGCTGGATCAGGAGTAAGGCAAAAAATAGCAACAAAAAAAAAAAAAAAAAAAAGTGAGTGTGTTAACAAAAAAAAACACCACAAAGGGTTACGTTGGTGTGGGTGTGTTAAGATGGAATATTGGAGGTTTATCAGACAGCACAATAACGCAGTGATTTATAATCCTATGAGAGGATTTTACAGCTGTGCAAAGTTGTCACGGTGATCCCCCTCCCCTCCCTTTCCCTTGCAAGGTAAACAGGAGGATTGCCAGCTGACGTTGTACCTACTGTATACTGTGCTCACTGAAGTTAATGAGGCTGCACTTTTGATACGTCGCTAATGTCAGTCCAGACAAAAAAGTATTGCGTTCTGTCCCTGAAATGTCTGTGAGAAAAATACCGGAAGCCTCGCAGCTCCAGGGGCTGTTTGTTCCGTAGACGACAATGACCTCTGACCTCTGACCTCCCTGTGGCAGAGGGACAGTGAAAAGAAAAATGTCCCTTTAAACGTGAATGCATTTTTCCACTGAGAACACAATGCAACGCAAGCATATTTGCACCGATCTACATCTTTTATCCACTTACATTCAGCGGCAGTGCAAGGAAGGATTCAGAGAACGAGATTTAATCGGGAAAGAAAAACAAGGGGAACTAGGTTGTTGTGTGCCGTATCGCAGGCCAAGTCCAGACATGCAGGGAGAGTCTTTATGTGCTTGTCTGCAGCATGGGGCAGTAACAGTTCGGCCTCTGCAGAGAAGCTCTGTGTTCCAGGATTTTTGCCTGTGTGTGTGTGTGTGTGTGTGTGTGTGTGTGTGCGTGTGCATGCGCTTCCTTTGCCAAGTTTCCTCTCTTTGTTTAGAACGGCCTGGTCAGTCCGGCTCCCCGCTGAGCACGCTGCGGCCAAATACACACATATATCAAAACACAGCACAACAACAGACAGGGTGCTCTCAGGGCAGAGAGGTGCTGGGAATAGGAGCACATGGGGGGGGGGAGACAGAGAGGTGTACATGAGGGGAAAGAGATAGAGAGGTGGGGGGGGCAGAGAACTAGAAAGATAGACAGTGTTGGACAAGCGGAGGTGGGATGGCAGCAAACTCTCGCTCACCCTTCGGAGCAGAAGGGCAGGAAAAGGACAGACAGTGGGTCACTGTTACCATCACTAATTACAGAGGGAGAGGGCTGAGGAACACGCCGAAAAGTGGAAGAATGAATAGAGCGACACCGATGACCCAGACGAAGGGAAGGGGGAGGGAGCAGGGCAAATGTACAATGTGACCACTTTCACCGAGATGCGACTCTTTCGATCATTTCAAGGGCTTTATAATGGAATAATATTCAAGTTTGCGCTGTAGATAATATTTTGACGTCTGATAGATTTGTCTTATTACTCTAAATGACAACGTGGGAATTAGTTCAGTTGCAATCTAGCGCACTGAACTCACACACACAGTGACGATGAATACTTGCGAGTGAATGAACCTAATGTCGCTTTTTGCCTCTTTTTTTTTTATACAGCATTCACGAACCAGTCCGTTTGGTAGACGTGATTTCGCCGTGCAGGACACCAACATATTGTTGCACAGAGACGGAAGTCTGCAGACAGTTAATTCCTCCTTTCATTTGTCCAAAAAAAGATTGGAGATGCCTGCTGTAGCTTTAAATACTTTCCAGTGAAGTTGAATAGGCTGAAAAACAACCCAGTCTCCCTAAAATTCAATTGAGCGTGACATAAGAACAGTGGAAACATCATTGAACTCGAAAGCATCTTTCAAGTCCAACAAATTTAAAAAATCTCTTTAAAAACGTTTACATCTCTGTATGTGGTCTGTAACATGCTGTTCAGCTTATTACAGTATTACTTGGTTTTAGTTTAGAATAAACAATTCCCCCAGTCTTTGAGTCCTGTGCATTAATACTGTTGTGATCGTTAAATTTAAGAGTTTTGTAGAGAAAATAACATCACAAGCGCAGCCACATTGACTACCCCGGGCACTAAAAAGGGATTAAAGTAATAGCTCCTATTGATGTGGGCTGTTACTTAATCTGGGAGCCAATATCCAAAAATCGAGGAAAACACAATTGGATACAAGATTTATTGATGCACAATCATTAATATATGTAGGGCCTGACACGCTGCTCCTCCTGCCGTTCAGCCTCAGAAGCCTCCTGCACGGGCTGAAGAGAAGATTAAGCTGTTTCTGTTTGCTGTAGCGATGTGGAGAGCTCAGCTGAAATACTGCAGGACGGATAACAGCGTGTGTATGTGTGACTGCATTTGTATATTTATGTGGGCCTGTATATCCACTTGTAATTTTGTATATGGTCTAATGTATAAATATGTATATATATATGAGCGTGTGTGTGTTTACCAGGCCCTCATCTGTAAAGCCCTCCACTGGGTCTGGATAGGACCAGTCTAAACACACACACACACACACACGCACTCACGCACACACACACTCCTGCCCCCCTCAAAGCCATGCTTTTAAAGACGAGGGGCCCTAAATGCCTTACAGATGGACTCCTAACAAACACAACACTCTGTCCCGGCCCTCAAGTATTTCCAGTATTTGGCCTTGCTGTAATTTACAGCATACTTACCTAATTGAGATGCTATTACGGTCAGGATACGCATTCTTCTGCGTACGCTGAGTGCTAATGCACAAGATATAAGCGTGACATACATGGCACAGTATATTTGCCCTGATACAGCGGAGTGAAGTTAACCACAGAGTGAGTGTGACGTACGGTCCATGTAGTATACTTAGAGCAACACAAATAATGATGCAGAGACATGTCTGCGCAGGTCTGAGGGCACATTAGACGGTTTTTTAGTCTTCACTAGACACTGCTGACGGTTTCAACAAAGACCCAAGCAGTTTCCAAATACAACTGAATACCATGTTGATGAGCGTGAAATACAAACTGAATAATTGCCCCCTTTGCTGCTGAATGATGAGTTGTTTTTCGCACATTGAAGTATTTTTTCTTCATTCTTTTTGTTTTAAGCAAGCTCATATCTCACAGCAGACTTTGTTTTGTTTCAATATATTTTTTAAATCTTTTATGTAATGTTAAGTCTGGATTAGTAAAATGACAACAATCAGAATTTACACATATACAGTTTCAACACAGACTTAAGTTGCATGTGTGTATTAGAATCCCTAAATTTAAAGTTAAATCAACTTCTTAAAAAAATGATACAATGTATGTATTATCAGTCTTGATATCTATTTTTTTTAAAACTCTGAACAATGAACTGCCATATCTTCTGTTTAAAAAAAAATATTTTGCAATAAGTTATTCAGTATTTCAAATATATATATATATATATCGTCAAATGACAAATTTGTGGACTAGTATTTTTTTTTAACCTTGTAAAAAACGTTCAACCTTTAACAAAACAAATGTCCCTCGCTATATAATTAAAGGCTCCCGCCTTCAGCTCCACACACTCATTTCAGTTTTAAGTTGCTGGGTTGCTTCGAGCTGCCCAACGCTTCACAATATTGTTAAATCTCTGAAACAAATAAGGGTCGGACTAAAAAAAGCTTGTTTTTCAGGCGGACATTTACAGGCTGTGTGAAAGCATATTGTTGTAATTTCCCTGCCCTTTAAGTCTATTGCTGTGAGAGAAAAATCCCGTCCCTATAAAACGAGGAGAGATTGAACACAAACACTGGGCTGACTTCATCCTAAAGCATGCAGCGATCTCCGTTCTGAAAGGCCACGCTGAAGCCCAGAGACACTGGCCCCTGTTTGAGCTTGTTGTTTGGGTATTTTTCATCGAGTGGCTCTGACAGAAAGATAACACACTGTCACAGAGTGCCATCCATCTTCGTTTCCATGTCGCTCCTGGGGAATTCAATCTTGAGTGTGTGGGGTTAGACACATTGGTGATTAATTGACTCTATGCTGATGTGTGTGTCAGTGTATGTGAGTGTAGACCTATATGTGTCTTTGTCTTTGTGTGATAAATCACTGTCTATCCCTGTACAGGACACACAATGCCCGAGCCCCCTTCAGCCCACTGAAGATAAATTAATCTACAAGTGGTGTGCTGACAATAGCTGGACGAGAAAACGATTCTATGTTACTTACTCAGCTGCAGCATGAAGCGCAGTCAGAGTAGTTGATGTCTGGCGTTTCACAGAGGAGAAGACAGTGGGAATTTGTCAAAAGCAAAAATGAAGCTGGAGGCCGAGCAAGAGGAGAGTATTGAGAAAGGCATGGAAACACACTCTTGTGCACACAACACCCAAAGCATTAGGGCACAGAGTTGATGAATAATCCCTGAGGGCTGTTGGGAAAGATCCTATACAGAGGCGATCCAACTGTGACACCAGGGTTTTGCTTTGTGTGTGAGATTAGGTTTACTATTATGAGCAACATGCAAGAGGTGACGCAGCTCAGAGATTGCACAACGTTATGAAATGCGAGCAGTGAAATGAGACAAACAAAAGGGTTGGGAATTGGCAACTGACTGAACACAAGCACTCTAAGCATTTGAAGCTCCAACGGACTTGATTCATTGTTTGTTTTAATCTCATAACACATCTACTGTAAACTTTCATTTCGATTAAGCGCTGTGTTTGGAGGGGTCATTATGTTGCCGCTGGAGCTCAGACTCGAGGTGGAAACGTTGTTTGCAGAGGGATGAATGCTTCTTTTAAGGTGTCGACGTAAAAAATAACTGCGTTGAATTACAACCATTATGGGGAGTACGCTATGAGTTGTGACTACAAAATCACCACATCCCAGAAACATGAAGCGGAGATGTTTAGTTTATCAAGAGCGGACAATAATGTCTGGACCTTAACGGAGCAGGCGTATCTGGAGGAGGAATGTACCGAGTAACAGAGGTCGGCGGGTTCATCCACCTGCTGCCTGAGGGAAAAAACGTTCCCATTAAACAGGTGTGCTTGCCCGTCAAAACATCAAAACAAGAAATTCGCACGACCAGAAATGAGAGAGAGGAAGGGGGCGTGTTCTGAAGCGAGAAAAATAGTAATTATGAAGGATGGGTGGCTCTGGGTGTCACAAGTTGCTACTCTGTTTCACTCTGACAGGGCGCTGGTTGCGGACGTCCATGCAGACGCTGTTCTGATTAGAGGAACGACGATTGGTTCCACATTGTTTAGGATGAAGCAGGACTGAAGCAGCCTGCATCAGCAGGGTTCCACCGATTTGTTTTTCCAATTATCCCCCTCTGAATTGTATTTCATGTCAAGGCAGAGCGGGGAGAGACAAAAAGCGAACGAGGGAAAGCGTGATACTGAAAGAGGAAAAAGGCGAGAGAGCAAAAGAGAGACTCGTAGGTAGAGGAGGCACATCTGAACGCAGGTTTATGTTTCCAATCAGGAGATTGCGATCACAACGTGTAGCCCAGAGCAAATGGGCCGTAACTCAATCACCGAGGGAGGTCTTCAGGCTCGGAGAGCACATTGGTTCAAGATCATTACTCCTCTCTCTCTCCCTCTCTCCCTCTCCCTCTCTCTCTCTCTCTCTCTCTCTCTCTCTCTCTCTCTCTCTGTAACACAGAGGTCCGAGAACAGCGAACGCATGCAAACATTACAGAACACCAGTGTTGTTGAGAGCTACAGAGATGGTATGGTAAATTTTAAGGCAAAGTAGGGGAAATCCTGAGCCGGCTGACTTGAATAGAAAGAAGTGGCTACAGAATGCATTGTTCTATTGTATAGGAGTTTGTTTTCATTTACTGCAAGATGGGAGAACGACTTGTCGGAGGTTCGTAGTCGATTTTCAACACCGGTGACTTGAAAAAACAAGCTTGAACGCGCAAACACATTTCCAAACCTTTCCAAATCCACAAACATGATTTCACTTTCGAGAGATGCCGCCAGTCAGATAAACAAACAACAGATGTAGCCACACGCTAAATCTAACAAGCACATCTCATATCCTACGATTAGCGCTTGGAAAGACATAGAGACAGGAAGGCACACACATCCACACACCGGTCCAACTGGTGCAACCATCCCCAGAGGAGAAATGTCTATCTTGGCATTACACTGGCATCAGGGTTCGCATCATGCTGGCATGGCATGACTGTCTATGAGAGAGGACACGCCTAGTTACACCTGTGGGCTTCATAACACAGCTGTTGTCTATTGGCTATGCCTCTTTTCTCTTCAGCCCCCCTTAAGGCTGAAAGGTGCTCTAATGTTCACTGACGGAAACATAAACATCCACAAATTGTCACCGCCCGACGTACTTAGGATTACAGGGGGGGCTGGCATGGAAAACCATCAAAAGGAGTGAAGAGAAAAAAAGAAAAGAAGAACAGAATGAACAGAAATGTAAATGCAGCATTGAATAGATGCTGATAGGTTGGAGAGCAGAGAGTGCAGGTGTGTGTTTGGACGCAGTCTGACCGAGCTCAGCCAAAACACGGTCATACGAAAAGATTCCGCCGCACGCATTCATCTGATAACAGACTCACACACACAGTTCTGCAGTCACACACACATAGTTCTGCTACACAAACACACACACACACACACAGTTCTGCTCATGAACACCAAGGGTAATCTAATCAGCTATCTCCCTTACCTTACCTTACCTTACACACACACACACACACACACACACACACACACACACACACACACAGCAGGAGTGTGCCTACCTTATCTTCTAGCCTGATCAGTCGCGCTCCAATAGTTGGGTATTCTTTATCTTCGCCTTTTCCTGGTGAATGAAAAAATTAAATAAAATGAAACATATACATATATATATATACAGTATATACACAAACACATTTTTTTTTATGCTGAAATAAATACATTTGCCTTGATGGCAAATGTGTACTACTGAATTTATTGATGGTAATTGCAAAGACAGATGCAGAAAAGTACATTTAGTTACACTCAGATCAATTACTGCATGCGCACGCACACGTTGCAAACACAACATTGCCGTTTACAGTTAGAGCCCTGAAGGCTCCTGATTCTAAGTGAAACCACCCATTCATTCATTTTCTGCTGCTTTTGTGGCTACGGGTCACAGTGGCAGTTTACAGCCCCCGACTGTAATGTTAACAGTAAATGCATGTCCGAAAGAGTTATGTAGCCTTAAAAACACAAGTTAACGCCATTATTCAGATCGAACGTTGGGTAAACCGAGTTTAGGAAGGTTAAGCCTCCGCTGTATCCCTCGATCTGCACTAGACACGCTGTATTTACTGAAAGATTCTCTTCAGAAGTGTAAAAACTCCACAGAGATGATTTCACAGATGTGTATAATTCAACGTGTGAGTATAACCATTTATTCATACTGTTTGTGTATATCTGTGTATGAAATGTGTGTTGCGTAGCCTCGGAGAGTGTGCTGAAGTGGAGGGTACAGGGCTCTGTTTTCTTAATCCAGTCCCTTGTCCAACTGGCCTACTGGTTAACCATGTTCGGGGTCAGCCAAGGGATGTTTATGAATTTCCACTTTGTTCATTCAGCCTGGTGGTATCCTCATGTTAGCCAATTTAATTTTGATTTTTTTTTTTGGGAAGGGGAATTTTTATTCATTACTTTTGTTTTGTTTTTGGGATTTGTTTGTTCCGTCAATGTCATTTTCAGTCGACACAGCACTTGTGTTCGCGATCGCCCGGGGCAGTTAACTGACTATTTTTTACACTGGTCAGAGAAATATGTGACTTTGAGAGTTGAAATTATGATCTTGTAAATAACTGGTTATTTTATTCTTCAACATGTCATCAACAAAAAACAAATAATAGCATCTAAGAACTTGATGGCAGCTACCTAGATATTTAGAAGATAATTAAATAAACTAAAGATACTTAATCCATAATCTATTTCCACTATAAATTGAAAAAAACAATGCACAATGCACAAGTACATTCATACATGTGCACCCACGTGGACATGCAAACACGGGCTGTCCCTGTAGTTAGTTCACTGTAAGTCACTCTGGATAAGAGCGTCTGCTAAATGTAATGTAACGTAATGTAACGTAATGTAATGTAATGTAACATGCCCACATGCATGGTGACACACGCAGGGTTTACAAATTCCCAAATATGAAAAACAGACACGTAAACATTTCCACATCCAATCAGAGATATATGCACACACATCAGGGACCTCTCTTTCCCTCATATTTAGTCTGGCACAGCTTGTGCATGTGCGAGGTATAAACACAGACATGGAGTGAGAAGTGATGGCTGTCTATCAGAGGCAGACCGTTGGGCTTTCGGTGTATTTACCTGGAAGAAACATTCCTGGCTTCCCCAGTGTGCCATCCAGCCTGGGGAGAAAGACAGAAGCAATTAAACTGAGAAGAGTCAGTTGAGTAAAGTCGAGTTTATTTCAGCTCATAAACATAATATTAAAACAATAATTCAAAATTTTAAAAAATGTTATAGCGCCAATAAAATCAAACAAGTGCCGTCAGCTTGAACTCACAAAATCACTGCTTTTGAAAAAAAAACTAAATAAAACATGCAAGTTTTAAAAGGGAACAATGCTAAATGCTGTATTCTTACTGAGATGTCGAGCTTTCAAAATAAACAACGAGACTTGCAAGAGGTTACACTTGCACACGTGTTAGTCATCTATACATTTACTGAAGCAGTTCAATGTGCAGAAAGCGTTCTTTTCTTTTCATCACCTCAATTAAAGGGCGTGTTTTTATCACAGCAATCGCATACATTTCTTTTATGTTGGTGACCCATTAGATGCAAAGCGCTCATTGCACTATTGAGGGTTGTTGCAGGTGTCAGATGTTGCAAGAGATGTGATCTTTTTCTTCTGATTTTCTGTTTTTAGGGTTGCAAAAAAATGTACAACAATAAATCAGAGGCTTAGATCTTTATCAGAAACGTTTCAACAAGAATTTACTAGGATTGTGATTATGAAAGAGTTTCGGCTCTATGATTCTTTGTATTGAAGTTTAATCAGTCTATCGTCGATTCACTGACACCTCATGATGCCATGCTGGTTTCACAATTTCAAAGTCTCTTACCAATGTATTACTTAAATGACCTCCTGTGTTGGAGAGAAATTTGAAAGTCACGTAAAAAGCAGAAGAAATTCACAGGAAGATGAAAAACATGTTTTACAAAGACATTTTGCAAGGACTGGACGTCGTTAATGCTCAACAAAGCACAACAAGGTCAATCAGAGAGCAGTGAAGCCCTGTCCTAGTGGCACTTATGGAACACTGAACAGAGAAATGTGTACTGAGGCCATCTTCTCTTCCTGCTGTCTTCATGACCCAGTGCAGCTGACCGTGACGTCAGTACAGCCGAGGTAGAGCAGGACAAACAGACACACAAATGTTCATGCTACAATGTGACACTTAAAGCCAAACTAGTGTAGTGTGTATAGGCCAAATAATGGCACGCAACCTATTTTCTTTCCAAAACGAGATTATGTGTTCTGTTTTCTGACCTTCTACTTGCGACTATACGGTGGTATCCAACAAATAGTTTGAATCAACTGCCACAAAGTGAGAGAAAGAAAGAGACACCACCTTCTCTGCAGCTCCTTGATGCGGACCATCATGTTGAGGTGACCCTGGGAATACTGCTCGATCACGTCTCGCACATCGTAGGGCTTCCGCGCTTGCTGTGGATCAATGCGTGCACACACACACACACACACAAAAACAAGCACGCACACACACACACACACGGAGGGACACAAAAGCCATTGTCAACCATAGCCGCTGTTGCTCTACCCCCGAAAACATCCCCCTACCCCCTTGGGTGCAAAGGGTTCATTGTTAACTCATTGTGTGTGTGTGTGTGTGTGTGTGTGTGTGTTGGTGTGTGTGTGTGTGTGTGTGTGTGTGTGCGTGCGTGTATGCAACAAGTGCATGGCCATGTAGAAAGCAATCGCGTTAAGGTCCTTTCCCAGCTTTGTTTAGTGTGACGTGAATACAAGCAGCATCAGAAAGAACCCAGTGAACTCTTTAGGGTATCCTTGGTGTACACGGAGTATAGCCTCCGCAGCTGAGTTCACTTAGGCCATAATTGAAAACACATAGAAGACTTGGAAACGGTAAGAATATAGGAACCATTCGACAATAACATGTAGCATGAAAATGATGGGCTAAGTATCTCAAACAAGATTAGGTTGTTTCTTTTTTACAGAAATGATTTACTGCACAAAATGCTTTAACGCAATTCTGCTGCCGTTAGTACTGCGGGAGGCCATGTCCTGCTGGGTGTGTGTGTGTGTGTGTGTGTGTGTGTAAGTGTGGGTTTCTGTCTGTGCAGTACAGTCAGTGTAGCCCTAGAGACAGGTTAGTAGACTTCCCTTGATACTACGCCTGAACTGAAGTGAGCACAAAGAAGACATGCAGGTGCAAGTTTCAGGCATTTACACACAAACACACACGTACACACACGCGTACACATGCACGTCAGCGCTGCAGCTGATATATGCCCTTGGGGCTGCCCCTGCTCATCCTGTATAACCGCACAAACACTACGCACACACGCGCACGCAGACACACACTTCTCTCACTCTCAATCTGTCTCTCTCTTTCGCTCTGTATCTCTCTCTCCTTTTTTCTCTAGATTTCCTCTTACCTCCTCTGGATTTAATTTTGCTTACCTGAAATTTCTTCCTGGCCACAAAGTACTGCATTCTGCGGAGGACTTTTACAGCTGATCTTTGGGCATGGGACAACCTGTGACAGAAAGTGAGGCTGATTTAGTCGAAAAGAAAAACACTGATGGTTAAGGTCTACAGACGATTCCTTGTTGTAAAAAGTGGCTTTTTTTTGGACAAGCTAAGAGTAACAAGCTAAGAAGTTAAAAAAAAAAGACATAAAAGGCTGCACGCCCCACACTTTTATTTCATTTGGCTCTTGCTGCATTCAAGAATCAATGAACAATGTGTGTACAATGCAATCCCAGAGCACACCTAGGCAGGTATGCATTCATGCACAAAAAATGACACATTTCACCTCGAGCTATATCTGTTAACACAGATTAACCCCTGCTCTCCATCAGCCTTATCGGTCACAACTATGATTGCAAAGTGAAACAGAAGGAAAACAGACTCGGTTTGCATTAAGAGGAGTCCCAAAACACAAGTCCCTTGGCTGAAAGCAGCACATCTGTGTCAACAAAAAAAGAAAACCCACTGGTATGGAGATAAACACTGAAACAGAAACCACTGCATGCAAACAACACACACAAAATACCGCAGCGACTGTATGGCATGCACTTGTGTTTGTTTTCGCAAGGAGGCTCTCTGTGTGCTGTGCGCCGGTGCTCATGCGATTTATTCGTCAGAAAAATGTCGAAACACGTCCTTGGATATATCCATGTGTGACAGCAGCATGCGTGGATCCTGTGTGCTTGAGGTGAAAATAGATAATGAGAAAACGCGGACTGAGAATGTGTTGAGTGACTGGATTCTAGTGGTCCTAGTGATAGAAAACACAGAAATACTGTGTGCAGGCACAGATGGACACACAGAGGCCCCGGCAGTTAAAGAGTTTTCAAATCATCACGTGAATTCGAGAAAGGCGTACTGATGTACGGCGTTGTTAAGGGCATGGCAGAAGACATCATACATTATTGACACTCTAGTATTTAGCTTAAACGCTAAATGCTAATGGGTATTTAAAACCCACCGATACATGATTTTCGGAAATTCTGCACGTCAAATGACCCCACTTGAAGCTTTTAATTGAGGTGTGTACAGTGAGCATAAAAACACTCCTTTTCAAGCCTTAATTCCTCTTGATACTGATAATGTTCATCATCAGGTTTTAACGCAAAAAAAAGAAATAATAAATGCTCATTTCTTAAATGAATTATTTCAAAACCTCTCTGCGCTTTCTGGATTGCACCTAACGCCAACCCATGCTGTCTGGAAAGACAGCTTTCCAAGTGTGCGGTTGAGTTCAGAACTCAGAGCAAAGTTAGTTTCAGGGGTCAGCAGGTCAGAGGTGCAGAAAGGGGCTCGTGGTCCAATGCATCAGTGTTCACCACTCCCTTCAATGCTGCCGAACACTAGTCCACTATGTCAGAGTGTCTGGGGCGAATTCACAGAAGGGGCCGCATGGCTTTTGCTGCCGCGAAACCTGCACAGATAAGACAAAAAGAAACCGTGTAATTCTCAAAAGCACTCGCAAAAGGGGGAAATGTACCCCTAACTGCGGCGCCACACAAATAGCGCCTCGGTGCTCCTGTGCTATTTGTACATATTTAAATGAGGTAATATGCATATATTTGGAGTAAAATTGGCCCCTTTCTATGCAAATGAGCCTCATCGCAAAAGCAGTCCACTTCACAGGGATCAGCGCTAACAACCACACACAGTTACCGTGACATTATTACCGTCTTCAGTGAGCTGATGGTTACAAAAGTGTATTTATACTGACGGACGGGAATATAAAATCTCAAATACGTTTTTCGCTGTGTTTCGTTTTAAATTCCTTGCCTGAAGTTTTGAGGAATGCACCTGGTCAGTCGGGACCTGTAGCGCCCGCTCTTTTTCTATTTCTCTCTGACTTTGTTCCGCCTGCTGTGTTCTTGGCGCAAAAAGGCAACATTAATCCATTACAACGTGGATAATTGCAAAAAACGAGCAAATTGCGCTGCAAAACTTTACGGCCGCGTTTGCAGTTTAGTATATACTGCACCTTACCTCATCTTGTTGTATATCGCACCTTACACCATCTCAGCTCATCTTATTTTAAACTTTTCTATTTACAAAAATGTACAAATAGTGCAAAATGTTTTATACAATGTATATATGTATTGTACAAAACATTTTGCACTCTTTGTAAATCTTTGTAAATTTTTTGCATCTTATACTGTCTCCTACTGTTGCACAACAATTTCCCTCGGGATAAATAAAGTTCTATCTTATCTTATCTTAATATTATTAGCTCAATACCTCTTCGTAGATCGAGCTCAGTCTGCTCGGTGAGTGCTAGTCTCCAGTTTTTGTGTGCCCACTTCTCTATTTGTCTGCTATTCCGTGTACAGAATGTCTCAGAGACAGGTGACCTTTCAGCCATCTGTTGGTATCAGAGACATCAAAGTAAATGTGGTAAGCCGCGGGACGGTGTGTGCAGGAGCAGTGTAACTGCTGAGAGGGGTGGATTAACAGCAAATTGACGTCACCAGATTCTTGCTGGAGAGGCCCAGAGGAAGATGGCGGAAAAGAAAAGGGAATGGAAAACAATATTAAAACATTGTCAGGGTTGCATTGCCACTAATACACACTTGTCTGGAACATGTGTACTGTATGCGATGACATGCGCAAATGTAGTCTCCTAATGCACAGGTTTTTTTCTGTGTGTGTGTGTGTGTGTGTGTGTGTGTGTGTGTGTGTGTGTTACTTTGAGTGTAACTGCAGCTAGAGATTCATTCTCCTCCACTCAAACCTCAAACAGAAAATGAATGACTCCATTCTTATGCTTTGTACGCAGGGGGTTATGAACATTTCTCTCAAACTACGTCCAAATAAAAGGAGACACACCCAAATGCACACACACTCTTGACACACAAAAACACATTGCCCCCCTCCCCAAACAAGGGTCTTTGTGGAGTCAACAAGTCCCTCTGAGGTCTTAATTAGGCGGAGGACAACAAAAGGACTTAGCAGACAATGCGTTGACATGGGACCATAAAACATGAACATCAAAGGCTGTCGGGCTGCTGACTTTTTTCCTGCCCGAGCTATAGGAGGAAATGCACACAAACAATGCCAAACATAAAGAGCATGAGGCCCTATTTTGGAAAGAAAAAAAAAAAAAATGTACCCCCTACCTCCTTGCTCTCCATCGTTGATCATGAGAAGGATGTGTTTTTTTTGTTTTTTTTTTGGGTTTTTTTTTTTGGGACTCGGAGGTCCGAGCATAATTGGGAAAGAAAACACATGTAGGAAACAAAAAACATGTGCGGTTTTGATCGTTGTACAATTGTACCACGCTCCCTCCTTGCCCTCCTCCCGTTTCCTGCATTTGACACAAATGCGCACACATGTTCACTGGGTAAGTGTGATAAAAGAATAACATGGAGGGTTTTTGTCCAACACTAAGCCCCCCCCCCTCCACTCCGTTGAACATTTGGCACACAGAAACTGAAGGAATGTAATTCCTGCATCTCTCTGCTGACGCTGCCCTCCAAACACTTGTCGGCTCTGACTCTGCCTCCTACTCATCTTTGTCTGCCTCCCGCTGTCTCTTTTCTCTTCTTCGTGTTTATTTTTCGTCTGTGCAGAAGTTGGCCGTGTGTATCCTGGGGACTGCTCTTGAGTCAGCAAAGCTCGGATCTCGCCCACCACGAATTCAATATATTTCCCATTGTCTTGCACTCTATGATTCATTCTCTATTGGGAAAAGCTGGTTGTGGTTTTTCTTCTCTTTTATGGATTAAACCCTAACTCCTGGCTCTTCTCAACAGACTCGCTATTCTTCATTAGGTCAACTGTAGAAGTCGCGTACAAGCCGTAGTTGCTGGAGTCATGAACCTGCCTTGTCCCGCTCTAGAGAAGCTGTGACAGATTTAGCTCCAATGGCCTCCCCTGGACCCTTCTCTCTTAATAAGTTTTCTCTTTTTTCATTTTCTGATGGTCACTTCGGAGATCTCTGGAGTTGTCAATGGCAACTCTCCCTCATCCCCCACCCTCTCGGCTCTTTATTTGGCAGGGGACCGTCAAATATCCTGTGCTTCCATGGTGCGCTGCAATAACCTTGGAGTCAGTCAGGAGAGAGCAGCCTTAGACATCAATGTGCTACGGTCAGGGCCCAGCAAGACTGTTGGCCTGTGTCTCTGTGTGCATCTGTGTGTGCGTCTGTGTGTGCGTGCGTGTGTGTGTGTGTGAGATAAGCTTTAAGACTGGTGCTTTGGTCCATCAAAGAGATGTGCTCCTCTGTTCTCCTCAAAAACAGACATCCCTTTATCATATCTTGGAAGGATAAGATGACTACATTCTTTCAGGAATGTTTGATCTAAAAGTGATGGCATGCCAGAGGGTGCCGTGGTAAGAATTATAAGTGAGACACTACATTGTAACAGCCAAGTTTCTCCATTCAATGAAGGGCTTTAAATGAATGGGCTTCTAAGCCGTCCCGCAAGAAATTCTCCCATGTGAATTTGTCCTGTGTGGTTTGCACACGAGAAGTTTATCCCAACTTCGTCTTTCTCAGGTCACCTCAGCGAAATCCGGCTCATTGTCCTGTATTGCTAAATGTCGTCTATTTTGTACTTCCATTTTCTTCTGATCGGAAAACGTCAAAAGCGCATACAACCTATGCTGCATTTCCACACGGCTGAACTCACAATGTATTTGACAGTTGAATGGTTATTTGACTACAGTCCTTTCTGCACTGAGGAATCCAAAGCACTTTTTGATTGAAAAGTTGTCCCTCTCCCATGCTTGCAGTCTCTTTCAACCCTTCGCCCTCTGCGTTCTGTCTCTTACTGTAAGTTTCTCAGACTTCCTTTTTCTCAAACGTGACACAAGACTCAACCGCACTCGATGCAGCAAGACGCAGCCAGTTCAACAGGACTTCTGCTACAATCGTTTCCCTCCGCCCTGTGTCTGCTCTAGTTGTTTTCATGCCGCCCCCTCCAGATCAATGGACACTGATCAAGACATGCTGGAGACAATAGCAGCAAGCAAGCCACAACAAAGCCCAGTGCCCATTAAGAGCTGATGACAAAGAGAGAACAGAGAGAAAGAGCCATGTTTGATGTGTGTGGCCACGGAGAGAGAGGCCACAGATACTTTGCCATCACCCTGAAACGGCTGTAGGACTACTGTATACTGCCAAAGAGGACATGTTGGGTATAAACATGCAGGAATGTATAAAGAAAATGCAGACAAATAGAGAGCATCAATATTTTTTTTTCTTCTTAAGATTGCAACCATTGCTCGTGCAAAGTATCCCAAGTATATAGTGTGATCTCATTTACACATAATGTCCCCACATACCTCTAAAAGGTACATGAGACTGAAAGTCTCCCTTCTTTAAGGTCGTGAAAGAATCCCGTAAATGAAAATAACTCCTCTCGAGGGATACTCGACATCCTGGTGACCTCAGAAACAGTCCCACCCATGTTTAATGTTAATGACACCAAGTCTCACAACCTGTCATTATTCGAGGAGAACAGAGACCGACACTGCTCTTTCCCACCACACGGAGGGAAGATTGGAGAGGAGCGCACTTCTAACAAGTAGACTAATGACTGGTGAACTCTTCTTGACACGACTAACTGCCAAATTAACTAAAGATTTGGGGCGAGGAGGTTTCCAGTTAGACAGCCGAGAAGAAAACTACAGCCGTGGGGGAAAAAAAGCTTTTAGCTAGGGTGTGAAGACCGCAAGGAACTAAGATTGTTAAAAAAAAAACCTCTCATTGGAGGTATTTTAAGGATATAGCTTCCATGGGTTCTTAAATAAAATACAGATACCGGCTCTCTGTATATTGCACTATTCTTTACATACTCCTCTGATACACCTATGAATCTTATAGTCGATCCTCTTGGGATATGTTCTTGCAGTTCCTGCCTTCGACAAACTTGAAGCAGTTGAAAAAAGAGTTTGGACAGTGGCTACCTTATAGATGTCGCCAGAAGAATTCAGGTTCTAAGGGTAAATGTTCCAGGTCTAAGGTGTAGCCTTAAGAGGAGGACGTAGCTGTGACTATTCTTCAAAGTGAGCCTAATTAGAGAGTAGGATAGATTTGGGGTTAATGACCCCTTCTTTGCTCTTTGGTGCCAGACCTTCGTTTAGTCTAAATGTTTAGCCTACGGTGTGTCAGTAATTTGAAAATGCATGACTCCATGGCAATGTCAGTCAGCCAACCACCACGTCTAGGCTGAAATGAAATGTCTCACCAACCTTCGTCTAGCACCGTCATCACATCAAGTTTGAGATTTTCCTTAAACTTTGGTTCGCTAAACGAGAGTAAAGATAATCCGCCAATAACATCGCCTTATCCCCAAGTCACCGCAGTTCTAACAACAGCTTGGCATTTAGAAAGCCCCAGACTACTGGTGAGCGGAGATCTATGATTGTCTAGAAATGCAAGACTATTGGTTCTCTTTTACACTTTATTTTAATTAACAATGAGCATTACAGCCTGACAAATTGTTCGCATGGCTACGGATTCTTTGTTCGCCTTAAGGGGCAGCGCATGACGCTTCACAACCTCTGCACCAGTTGTTTTTTCCGTGTGAGCCTTCACATCGGCGCATCTTAACACACGCCATCGCTGAACGTCAACTAGTTGGGATACGCCACTGTCCAATCTCTGAGCGTCGACACGTGTCAGCTCTCCAGGACTGCAGCAATGTCTGCACATTCTTTCTTTGCAACGGAATATTGCGACTACTGCACCGTAACTCGTTTTTTTATGATTACGTTAAAGGTTATATTTTTGCTGACACAATATTTTTGATGTTTTCTTGTTGCTCTTCATGGTGCCAACACGTTGTACTTGTTCAAGCTGTGTCCCACAAATCAAGTACAGTTGAAAGGCCTAAACTATATAACAGGAGTAATGTATAACCGCTATAGGGAGCATTACCCCTCATATTTACTTTTACAAGCATTTTTGATTTCTGACCCTGGTGGGTATGAGAATATCCCTGCGGTTGTATATCTGTGTAAAAGTTTGGCTGACTGACGAGTGGGGAGTAGTAAGCCTTGCATGGGGCCACACACGCACACAAATCCACATGTACCAGCATCTAGTATAAATGGAAGCAAGCAGGCACACATATATAGACATACATACCACTGCACGGACATCCAACACTTACAATTCCTCCCTGTTTAGACCAACATTCTTGAGGTCTGGTGTGTTTCTAGTGTGTAGGTATGCGCGTGCGTGTTATGAAGACAGGAGGGCGATTGGGTTTCTCCAGTGGGGGACGAGGGGGTGAGGTGGCGAAGAAGGATTTATAATTCATGGCCTAATAGGATTTGTTGCTCTTTAGCAGGATTAGGCATGTTAGAGAAAGAATCTATTTATTGCTGCCAGTCGGGGGGTCCCCTCGTCTGGGTGGGGTGGGGAGATTTTTGGGGGTGGGCAGTGGGTGAGGTGAGGTGAGGTCGGGGGGGGTGTCTTGGGGTGCTGCACACTGGACCCTTGAATTGTTTTCCTCCAATCATTTTCCGGAATAACCTCTGGCACTGAGGCCCCTGAACACCTAAGCCCACCCCCTCCTCTCAGCTCTTAGCCCCACTATAGCCACCATTTTTGGATTAAAATGGCTGTTTCTCTTTCATTGCGCTCTGATAATCCAAGCACATGAGCCCAGTGGTTGGTCATGCCAACACACATGGCTGTTCATGTGTGCGTTTGTGTGCATGTCGAGGGACAATTAGCACCGCCACTACTTCGGGGGAGCAAGAGACTGCTGGAGGTGACGGTCACAGACCTGCCCACGTTAAGCCTGGCTTAACCCTGGCTATGGACCCAGCAGGAGGACAGAGAGGAAGAAGAGAAGAGAGCGCGAGGAAGAAGAGAAGGAAAGAAAGAGGGAGAGAGGAAGAGATGGAGGGTGACCCGCGGGACTTCTTAGCTAAGGGGCTTCCCTTTCATAAGCCAATGGGTTTAGATTATAAAACTGTGCTCCTTTTCAAAAGAGCATTATTCCTTCATTCATGTGCGGTTGGGGCTACAGTGGGGGGCTGTCTGACATTAAAGACTGCTGTTTAATTAGGCCTTTCTTCAGTGGTCAGCCTTTTAGTTCCTGCTTTCAGCTATGGTTGGCCTCCCTAATGGCCAATGGCGATTGCTGTGTGTCTCTTTGTATATGAGAGAGAGAAAGAAAGAAGAAGCAGAAGAAATATGTCGGCCTTTGTTACCCTACATCAATTTGTGCAGCCTCAATATTCTAAGGAAGAATATGTGCTTGTTAAACTCTTTGAACGCTGCCTTCTCTTTTAGTAAGTAAAGCTATTAGTGAAAGAATGATGGATTTACAGTGTGAGAGTCCCGAGAAAAGGACTGAGTGGTCTCTTCTGTCTCTGCTAGCAGCCACCCTGTAAAATAAGTGTTTGTGTAGAGAGACAGAGATATGCTTTTCAATTATTGTAAACTTAGTGATTGTCATTCTCAAGAGACCTAGAAAGAGAGCCCTGATGCTGACAGTGAAGTCAGCATAATTTATTTGCACGGTGATAAAAGATAAGCCAATAAAAAACAAGACAACAACACAAGATGACCATTAAATACATTCCTCTTAAACTTGCTCAAACTCCTCAAAGTTTCTTTAGTTTCTGCACACCAACCTCCTTAGTCAATGCTGAAATTACATTATGAATAAACTGGAAGTAAGGGAAGTATCAGAGTGAGAGATGAAGTGTTGGAGGGAGTGGTAATGGTAACAGTAATAAGTTGTAGTGGAGAATAGGGATATATGGCAGCAGATGAGACTTTGAATGTCTTTGCAGACTTGCTTTAATAGCTTCCGTTCCTGGTCCACCGTACAATTACCTCTGTCTCCAGGTCTGTCCCTGCCTGGACGGCTATCACACCAGCAGTCCAAACACAAGCAGACAGACAGGCAGGCAAGCTGAAATAGACTGAATGGAGTTGTAAATCTCAACTAATGATTGATTGAGGACACAGTAAAGATATTCAATTATTATATTTATGAGTTTGTTTCAGGATTATGGTGAGCTTCATCTTATCCAACCATACAAACAGAATGTAGCACTTTATCACCAGAGCTGCAGACTTGAGATACTGAGGTACTTCCCTTTAGTGAGTGTGCATACGCGCTTTCAATTTAGATTTTTGGTAACAATAGAGAAGCATCAGGTCAAACATCACAGTGAAGGAACAAAGAGCAAAACACATTTTTGAGTGAAAGGGGAATTTGATTATCAGGACTATATATTGAAAGGAACTGGTCTCTGGAAATGTGAGGAAAATAACATTATTAACAAAGCTGCGGACGTTTTCACATATCATGCGATTTAATGTTCAGCATTCAGAGATCTGAAAGACTTCAAATTGACTTGTAATTAGCTTGTAATGAATTTAGACTCGACTTGAGACTTGCTTTTACAGGATTTAAGATTTGACTTGGACTTGTCTGCATTGAGTTGAGGATTAATTTACTTAACTTAACTACTGTTTATAGGTGAACATGATTCAGACAAAGAGGCAGGACTACGTATTTTATTCTTCTAAAAAGGGACATTATTAACCACTGAGCCAACACATCTCACACTGTTACGCTTACCACTTACACCATACAGTCCATAATTTATATTTTGTATTTATTCTCACGTGTCCAAATGTTTACATGCTCTTTCTTTGTCTCAATTGGCAATCTAAAGCCATTCCAGCTATAATTATTTTCATAATCTATTCGAGTCATAGCTTCATTCTCTGTGCTGTTGTATTTTTCTGCAGTTGAAAGCAAAGGCTAAGTTGTACATACGCTGTTACGGTGGCTCCCAATTCCCCACAAGGGGTTGTTGGAGTTTCTTTTTATATCATATCTAAACAAAAAGAGAGGAGTTTGTCTTTTCTTCTCTGAATAGTTGCGTTCATGTAACCCGGTCAAACAGCCACGAGTCAATGTTAAAGTCAGGTGGGATAAGCGGAGCACAGGTTGGTGTCGGAAACGAATGACCGTATCAGTTGGTGTTTATGCTCATAGGGAACAAGTGAACAACATGAGGGACGCTGTTACATTAAAAAGGCTGACTACAGGCTACGCTCCCACCTCTAGGAGCGTGTAAGCAGTCCAGGTCAGGAAGTGCTTCTTGCTTGATGCTATAGTGGGATCAGATGACTGTACACTCAGAGTTCACGGGCCCTGGAGGAGGTGAAAGATGATCAGAGGGCTCCGGGGGTGCAGCAGGGTCTATGATTGGTCAGATTGACCCCCCTAATGTTCTCTGGTGAGATGGGATGTGAGAGGGGAGTGTATCAGGGTGAATTATGGGCCTGGATCACTGCTCTTGAGCTCCTCTAAAAAAATTATACGCTTTTTTTGCTACAAATTTTTTTTTTTTTTTGCAACAGCCCTGTTTTGAGTGTTGTTTGAATGCTATGGGACAGCTGTTTCAACAACATTTGAATAGTGGTTGAGGTCCTGGGGCAGTTTTCATATCTAAAATATGATCTTAAAGTAAAACCTGTCCATGTCATTTCAGCATTTTGAAACAATAGGTTTCATTGAGTGTTGTGTGAATACGATGTAAATGGGTAACAGACTGTTTCATCACTCTTCACATGGAGTTAAAAAACCCATCACTATATTTTCCAGAGACACCACTTTTGATAATCGCTTGAACATGTTTGAATGTTTAAAATCTATTTGAAGGATATTTGTGTTGTGTTTCCAAGTTCTACAGCAGCAAGCAGCCAGATCTGCTGATCTCGAGATTGCGCTCCAAAAGACATGAAATCTAATTTGAGTGGGAGAACAAACAATAGCCACAACATTTGGGACAATGTTGAAAACAGGAGCGGCTGCCAACCTTCAAAACAGAACACAGTGAACTGAGTGAATTGAATTTACAAGGCCAGAAGATAAAACTCCACTCCAAATCCCAACAAAAAATGCTGAAGAATATATTTGTTGTATTGGAATAAAAACTGAAAGTAATAATATGTCAAGCAATCCTGCAGTTTGAAGAAGTCCTAGAAACTCACTGGCACAGCTAATTGAGTAGCTTTAAGGCCAAATGTTAGCACACAAACATGAGACTCGTGATCGTGGAAGGACATGCACAATTTGTTGTAACTGATGTAATAAGACCATGATATAACAACACTGACCTAATAACACGGCGCAGTCTGCAAACCAGGGTAATGAATACAATGAAAAATGACTTCCAACACTACTCCACACTGACAGACAGGAAAAACAGACATGCTGGCTCGGCGCCCAGAGCATTGACTGACAGGCTGAATTCAGAGGCATTTATTCGTCATAATAGTAAACTAACTATAAAACCAGTTGATAGCTGTCAACATGCTTCACCTAACATCGGCCTGATACTACACTGAGCGACTGTGTCAGCAATGTTTACATCAGGCAGAAAAGCTCGGAGAGCACGAGGGATGAGAAGGAAAAAGTCAAAGTAAAAAAAATACGGCCAAATAAGAAAACGAGGAACGTAGGTCAAGGAGTGCGGGATTCATCTTGTTTTCAAAGAGCTCGGTTATGAGAGCGGTTATCTGAAACGAGGCGCTGGGAACGGGGTGCAAAGCCATAATTGGATGCTTGTCCCCGGCCAATTTTTCAGGGCAAATTATCAACGCATGGGTTGGATTGCTGGAACCACATTGTGGAGGTGGGAACAGTGGGAGCTTTGAGGGGCCGGCGTGACGCGCTAATAGAATCATTTAGCACACTGGGATAACGACAGTATGTGATGGATGGAGCAACGGCCCTGCATCTGCTGCCGCCGCATTAGGCCTGCTGAGTCACTGCAGAGGCAGCGCTGCTGAAGGTGTGGGCATCAGGATCTGTGTGTGCCTGTGTGTATATGTCTGACTCTGAATGCGGGTGTTTGCATGTGTGTGCTGACACTGAAGTGTGTGTATAAGCATGCCAAAGGCCCTCTTGGCAAAACGCTCAGAGCCTTGTCTATCTCTGAGCGTGTGAGTAAAATGATGACTGGGCATGTTGCTTTTGGAAAGCCCGCTGCGCTGTGCCATCTCGGCTTAGGACCGCCTCGTGTGCCCTCCCCCACTCCCAAAAACAAACTGTCACTCACAGCTCGCCACTGACCTCCACATTTCCAAACTCGAACAGGCAAAATAAATATACTTTGGATAAGAATAACTTTAGAAATGTAATCATTTCAAGGTTTTCATTTGTTGACACATAATGCTATACTGGATCACCACCTCAAGGTTAGAGATTGCCAAGAAAATTGCAATAATTAAACGGTTGCATGCGGCCATTGTCATTACTGGTGAACAGTTAGTTCGTGCTGTGCTAGTGTGTGCGTGCCCACACCTATAGATTTATGTCAGACAGCCAGGGTTCTGAATAAAAAAAAAAGGTTTGTTACAAGACTCAAGTTCAGTAGAAAGAGGCATTTAAAAATAAATAAATAATAGAACCGACCAGTGAGCTTAAAATTGTTTCGTGAGCACCACCATGGAGGTGTGCAAAACAAAGTATTTTAAACTAGCCCTGATTTGTGCCTTTGGCTGGCATCTTTACCGAACGTCAGCAACGCGAGTGGTTTTGAAGCAAATACAGCCATTTACCATGACAGGCAACATAAGAAATGATGATTTCTGAGAAAATCGTGATAAATGACAAACATGACTTTGAGGAGCACTGATGTGAAATGGGCACAATGAGGTAAATACTTCCAGAACCTGCAGCTCTTCCAACTTCACTACTCTACAAATATTCTAATTTAAGACAGAAAGTCATTCTATTCTGATCATTTTAATGATAAACTAGAACTGGCTTCAGCCAAGGCTGCTGATATATTATTCCACTACACCAAACAACAAACTAACCACGTTCATATGTAAATAGAAAAAGCTCAGGAGAGGAACCGGCATGTGACAGGGTGTGTAGGATTTTAAAATAGAGGGTTGTATGTGCTATATTGGCTTGAAGCCAGTGCAGGAGGGAGGACATTTCATACATGAAATCCTCTCCATGCAGGAGGTGAGGTAGCCTGGAGCTGTCAAGAGTGGTTCTTGTCCACTCCTGCGCGGCGCACACTGCTGCACTATGGGAAACAAAACCTCACATACAACTCACACACAATAGCTCATATGTGTATTCAACATCTCTCCCTCAGATAAGGATACACATACTCACAAAAAGAGGGCCTCGAACACATGCACATAGAAACAACAGAGGGAGAAAGGGGGGGGGGGGGTGGTTGTGGTGCAAGAAAAGGGAAAGAGCGAGAGAAAGGGCAGTGGGAGAAAGAGTGCAAGATAAAGAGAGGGAAAAAAGGGCTTCAAGAACAAAAGAAAATCCAGTTACACACAGGGAGCGAGGAGGGCAGGCAAAAAAAAAAAAAAGAAAAAAGCAGCACTGAAAAAAAAAGAAAAAAAGAAAAAAAAAAAAAAAAAAAAAAAGTAAAAAGGGCAGAGAGGGAAAAAAAAAAAGTATGCGCTCAGCCTCGGAGTGGGAGGAGTGAGAAAGAGAGGCAGCGGAGGAGAAGGAGGACGGAGAGAAAGAAAGAAAAAAGAGATATGGAGAGAAATGGAGAGAGGAGGAGGAGGAGGAGGAGGAGAGTGTCAGAGCTCGGGGTGATTAAGCCTGGGGTCTCCTCTCTGCAGAGACACGTGCGCAGACTTAATCAAGTCGACGCCAGCCAGCCACATTTCCACATTACTCCCTGGCCGCTTGCCTGACAGGTCCGAAAGAGGGAAGGGAAGAGGAGCTAAAGGAGTCCGGCCCGCCCCACGCCCCCGCCCTCTCCTCCTCTTCCTCCTCCCTGGCTTCTACCACCCCCAGGCCCCGGAGCGATGCCAGAACACATGTGAGTGCCGTTGGAGGGAGTGGATGGGTGTAAGTTAGGGAGCAAAGAGCAGAAATACTACTGACTTCATTAAATGAAATGTTATTAGCTGGGAGTACCCACTACTCCCCCTCAAATCTCTGCTTTTCTGCTGCTGCTGCTGCTGCTGCAAAGGAAGTCTGCACGATAAAATCTATTTGATTTTACAAAACTTGAGGAAGACCACGTAGTGTGAAACCAACTGCATCTTCTTTAGATAGTGCTGTGAAGATATATTTAAAAATAGCATTATTTCCTTGCAGAATATATAGTTCCATACAGATCGAATTGATTCTTATTTCAGTGAATCTCGCCTTAGCGAGTGAAATACTGTTGAAACCATTTAATGCAGTTTTGCAGTCATTTCTGAACTGCGGTCATATTTCAAAAACATTTCTGGCAACAGTCATATTTGATCATGACTTGAATGAGTGTGATTATGTTTCTGTTTTGAGTCACTTACACACGCAAACACTGAAAACACACGGTGCACACCCTCAACCACACAGGTTCATACACTCGGCTTTTTTATTCTTGACATCCTCTCCCTAAAATACTGCACACCTTCTCTTCCCTCTCTTTTCTCCTCCACTACTCCTATTTCACATTCACAACCTTTTTTTCTCTCTCTTCGCTGGAGGCCAAGTGGGTCCGGGTATAGCAATGTCATTTAATAAGCAGCTTAACTCCAGCACACACGCCACAGAGAGCGACCTGTCCCGGCATCTACACTACAACAAATGTCCAACCAAGACTTTTCTTTTCTGTTTTAGTCTAAATCAGGATTGATTATACGTAGATGTCATTCTATCTCCACATTAGTGCAAGAGCAACAACTGATATAGAATAATACACACATGCATGCACACCGTACACAAACTAGACTTTGAAGTAAGGGGGAAATGAAGCATACATTTCTCTTCATGTACAGTATACATTCAGCCTTTGCATTTCTTGCAGTGGAGCTCAGTGTTATTTCCCAACAATGAGGCCTGCTTGCAGCATTTCCAGTAATGGGTCAACTTCTAATCTCCTGGAGTGAAAGTCCCTGATAGAGATGAAAACAGAGAGACGTTTGGTTTCACGCTGCCGTTTCTGAACAACTACTGAGGTGTAATTTCAACGCGTATCAACGAAACAAGGGCCAGCCTGTGCCAGTCTAATCTGCCTTCAAATTATGCACAGGTGGTTTGGTGATAAGGTAGGGAGGTGTAGACACAGTGTGTGTGCCTGAGCGTGTGTGTGCGCGCACTTGTGTATCCCCTGGCACCATATCAAGTAAAAAGCTCAATCCTTAACATATGCATGTGCGTGAGCGTGCATGCACACAAGGGGGCCTTCAGTGGTCTCCTCTGACCTGTGAGTGAGGGCTAATTAAGTGAAGGGAGATGACAATGAACAAGGGCCTCCCATAGGCCAAGCCGTCACTCAGGCCTGCTGTAATGAACACCCACCTACAGGTGTGCTGATCCCTAGACAACTCCACCCACACCCACACACACACACACACATGCCTCCTTGGACACATAAGGGTGCATACTCAAACATGCTTCCATATGTACAGTAGATTGTTAATGTGTGCACACATATGTTAGCAATACACCCGGAAAAAAGGAGTGTAGACACACTGTATACTTGGTCATGCTGAAGAACACACCCGGACACATGCACATACGGACGCACGCACACGCTGACTTTACGGTGGTGGAGCAGCTCTGTCGGTCTTCTTTTGTTTTTGTTTTTTTGCTGTCACAACTTCAGCACTGACGGTTCAGCGGTGGAGAGTCGGCCATCAGAGACATGAACATCTGTCGCCTGGTCCGCTGGACATCAGGCCCCATCAAACAGTAATCACACACGACTGGTAAGTGTTATGTAGACTTAAAAACAAATCGGGTTGCTCTAGGAAATCTACGTAGCCTTATTTCAATGTATGCATGAGAAAGCTATTGCCCATATTACGTTTTTTTTCTCTCTCTCTCTCTCTCTCTTAGCAAGGTGGTGTCATCTATCATATACGGTTTGTTTGACTTGATGAAGGCTCTCAGGAAACGGTAACCAAATCTACCCGACAGACCCGATGTTTTCATTTCGAAGTTCAATTTAGAATAATCTGCTGCATGAATAATTTTACCAAAGCAGCCTTCCATTATGTCAAAGCACAAATCAAATGTGTTTCCTTCACAGATTAAGACCAGGTCTCCCCTGATGACTCGCCTTTTCCATTTCCAATGAATGATTAAACTTCACCATTTCATTTCCTAGAAACGTGCCAGGTTGAGTGCCAAGGATAAGCCTGGAGCACAACTTCTGCCTGTGTTTTATGGTCTTAATTAACGGACCCTAATTGCTTCTGAAAATAAATAAATAAGGCAGCCAGCGGAGCGCATCTTACTGTTAACGAATTATTTCCTCTAACAATAACAGAATGTTCTGGTTTGTTCCCTGGGGGCCAGTTAAAGATTCTCTGACTCAATATGTGTTACAGACCAGTTATAAACGTAGAAGTTTGTCTTCCTCCAGTCCTCCAGAGCTGTGTGTCAAACAAATAATATTAAAAAGAGATTGAGTGGAATGAGCGCTCATTTGTTCTGAAACGCAATATTTTCCCATGTCACAGTAGTCATCCATAAAATTAAACTTGGAAAAACATCACTGAAATGTGGAAGACTCTCCAACTTGAGTTTGAATTTGAAGCTCACACAATCCCTGTTGGCGCAATCACTATTCAGCATGTAATGAGAAAGGCCTCTGGCCAAAACAAAGGCAGGCCCGTTCAAAAGAACATGTTTTTTTCCCCTTTCCCTGGTCTTTCTAGTACTGTGACGACAGGAAATGAGTCTCGACATCAAAGTCGGAGGAGGAAGTGACTCTCTTCCCCTCCTCTGTGTGCAGTTGTCCACTACACCTGACACACGATGGAAACACACACACACGCGCACACACACACACACGCACGTACATGTACAAGTACACCACCTAGCCATTTTGTTTCCGCCCTCTCACATAAACCCGTACCATGATATCACCCGATGGTGTAATGGCAGGTTGGGGGCCACAAACACCTCAAGATTATTCAGAGGCCTGGGAGAAGAGCCACTGGAAGTTTTATATGGTGGGAGAGTTAGCATTTTGTGGGGGAGGCTCATCCTGTGGTGGAATGCAAATATTTAGCTTGCCCCTGGTATAAAATGAAAATTACACAGTGCGACAGAAATACCTGTGTAGCTACCCAGGTGATCGCCAGCCTGGCTCCATCCACCAGGACGTAAATATAGTAATTACACACGAGCGTCACGGGCACAAAGGGGAGTCAGTAAAGGAGTCTTGTTGGTTGTTACTGGACAATGATTCATGACTAAAAATGAATTTGTGCCGGCACAGCAAGACTGCGGGTGACATAACCAATCAGGGAGGCCATGAGAATGTTTCTGCGAGATGTAGGGCAGACGTAAATATTTGTTGCTCTGTGATAACGAGCAGGGGATTTATTTGAGTGGGAGACACAACAGCCAAGAGTTGGGTCAACAATACTGCTTCAAGAAAGTACCAGTGCCTGGTTCACACTCTGAGAAGAAAGCGTGAGTGTGTTTGTGTCAGTGAAAGGGAGGGGGGGAGCGCTGCAAAAGTTCACTGTTACCATTTTCAGTCAAACCCCATGACCCTTATGTCACTGAGACATGCTCATACATCCCGCTGTCTGCTAATGCAACCTAGCTGTAGCCAGTTAGAAAGAAAGGCCTCCGGCCATGCAGACACAGACACCTCCACTGTTTACATAGTGCAGTCTGACACTGTGTACATCGACCAGTAGTGAACTGTGTTAGGGAACGACGCAGAGAGAGAAACGGAGAAAGGAACAGAAAACGTCAAGTACACGGAGAGAGGTGTAGAAAATAGAGTGAGAAAAAAAGTCAAAAATAATCACAGAACAAGGAGTTATGAATTGACAGAAACAAAAAAAAAAAAACTAGAAAGGGAGGCAGGGAAGAAGAGGGAGAGTGCCCCCTACAGAGAGGACAGAAAAATCTAACTGCAGTGACCTTGACACTGAGTGAAAGAGGCAGAGGGAAAGAAAAAAAATAAAGAGAAAAAGGCAGAAAGAGCTCTGCATCCTGTGTCTGATGCAACGACAGATGGATATTACCATATCAACACGAGTTAAATAAATATATATGTATACGTTTGTAGTTATAATATGCAACTTAAAATGGTAAATGTTTTAATTAAATGATGGTGCAGTTTGACATGCACGGAACTTACGGTAAATAGATGATTGAGGCTATTTTGTTTTCCATGCACATTTCACCTCACATTTCTCCTCCTCCCTAAAGTGCAACGCTTTGAATTATTCTCACCACATAGTGATTCAAGAAAAGAGACTTCCTTTTGAGATTCTTTCATGTCTCGTACTCTCTGTGTGTGCTCGTGTGCATGTGTAAACAAATAAAAAAAAAGTCTCTCTCCTCGAATCCACATGCGTCTTCTCCTCATGTGTGCATTTGTGTATTTATGTGACTTACAGTATGTGCATGTCTTAGTGCTCGCTGTGAGCGTGTGAAAGGCTGTAGGAGTGTTTAAATGGAATTTCCAGAGGCCTACAATACCAGTGCCATGTGTGAGAGGTTCTTTCCCTCGTATATTGGCCGTGACACCCTCCCTCCCTCCCTCGCTGCACAGCATGGCAGCCAGCAGCACCTGCTGCACCATAAACACACCTGCGACGCAGTAAAACCATGGAAACACCCTGCATGGAAAAACGTCACAATAGAATAGAATACAACATAATAGAGACGACCACCGGCTGCATAAAGAATACACGCACTCTGTGCTTAGCCACATTTAGGCTGTTCAACATACTCATTAAAAAACATTTGTAGTATTCTTTCTATCAAAAAAAAATATATATTAAAACGTTCATACAGTTCTACATTCAAACAAAAAGGAGATCTTTCTGGGGACATAAAAATAGAAGATGACAATGATCAACTACAGACGTGCTACAGCTTATAATAGTCTCTACTGCAGAGAAAGGCAACTTTGTTTTGGTTTTCAATGACTAAAAACAACAAATCGGCTTAGAAATTATATGTATAGCCTGCATTTGGTCAACACACAGCAGTGCTGCACAGATTTCCTGCTCCTCTTGCCAAAAAAAATCTCGACCTCAAGAGTTTTCTTTATTCTAGACTGAAGTTTTGGGGCTGGCATTCGTCCTCATGCAGGACTGTTCTAACTCAATGGAGTTGGACTGGCTAAGCAACTGATTTCCTTTTCTCTTCCCTTCTTGCTATCAGTCAAGGATGAGACAGATCCAATCTAGTCAGACCTGGAGGAGTACATTGAGGACGAAGACAGCCAAAATAAGGTTGGAGGTCTAGAAAATGTCCACTTTTCTTTGTATAACCTTGTCTGACAGCTTACTTTTCGTGACACTCATCATCAGGGCCCTGGCCAAAAAGCTTAAAGAAAGGCCATCGCCGATAAAAAAAAAAAGTAGCGTTATGTTCAAGAATATATATTCCATTCGCATTGTTTGGGAAGAAAGTTTTTTTTTTAAGAATAATGACAGAACTGGAGTCACAATATAAAACTCCAAGTCGCACAACAATCTAAAGACACATGGAGCAGTATTATGACACCACACGTGAAAATATAAAGACTAGACTGAAGGGTTAGACCCCAGAGAAATGGACCCCACTGAGAGAGATAACCCATTGAACTGTATGAGTTGTGTCCTATGAATTTGAACAAATTCTGTGTTCGTTCAAATTCGTTCCAACTTGATTTTTTTTTTTCGTTTATTTTTTTAAAAGCAGCAGCCCCAACCAGTACCAAATTTCATAGCAATCCATTCAATATTTGCTGTGATACTTCAGTCAGGAATAAAGTGAGGGACCAGCACAACCAACAGACATGGCCATCCCTAGAGCCCGCTAGACTGCATTGCAAGAAAACAAATTAATAAGATTTTACATTATAACAAAAACTCATCACACACAAAAAAAAAAATAAAACTTTCATTATGGCTGCAATTCATGCTCGTCCAACTACATAAAACACTCCCAACGGCTCCGTCACGCTGCTGGATATCAGTGTTGTGCTCACACTCACACCCTGCAATATGTTGGCCTCATCTTATTCTCACTGCGAGCAGACCACTTGTGTAAATTTGACATTGGCAGTCGACTTGTTCCATTAATTAAAAAGTAAAGCTTGTAGCATGTGTGCACCCAAATACAGCCGTCAATACGGAGAGTGAGGAGGTTGATATAGTGCATCTCAGTGTAAAGAGACCTTGGGAGAACAACCAACCGTGCTGCCCTCCCTCGCTGCACCGTGACTAAACAGCTTGTAAACCGCACCCGAACTTTTGACAGCTTTGCGTATGAACACACATGTGCCTCGTAACAATTAAACATAAATTAAGGCATGGAAGAAAAAAAGGGGGGGGTGTGTGGGGGGGGGGGGGGTCCCACAGCTGCTCTGTTGAGGATGATTTTTTTGTTTTGGTTCTTTTTAGTAATGCAAGAGGAAGATAGTTTTTGGGTTCAGTGGTAATGGTCTGATTTGTTTGAGATGTTTATTTGAGTTTGTCACACTGACGGGACGGGTGACAGGTGCTGAAAGCAGGTCCAAGTGTGGACACTGAATGATGGTTTGCAGATGATGGCTTCTTTTTCCAGAACCCCTAGCAACTGGACCGAGCCCAGTTGGCTGACTGAAGGCAGTAACGGGACCGTTCCTCTCGCTGTCAGTTTATTTATTTCCCTCTTTTCCTCTCTCTCTTCCTTTCTGCCTCTCCTTCTCCTTCTCCCTCTATCCATACTCGCTCATTCTCTCCCTCTTCCTTCGCCCTCCACCCCACCCCACCCGAGACTCCCGCTTCAACTTTTTTTGGAAGGGCCTAATAGGACTCAGAGCTGGAAAGGAAAATACGGGCTTTGGCCTAAGTAATATGATACAATCATACCCTGTGTCAGTGATAAATACTGTAGGAACAACTTCTGTCATGTGTTTCTTTCACCAGTTAGAGAAGAGAAATATATATCCCCACCCTTTTAGTATGTGTAATGTAATGTGTGTGTGTGTGTGTGTGTGATGCCTTCCCAGAGCTTTGCAGGTCCTCCATTAAGAGTAGTCAGTCAGCCCGTTGGTCATTAGGAGCTGAGTTGTCACTAGTGGGCCTGAAGGTCATTCATCACCTAACAGGCCCACAAGACAGGAACAGAGGAGCTCCCACTCTGCCAAACACACACACACACACACACGCACACACACACACACGCACACGCACACACACACACGCTCACACACACACACACGCACACGAGCACTCGCTATGTCCACTAAATGAAAAAGGCACCAGGAAGTTTGGTACAGAGAGAAAAGCAACTTGAGATGTATGCATGGATAAGACATGAGACACACACAAATACACACACGCACGATAGTAATACATAAGCACACTTGCTCAATCAAATTTATTTTCTCTCTCTTTTAAGTGGTTTAACATGATGAAGGTTTCTTTCCCATCTTTGTAATTTTTTATTGTACATGTAACAGTAATTGCCACATAATAAATTTTAAAAAAAAGAGGCTTTTTACTGGGCCCAAGCTCATCAGTGGAGTGAATGGGCGCAAAGAACAATGTTAATATCAAATATCACAGCGCTTGCTCTGGGCCTCTCTTTATAATAATTCATCACACATGACGGCACATTTCTGCTTTAAATACAATTAAACGGTTTAATTTGCCTGCCAGTCAAGTAACAACCCCACGAGAGGAAAAAAAAAAAAAAGGAAAAGTTGCAGCTAGTGCTGAAAAATGGATACCTGGATTTTCCAACTTCTCTTAGAAAAAAAAAACATGCATGTGTGTGTGTATTTGTGGGCTATATGAGTGCATGGCAGCAAAAAAGGCTCTATGTTTCAGCCTACGACCCTTTTAACCTGCAGTTCAAAAAGCTTTTACAGTATCAACTGAATCTTCCCTACGGACCAAATCTATCGGAGCTACAGTTCAAGACAAAACACCTTTTATTCACTTCCCTTTTCATTGCGGTTGATTGTGAAGCTTTGGCAGAAAGTGAACATAATATCAGTTTGAAAGTTCCCTCTGCGTGACTGCGGCTGGTGGGAGCTGAGATTTGAACCGAATATCACAAGTCCCTGATTTAATCTCATAATAGTCGGCTTTAATGTCCAAATGCAAGACATATGTGTCTCCACTTTGGTTCGCTCACTCGGGCCACGTAGTACAACCTCCCAGGGCAAGACCCAGGAAAGGGAATTTGCATTGGAACTGAAGCGTTCATGCTAGTTTAGTTTGATGCTAATTAGCCGAGACATTGTAAGCACCCTTTGGTTAGTAGATTCAGAGGCACCGTTATAGAAGATGAGCATTTACAGAAATGTATGTCTCGTAAATGCTTGACAATGTGACGGCAAATATTGACAGGGTCATGAGAAACGCAATCATTTAGAAAGATTTGACGTCAATATAGTTCTGATCAGAATAAGCACAGTAGATAGATACAAACGTTACTCTAATGTTATTTTTGGCTTCATCCAACTGAACTCTGAACTGCTCTAAAACAAACACAGACCCCCAGTCTAAGTGCATCTCTCCCAGTCGCTCGAAATTGATTTCACCCACACACACACAGACACACACACACACACACACAGGGTTGGGAGTGTTGTGACCGAGATAGGAAGAGCAGGGATTTGTTTAAAGCAACAAACCCAGGGGAGCCTCCGTTGATATGGACAATGATATGGATCCTGCTCTCCCCGTCTGTTGCTATGGGGCCCGGGCTGCACTAAACTCTCCCATCGTCACATCTCCTGCTGAGACTGTTTTTCACATCTTAATTCCAACACAACAGCAACGCCTCATGCCGCAGTTTAACTTCAAATGCACACACGCAGTCAGTCACCCATACAACTGTGCACATGTGTAACAGAAACAAGCAAAAATAGCTTCCATACACTATCCTTAATACTTTTAAAGTGACTGCATTTATATAGCGCTTTTCCAATCTTTGCCATCACTCGAAGCGCTTTACAACACATCAGCATTCACACACATTCGTACAGAGTCAGAGGCTGCCGTACAAGGTGCCACGTGCTCATCAGTGATAACCATTCACACACACTCACACACCATTGGTCATCGGGAGCAATTTGGGGTTCAGTATCTTGCCCAAGGACACTTTGACATGCTGACTGCAGAGGCCGGGGATCGAACCTCCAACCCTCCGACTGGTGGCACTTGACAGATTAGCGCCTGCTTATATTTCTTGACAGTCTTGCCTCTTTCAGATCCATCTGTGCCTGTGATACTGGCCTGTTATTTGTTCATATAACGTGTTTGTATTAGGTCAAGGTCTTTAGGCTTCACGCATGTGCATACTGCATCAAATCAGACCAACTTGCAATCGTGTTTCCTACACTGCTATGTCCCTAATTTATTGTAATACATGCACTTTGAATTGCAATTTCGCATAAAACATGCCGTGTTAATTAAGGTTGTGTTGACGTTCCTGCACCGCCAATCTCACTGATCTCACACACACACACACACACACAATCATACAGCGCAGTGTATTGGCGAAGTGCACTGCGGCATCTTTCCCACCCACATTTCTTTGTGGATTCAGTCTGAGTTGCTGTGTGCTCTAACCTAAAAGAAACAATATCAAGCAGGTTATGTGTAGCTATACTGCAAAAAGATCATCGGCAGTGTCACAGAATAACAAGGTCGGTGTGTCATTGCCTCTTCTCAGAGGGGATTATTCAGTGATAACAATCTGGCACGGTCGCAGCCAGCAACCATCCCCTTGACCTAACTGCGTGGTTTTGTACAGCGTGTGACCGGATGGATTCCTTTCTGTCCCCACAACAGGAATGGGTATGGGAATGAGGAGGGGAAGTGGGGATTCGGGTCCACATCCACTGCTTCCACCTCACTGGCTGTGGGAGAGTTATTGTAGCTACTAACTGAAGCAGCTATCAGCTCTGGTTGGAACTGGTTAGGGATCGTCTACAATAACAATGGAAACACTGGTGGAAGTATTGACAGCAAGTAAGCTACGGACAGATCAGGCGAAGATAATGACGATCATCAGGTAATAATAATAACAACGATAATGAAGATGAAGAAGAGAAAGAATAATGCTGCAGCTACTGCCAGGTCAAGTGGATGCTGTAGATGGATAATTACAATGGTGGACATTACCATCGACTCTGACGTTAATCGGGTCAAAGTAAGGTTCAGAATCCTGAATTCTTGCACACTATAAAATTTTATTAAATTACCAGACACACTCTGCACCTCTGCATTGATTTATTGAGAAAGAGTCGACGTTTCGGTCACGAGGATCTTTCTCAAGACATGACCTGCCATTATTTTTTCCGAACTGTGCAGACAGTCCACAATCTTCAGCCATCATGGCCAGATCGGGCTTAAAATAAGCCTTCATATCAGTGTGTTCCCAATTTAATACGAAGGCCAAGGGCACAGCAACAAAGAAGGACTGAGTTACAATATATAACATATTGAGATTTAGGTTGTTGACACCAACACAATACAGTAACTGTAATACTTGTTCAATACAGTATTTAAAACTGATTAACCAGCTACTAAAAAAAAAAAAAAAAAAAAAAAACACAAAACCGTCCATTCAGCATCTCAACGTCAAATGACAAGGCAAAGTATAACCATAATAAGTCATAATAATATAATATAATAATAATATTAATAGTTAGACCTGACAAAACTATTACCATACTCATTCCTTTTTGAGCACATCCTCCTTCGAGAGGAGGCACATCCTGAATTAAGCTTTACACACACACACACACACACACATTGGGCTACAGATGCCCCTCCCACTGGAGTGGGCAGCCTGTCTGTCACTCTGAATCCACTGAATTGGAGCAGGGACATTCATAAAGGATCTGGTCTTATGACGAACAGGAGAGCTTTGAACTGGCAGCCAAGAGCCACTGGCTGCACTTCCTGCCTCTGTGCATGTGTTTTGTTAGGTGCTTTTTCTAATTATACTTTGTGTAAACCTCTGTAGTACAATGTGTAGTGCATGTGTGCATGTTTTTTCGTGGTTCAATGTATGTCTACGCAACGAGCGTGTGCATTCTGGTTTTGCAGGGGGGTTCACATGAGGCTCACGGGGCCCTCCAATGCCAGTGTGTCTGAGTGGAAAACCCCAGCACAATGGGACCATGGCCGGGGCTTCAGACTGGCCATCCGCCACCACTAACAGAGCAATGAGTGTGTGTGTGTGTGTGTGTTGTTTTTGTTGTGTTAACAGTATTGATGCAGTTAGAATTGGTTCGGTCGGAGCTATGGAATATTAAATCATCCATCTTTGCTCACTACATCGCAGCGTTTCTTACGCTCAGGTTTGCATTAACTACAGGTTTTTTATTTATTTATTTTTTTTAAATACAAAAATGTGAAATCATCATGTATCGGCAGAAAAAAAAAAATCCATATTGTGCATCCCTGATAAATGCATGCGATGTTGGGGCCCAGCTCTGAGACCCTGGCAAATCACAGAATCACACATGTGGGATTAACTAAAGGAAAGGAATGTCATTTAAAAGAGATTTATTTTTGTTTAACAAATGTAACAAAAATGTTGATTCAAACAAATGAGACTAGCAGGGAAACGTACTGTTCGGTTATCTAAGATAATAATAAATAAACTGTCTAACTACGTAAGTGCATAACTCCGTAACATAAAACAAGGTGGTGCCAGGGGAGAGGGAGCCTCCAGACCATAAGGATGGGGCGGATCTTATATAACCTGGAGTCGGCTCCTTCATGGCCTTCAGCTCCAACCAACCAGGAGCCTGCAACACTGAAAGACAACACACACAAGCCCTGTCAGAGGCCCTGGGGCCATCCCGACAGCCTGATATACTATGTGTATCACTTCAGGGGTCACGGCACTTCTGTGTCTGTGACTGTGTGCATGTGTGTGTTTCAGCTCATCTCCCCTCCTGTCCATTTAAAGACAGGCCTGGCGAGTGTGCTTCCACTAGCTGTGGGCAGGCAGTTGAGAAAATTTAATTAAACGTAAAAGTGTGAACGAGATTAGAATGGAACCGAATGACAGTCGTTGACTGAGATTTGCATCATATTGCTTTATCGTGGTTACCGTTGTAAAAGGTACACACATGTATGCAAATAACAGCCGACACATTTTATGCATTGACATTTAACAACTGCTTTTTTTCTCTTTAGAAGTTACTAACTGCTGCGGATATGAAGCAGATACAATGGCAGTGATTTACATGTCAAACTGCTCCACAATGGATTCCCTCTGAACAGATGGTGCCAATATGGGCTGTCACAGTATCACAGTACCAACTGTGCGTGACATGGGCGATGTGCTTTTTTGAGCTTCAATATCACTGGTGTATACTGTATGTGTGTGTGGTCTGATCATGTGTTGTCAGTGTGTGTGTGTGTGTATGCCTATCACAGGACACCTGCAGTGACTGCGATAGGATCCGACCCCTTGTTGGGGCCCTGGTGGGTGTGTGTGTGTGTGTGTGTGTGTGAGTGCGTGTGTGTGCGTGTGCGCATATGTTCATCTTAACAGATGTTCCCTGTCTATCTGTCCATCTCATCAGGTTGTCAGGCAGAAAAAATGTGCTAGTTTCAACTCATCCCCACTTGGGTTGTTATGCTGCAGCCTGTTACTGTTACTGTAAGTCAGCTTCAGCTAAAGTAAACATCAGTGCCCTGTCCTGCCTCGAGGATTCATAGCCCGGGGCCTGAGGGAATGAAAAAGAGTCTATCACACAACTGCAGCTGCCTTATGTGTCGTAATAAACTGTATGCACCCATGCTGTAAAGAAATGCAATAAGGTTTTAGTGCGGAGGCTCATTAATGTTCTTGCATTCTTGATTCACATTGAGTAAAAAAAAAAAGAAAAAAAAAGAAAAAAAAAAAGAAAAAAAGAAAAAAAGAAAACACGTTTTATTGTTACGGTGATTTGGAGTTAAATGATACAAGCTAAGCTCATACTGTGCACTAAAGAAAACCTGAAGCATGTGCTCAATGTCAACGTTAAAACAATTGAAAACACACATCATCACATATCGTACGGAGCATGGTCACCATCCCACTGAGAGGCTTTTGTGACCTTGTGTGCTGTGTTAGTAACACAACGGTAGCCTAGAGGTTAAAGAGGCTGGCTTGTGATAAGTAGGTCTGTGGTTAAAATCCCAGGAAAGGCATCATTTGGGTGGGGGAAAGTGAATGAGTAACACTTTCCCTCCTTTAGGCAAGGTGCTTTGCCCGCAGCTGCTCCAGTGGAGTAAAGCACGGTGGCATAGAGTGTAACTGCTGTGGTTGTGCTGGGCAGCTTCTTGAGTGTGAATGTGTGTTGAATGAATGAGAAGAGCATGTGTTCCCAGTAAAAGTGCCTTGGGTAGAGGTTTAAAAATGAAAAACAACACTTTCTTGAGAATTAAAGACTAAAACCTATTATTTAAAAAAAACTTGAGATCTTAAGTAACAAGCGGGTCCCGAGCTGGTTACATTTCCTTTCTTTCTTTCTTTTTCCCATCTAACTAATGCAACCAGAGCCTCAATCAAAGAGGCTTTGATATAATATTAATGAGGACCGTGACTCACATGTATCACTGTCTCTGGCTCCCAGCTGTTTGTGCGTCCATGTGTGTGTGTGCATATTTGAGTGTGTTCATGTCTGTAAGTATGTGTGCCTATTCTGGCTGGTACTATTTGCCTCCCTGTTTTCCTCCCTTCCAAAAGATTAATCACCCAGATGTTTCCTTGTTTTGCTGTTGGCTCTTTCTCACATTATATATCAAACAGAAATCTCTCTCCCTCTTTCCCTCTCCCTCTCTCTCTCTGTGTGTGTGTGTCTCTCTCTCT
>CALSCE010009442.1:5945053-5955754 GCA_943593645.1 Bovichtus variegatus
TGTGTGAGGCACTCAGCTGAAGCACATCCTGAATCAACACACACTGGGCCTTCGCTGACAGACTAAAAATAATATCTAGGTTACAATGCCCTGCCAAGCCCCAAACACAACAAAGTCTCAGGAAGAAGTTCTTTCAGCACGTTGCCATAGTGACTGACCACATGTGCAAGTCAGATAGGGGTGAGTGGTCAAACTAGCAGTCAGGCTGCGTTGTCTCCTTGACTATAATAGGCCTAAAATACAACCTTCATTTAACCAGGCGCAGATGTGTTGAAGATAGCGGGTTTGCACTCGCAGGTCACGCTGAGGGCATCTGATGAGCCCTAAAAGAGTCGGCACCAACAGTCATGAAGAGCTGTGACTATATTTCAAATTCTGCCCTTAGCCTAAAATGAGTCGGAGCAGTGCCAGAACACTTTGTAAAGCAACGTAAGGCTGAAGTTGGTTGACTCACGTAAGTGTATGTTACACTGAAATTAATATTTTGGGGGTTCTGCTCTCCTCTAACCGATCTGGTTTGAGGGAGTTGTGGAAACTCCTTTAAAACTCAATGACCCATTGGTGGGTCGGTCATTATAAACTCTGCTGCCGAGCCACACACTGTTCAATCTCCAACAACTTTATTTCAAATTATAGAGGAGAGTGCAAAGTGTTCAAAGATACCAAATACGTCACGTTGAATTTTGGGAAAATGTGTATAAAAATGATGCACAAAACATCTTGAAAACGTCTCTTAATGGAATTGCGCAGCCATAAAAAACACTGGGTCTTGTGTCAACATCATATGAATTCAACGCAGAGCTGGAACGAGCTGATACAGAATATAAATGTTACTCTCAGACAGCGAACGACTAGATGATTACTCCAACCTTAAAGCTACTTAAGGGGAAATAAAAAGAGCAACAAGCAAGTGAAACATGACTCCAGCCAAACTATGCATTTTAAAATAATCAAAAAATCAGCACATAACATTTTCATCCATTTCATAATTCCACAGACTGACAGATTGGGGCTCAAATTGGTGACTGTTAGCAGTCATGCCTGCTTAGTGTCTGTCTTGTGCCCTGTCGTAGAGGAGTGCTGCCACAGGTGAAAGGAGGAGAGCAATAAATCTGACTGATGTTCACTGAAGCTGAGGTCAACTGAGGATGATCCTTCCTCCAGAGGAGGGAAGGATCCAGAAGCAATGTCAACAAACAAGCTGCCACTGGAGAGCCATTCACCATCGTCATTTTTCATTACAGTCAAGCTAATCCTTCAGAAATAAATGACTCCTACAGAGGTAGGCTACTACTCGTATTATCTCTCGTCATTTATCTACCCTTCTGTCTATATTCCATTACTGTTGCCGTAGTTACTAAATCATTTCTTTCCTTTCTGTTAACAAATGTAGTGAACTCAGATGCTGTGTTATGGCCACTGGTCTAGACTGACTCAGAAAGAAAAAGTGAAAGAAAAAAAAAAAAAAAAAACACGCTCTGCCCTACCTCCGCGACTACTGTGACGTTGCACAGTATGTTCCCAGCTAATCCATAGGAAGTGTGCAGTGGCTGACAGTACAGAACACACTGTACAGTTATGCTGCAGAACTCCCAGGTGAGAAAATGTGTAACTGCTAAAACACTGATCATGCATCTTATTAACTTCTTCATGCTGTTTTTTCTGACCGCTGAAAAACGGGAAAGAAATGAGAGTTTCCCTAACAACTCCTCTAAAGGCTAAAGCGAAATGAAATTGAACTCACTACTGCATGAAGTACACACAGCTAAAAAGCTAAGCCTCTGTGATGGCTACATCGGTGTATAAACCAAACATTCTGGGCAGTAGTGCTCCAGCACATTAATATCAGGATAATTTAGTATTCGCAGTCTTCAGTTAGTGCAAAAAATATACTGTGCAGCATCTAGAGAGTCAAACTGCACTTAATTATAGGCTTAAGTAACTGGATACCATTATAGTGCTGTACCCTTTGTGTCATTCATCATAACGTAACAGTCTTTATTATATGCAATAATATGGACAGTTGCAATAAATCATTAAAGACGCATGTGTGACGGTAATGCATGAAAAAGACATATCTGTGCCGTTGAATAATGTTCTCAGTTGCATTCAGGCAATTAATGCATCCTCCTTTTAAAAGAGAGAAAAGCTGTGCAGTGAGCTAAGTGTCAATAGCTTCGGCCTTGGAAACTGCTCTCTGTTTTCCAGGTGGAGAGTTGAGCCAAGGTTGAGCTTGACTGAAACCTAACAGGTTAGAACACATGGTCTCTTTTTAATGGTTTCGTGCAGCTGCAGAGAAAACAGATTCCATTTGGCAATAGTCAAACAGAAAAAATTCCCAATGGCACATTTACATAGACTTTGAGCAGAAAACTGCCGTCCACTACGTATTTTTTCTCCGTGAGCTGCTCGACAGGAAATAAAGGAAATAGCAGGAACAACACTCTGCAGAGCTTGGGTTCATATGAACCCTGGGGATATTCACTAAAAAACAACATATTAATAAATGCATATACAGTTATACTGTATGTGTGATGTTGACCCCCGGTGTCATCAGACAAAAACAGTTCACCTTCCGCAAGAACCTCCGCTAAAGTTAACCCTTCCTAAGTGCTGGCACTTGTGCAGGTACATAGTGTATACAGTCAACGAGGTGAGTAAGTCGGCCAGTCAGACAGTCAAACAGTCAGTCAGGGGCTCCCCAGTGAGCAGTGCAGCTGTGCTACTGACAGATCGGTGCAGGGCAGCGTGCAGCCGGCCTCTCCAGACCCTGGCACATCAAAGCTCCCGGCCCCATAGCTAGCCCCCCTGTAGCTCCCCAGCCGGCCACTTCAAAAGACTTTTGGGCGCATCGCAGATTCCCATCAAAGGGCCTGGATGCAGCCCTCACCCACGCAAGCAAGCCAGCCAAGGAGATATGATTAAAAGCACATTATTGGGGGGAGGAGGGCGGACAGAGGAGAGGTTTAGCAGGAACGGAGTGGAGGAAAAAGAAGACGGGATGTCAGGCCGAGGGGATCATTCTTTACCTTTCTCACATATTCTACCTCTCCCTCTCATTCTTCATCTCTTTTCCAAAATAATGAAGCTCTTGCCAGCTTTTAAGACGATCAGAGCAAAAAAGATGACAGGACTTGACACGACTGCAGTGCCGCCCCCTCTTTCTCATAATCTCTTCTTTTTCCAAATGCTTACTCTGTTTCTTTCCTTCTCTCCCCTCCCTCTCTATCCTCTCTTACCCTCCGAGGTCACGTCTCAGGTCATTTAATATAAGCCACTGGCTACACAGCCAATTCACACCTGAAATTGCCCGTCGGTAGCAGCGAGTGGCCTTGAATGGTGGCATTGTTGTCCCTGTGGGGGGCTCAGACAGCAGCGCACCAGCCAGCGGCCACAATGGGAGCCTTAAGGCCTGGAATAATTTGACTAAACGCATGGGATTTGCAAGTGCGGATTATCGCCGTTCAGCCACGCAACCAACCATCCAACCAATCAACCCCCCACCAATCTGACCAGTTAAAGCAGCATTGTTTTTGGGTGAGACTGCAACCACGTCAGCTAAGCTACGCTGAGTTCTTTGTTTTATTTGTACAGTGGCAACAATTAAACACCAGCTGGAGCACACACGCCCATGCACACATGCAACATCCGTGCTTGGTTTTCAGACTGGATTTATTTTTAGAAGCCTTTTGTATCATAACACGGTTATTTTTGCAATTTTGCCTGCACACGTGACGCTGTCCATACGCTTCTCTTTAGACAGCCAAGACGTGCATCTCAATTTCCATTCATTTCATGCATCGCCCCATGTCTTCATGCAACTCGCATATTGTTGTTGTGTAAAAGTGTCTGCTGGCAAGGCTGGTGCTGCTGGGCCTTTTTGCTGCTCATGATAGCTCTGCTCCCATTATCCTGCCTCATTAGAGTGGATGTCCAAAATGTCAGAAGAATGTTTTATGGACTGTTGAGAAATCACTCTCCAGCACAAGTCACCCAGTGTTCTGCCATGCAAGAGAGGGAGGGAGAGGAGAAGATAAGGGGTTTATATTCTTAAAGGGTGGGGTGGAGGGAACGGAGGGGGCAGCTTGCCTTTAGAAGAGCTTAGGGCCCAGTGTGGCGAATTAAATAGAATGCCCAGACAGAATTAGTTCCAAGGCAGACTGGGTCCCATTCTATGAAACTCAACAATTAGACGGATTAAACGTAATAACTCAGCCTACACTGCCGCAGCTGCATTATGGTTACCCCGGCACCCAGGGGGTTGCTGGGTGTGTTTGTGTGTCTGTCTATGTGTGTGTGTGTGCCATAGGGGGGGATTTATGGTCACATATGAAAAGTGACAACTTGGAGAGAAAATGTAATAAAGTTTGATGGGGAAAAAAGGTAAACACAGTCCCAAACATTTGGAAATTGCATTTTTTTTTTCCTTCTTTTCACAAATGCTGCCAGATGACATGCGGTCGTGATGCTGGTTGCGTGTTGTGATTCGACGAGGGTTACCAGCGTGTGTCAAGGCTAAGCATGTTGTTATTCCATCGGGGAAAAAAAAAAACGCCAATCCACAAGGCCGAGTTTCACAGAAGTATGATAGTGTGGAGACATCCGCAGACGTTTCTTAGCATTCTTTTGGAACGGCCATTAGAGGGAAAGGAAAAAGCTGTCAAGCCAAACTCCACCGGTCCAAAACATCACACATGGTGTAGCTGAAGTTGCTGTCTGAGTGGCAGGTTGACTGATTAACTTATTGACTGGCTGGTTTGCTGACTGACTAGGTTTGGGACTGACTGGCTGACTGCAGCCCCCGCTTCCCCATCATCCACCTGTGTGTAAAAGGCCCTTTGTCAACGAGGCCTAATTTGATCTGACGCACCCTACACATGTGGAACAGCTCAGCAGCTCTACACACTTCTCGTCATTACACCGTGCGTGCGTGCGTGCGTGTCAGGAAGAGAAGAGATTGAGAGAAAAATGTTTGCCGAGAAAGAAGTGAAGTAAAGTGTGTGCAAAAGCTCTGGTTCACCTCACACAAACTCTGGCCTTCACCACTTCTTCATTCTCTCTCAGATCTTACACTCTCATCAACAGTTCACTATAGTGCTGTCCACACGTTAGATATAGAAACCCGGACTCGCACACAAAGAGAAAAAGCCCTCCTCCCCTGAGCCGAGTCAAAGGAAAATTCTGGTAATACACACATTTTCTCAAGACTGCTTTTGTTTGCGTTGTTTTGGCCATGAGTTCTATTGGTTCAGTCGAGCTTGTACACAAGTGGAAACACGGCTACACAGTCGTGAAGCAGGGGAATCAGACAGGTCAGTCAGGTAATCAGACAGGTTGTACACAAGCAAACAGTTTAGCAACGTTATTGGCACGGTTAAAGAATGAGCGGACCCAAAAGGTTTGGAATACATAAGTACAGCAGGTCGAAGCTGAAACCGTAAGTTAGTCTGTAAACTGTGATGGATATTTAAAACTGACGTTGTGGGCATTCATTTTTTTTCTCTTCAAAAATAAGTTTGGCTTGTATCAGGTTTGTTGATCATCTGACTGCTCATGTTTCGTGTCCCGCCTTTCTTTTTTTTTTTTAGCGACGTCGCCATGTTCCCAGATCTCAACAATGAACTTGGAAGAGTAAAATGTTATTTGACTGATAGGAACGACGGCCAAAACTATGCAAGTAGAAAACAGGAATTTAGCCTGAGCTCAATATATCTACCTACTCTACACATACAGCAGTGGTGACGTGTCGCAACTGCACTTCTGGAGAAAACGTAAGAAATAAGAGTAGAACAAAGGATTTCTCTCTACACAGATTTCTATTTTTTCCTAAACATTACAACCACAAGCTGGAGTGATGTGGTATCAACACTTCAACACACCGCAGCCCTTTAAGAAACAAGTCCTTCTCTTTCATATGCATGGCAAACTATACCTCAACATCAACAAGCCGATGAACTCTTTGCACTCGTTGTGCCCAGTCAGTGTCTGAGGACCCTCCCTAATTTTAGGTGAAACAGAGCAGAGCCAGCAAAAACATAGCAGCAAGGACAAGGCCCGTAGTGTAACAGAGCTAGTCCAGATCTGTATGAAACCTGATCGACAGACGGGGCTCGAGGAGACTGGGAGGGATCAGGACTGCTGTCAGTTCTGACACTGTCGGGCGCACGGGCAGGTAAGTCTATCTGAACTGTAGCGATGAACGGGGACATGGATGGATTTTGGTAATGCTAACGCAACAGGTTGCAAGAACCACAGGGAGAAGACTCAGATGCATGGACACGATGTGAATGCTATCGGACGGCTGAAGATTTCACGAAAGAGCCAAGAGGAAGAAAGAAGAAGACGATTTCATAGAAATGCGTGTCATTTCAAGCCTTTAAAAAAAAAAAAAACACCACTTAACTTGCAAGTATACACACCTTTCACACGTGACACTCTTAAATTGGTTTTAAGAGTTTCTCGGAGGAAGAGAAAAAAAAAAAACACAGAATTTTACATAATCTTGAATTAGCCGTGGGGTGTTTCTCTTTCCTCCCATTTCACCTCTCCCTCTCTCTAAGTGCCTCTCTCCCTCTGTCTCTCTGCCCCCCCACAGGTCAGCCCAGCTCTGGCCCTCTCTTGTGTATTTAAAGTAATTGCTCATGGCAGTCAAGGTGTCTGCATAAGGGCCTGTCATAAGCAATCCACTGGCATGAGTAGGGGCCTTGTGCATGAACCTAATCCAGTCAGTGAAGCCAAATGGACGGACGGAGGGGGTAAGGAACAGCAAACTGAAAAAAAAGCAGGTTGTGTTGACTTTTAATCCTCTCAAAGTAACATGGAAATGAAGCCAAGTCATTTTTCCTATGCTTAAACTGATTATTTCTGTAGTGCTACCCTCCATGTTGAATGCATAGGTGCCTGTAACTTTGCATAAGGTTCACCACATGCCACAGGATTCAAAGAAAGAAACAAATTGTTGTCCTCATTTCTGCCTCGCTGGTTTCTCGAGACTCTGTTACTAGGAATTTAAAAAGAAACTGCCTAAACATAGAATATTTTCTGATTATTGCTCCTACTTGTTCCCTTTTGCACTTGAGTCTCATCAGCAGACTGTCAGACGTAGTGTTTTTTTTTTTTTTTTTTGCACGAGAGAACAGGTCTCTGTATTTGCTTTCACACTGTGAGGGCTGTTTGCTGAAGGCCTTCGACACACACAGAAATTCCTCACCCACTTACCCCACTACCACGCCAAGACCTGAAGCATGTTCAGTGGCAGAGGCAGACATAAAGACAGACAGGAACTAAGGGGCCAAGACCAAAAGTCGACCCTCTCTGGGACATGGCGACTCTGGTCAGACACAGCAATAAGAAGTGGAGCCCCGGCCCCTCCAGCCAGACTTGAGAGGAGACGACTTAAGGTCCTAAGTGTTTGGGAAACAGGCCCATCAATGTCAAAGCCTTTTATTGCTTTGGCTTCCTATTGCTTTTCCCTGCTTGGGGGTTAGTATGAATCTACTCCCAGCAAAGGCAGTGGGATGGGTTCATCTTTCATCAGTCATAACCTTGGCAATTAAGTAAGCACACATGAGGAATGACCCAAGATTAAAAGGAAAAAAAGGTCATGGGTTGTTTTAAGTGGGTTAAGAGTGAGGCCTTGTTGTTTTATGCACACATATTATCACCGAGATGTTTTCTATTTTGAATAACAAAACATTTCCATGTCCACGTCGACGCTTCAACATATAAATCAGGGAAAAACGCAAAAAAGGTTTTGTGCACGCCATGTATTTCACTACTGGTTACTTAAATATAGAACTTTACAGAACTATATAGATGTACACCCAAACAGTGGCTGAAAATTAATATAAAAAAAATAATAACTGTTTCCATTTACATCACGGACAGAATAGTTCCTATAGTGCGGACGCATTATTAGGCTGAGTAAAAAACATTTATTTTCTTTTTACACAAAACTGTGAACGAAAACTCTTTCCAGATTCCATGGAACACATTGATGCTCATTACTGATTGTTTCATAAACAGTTTAGTTGGAAACACAAAATGAATAACATTATGGCTCTTTTGTTTCAAAACAATATACTTTGTGTAACGAATGAGCACTTGATTGAGATTTCATGGCACACTAATGACCAAATGCGAATGGCTCAAAAATGATGGAAACTCAAAGCTAATAAAGTCATATTTACTAATAAAAATTTCAGCAAATAACAATGTCTGCATTCTTGTCCGAACAGGGTTTTTATAGAGTTACCAAGGAACAGGGTAACACAGGGGGGGATGGAGCAAAATGGGAATTGTTGGTCTTATCCCAAAACTAATAGTTTAGTTAGCCTTGACTCACATTCCGCCAAAATTGTTTCCGTGTTTATATTCAAAATATGCTCTTTTTTTTTTTTTTTTTTTTTACAGTATGTTGTCCATATGGTGCACGGAAATGTTTCTATGTATCTAACTATCCATCGACATATCTGTCTGTTTGTCTTTCTATTTATCTGGACAAGGACACACAACACACAACACACACACACACACGCACACACACACACACACACACACACACACACACAGTCTGCCTCAGCAGTGTTCCGGATGAAGCGCCCAGGATGGAGCAAGTAGACGGGTGCTGCCGGCTTTGGCACTTGACAAACAGCTTGTTTTAATGCTCCTGACAACCCTGTGAGAGGAACCCCTGCTTACACCAACACACACTGCGCTCCTCTCGCCCTCGTCTTTCCTCTCCAAGCTTCAAACACGAGGTGAATCTGTTCCACTCTCCCTCCGGGTGGGTTTTCCTTGGCCTCTCCTCCTGCACTCTAATCTGGAGTTTGTGCACAAATGACAAACCATCTTAAAAAGAGAAATCTGGGGATATCTAACTCATTACTCTATTAGAATAAGTGTGGAAAATGCATCGCGGAGTCAGTTGTTTTAAACAGTACTAAGAGCTAACTGCTGTGAGGTTATTCTAGTTCACTGCCCTGAATCTAATCTCTGAATAACATTTCTCCAGTTGAAGTTTTCTTGCCTTAAGTGTTACTTTTTTAAAAACATGTCTGACAAATGTTTTCTATAGAATGACAGATTGATCAGGGCAGTCCACTCTGGTGTGATCAGCACGGAGTAAAAAGTCTTAAAAGGGAAAGTTCAAAGCCAAATTGTTATTAACTCCAAGCCAAGGCCGAGAATAAGCAGGTCAAATGTTTCGAGGGAGAAAATTACTGTGTGTCCAAAATGTTGAATTGCATTTGTAAAGTCATTCAAGAACATAGTTTAAAATGTAAAGCTTGAGATAATGTGGTAAGTGTGAATTATTTGCATTGGCACTTGATTTTCCTCATAGTTGCCCGACACTTTAAACACGCTGATTGTTTTTATTCTGTTTCTATGGACCTTGCTCTCTTCTCAGGAAACTGTCACTGAGTCCAATAATATTGTCTCCCTCGTAGAAAGGGAGGCCAGCTATTGAGTCAGTTATCTGATAGGAGGCTATGAGATTCTGTGTGTGTGTGTGTGTGTGTGTGTGTGTGTGTGTGTGACAACGTAGGGGTTCTGCCTGCTTGTCGTCGAGTCGGTCCTGAACCCACAGAGCCAAACTGCCGCAGGAAGAATTTGTGCTCCCGTGTACTACAATATCCTGTTTGGACTCAAGCTGCTCTCCACGCACACACACACACACACACACACACACACACACACAGAGAGACACAGAGACACAGAGAGACACACACACACACACACACACACACACACACACAGAGACACACACAGACACAGAGACACACAGAGACACACAGAGACACACACACACACACACACACACACACACACACCTGGCCAAAAACATACGGCTTTGTGTTTACTGCTTTTTTTGTTGCTTTTCTACACACACACTTCTGCAGCGCCGCTCTGCAGACCATATGAGGCTGCTTCTATAGGCATTTAATGTGCTACACTGTTTGGGGGTGTAAAGTGTGTGTACAGGTTGGGTGTGTGTGCTGGGGTGGACAGCAGGCTGACGCGGTTGCTCAGCAGTAACAATATGGCCCCTCTAGCAATCACAAGTCAAACAAAGTGTAAAAGCATTTGGATTACTGAGAGGGGAGTACAGTGCTTGGTTGAAGTGTGTGGAGCTGTGTGTGTATGAATGTGTGTGTGTGTGCACATGTACAATAAGGGCTTACATGCATGCACACACACTCAGTAATAGGACTATAAGAGGGCAGGGGATCACAGTGCTGCATCCATCCACCGAGCTCTCCATTCATTTAAATAGCCGGGAGTATGCAGAAAGACAGCCAGTGTGTGTGTGTGTGTGTGTGTGTGTTTCTGCATACAATCATAACAAGGGAGGAGAGGGCTGAGTGAACAGTCATGTGTGCACGGAGGAGCTCTGCTTCCCGTAAGCAGCCGATAAAAATTACAAAAAAAAAAAAAAAAAAGAAAAAAAAGACGGCTGGCCCAGAGGCTGATACCTCACTTCCCAACATAGCGCAGTGCATTTCCTGAAACTGACAACTGCTCGGGCTTGTACTGAGGCCAACGTGAGAGAGACAGACACACGGGGGGAAGAGAGAGAGAATGAGATGGAGAGAGATAAAAAGACAGAGAGGGTGGTTGATTTGACATACAGTCAGGAAAAATGTTGTAAATACTCGAGTGACACACCAAATGGAGCTTGCAAAATCCAGCAAAACACAA
>CALSCE010009442.1:5965535-5988779 GCA_943593645.1 Bovichtus variegatus
CACACACACACACACACACACACACACACACACACACACACACACACGCAAACCACATTCACACAGACCCAAGTAAACAAATAGTGAAGGAAGTGTTTACAGTAAAAAGGGAAATAGGATGTTGACGGTGGTGGAAGAAGTGTGTTGTTTTTTTTTCTGTTTGTTTTTTTCGTTTTTTTTTTTTCTATTTGAGATATATTTATAAGATCCAACAAATCACTATGAGCTGGTTTAAACAAACAAACAAGGCAATAATAAAGATGTATCTTCTCAGAGGGGGTGGGAGGGGGGGCATGCTTGTGTGTGTTTATGTAGGTGTGTGTATGTTTTGGGTTCAGAGGAGCAAAAGACATGATTGCGTGCGGACGCTGCCCTGCACCACTTCCTCTTCAGAAGCCCAGAGACGTCACAGCCAGCTGTATTGATGCCACACACCAAAAAAACAATGGAATGTTCCAGCGAGTGATGTCAGAGAGAAATAAAATGATAGAGGTACCAGACATGTAGATAAAGGCTGTTTGAACAAGCACCAAGCTAAAATGAGGAAAGCGCCAGCTCATGTCAAATTTTCATTAAGGCTGGAAAGTGGGGAAAAACTCCAATTCCTGGATATAAAACAACAGTAAAACTGATCCAGTGTGTGTGCAAATCACCTCAGGCAGTATGGGTGGATCTGGTAGCAGTCTGCAGAAATCCAGATAAGGACGCCAAATGACATTGCTGTTCTTGGTGGCGTGACACCAGGCGCAAAACAAACCAGTTATGGAAATGTTCCCAGCATGGCCCAAATATGAGCTTGGATGTTGCGGTTACAGCAGAGCTATGGGCACAGCAGCCCTGCAATGGATACATATAGAGACCGTCTGTCTCTGCGGCTGGAAGCCTCACGCTCACACATTGAGGCATTAACACCCAGAGGTCCCACACACAAATGGTAAAAAAAACAAAAAAAAAAACATGTACATATGTCCAGGACATGACACAGGCTGGATTTTCCTTCACAGATTACGATTAAAGTATATATCTTTTTTTTCTTCCAAAAAGGATGTCATTTGTAAGAATGTCCAGGTAGTTCCTACTACAAGGGACATTCATTATTAATCGACTGGCAGAACATCTGATAACGCGCATACTTTGTAATTAATTGTGTAAATTCCAATTGTAACACTAAATGTTATGAAGCAGGTCACTGTACAGAGGTCGCATTGATAATGAGGAATGTCAGGAGCAAACAGGCCCCTAAAGCAACAGTGTGTAGGCTGCTTTATGACATACTGCAACAGTACTGTATGTTGCCTGCACACTGTAAAAGAGTAGCGCCATCTTCTGTTTGGAGAACAAGGGCTACATTATTAGACTTCACGACATGTTTCTGTGCATATTTGCTTGAAACAAGCTCACACCTGAAGTATCACTTCAGGACACTTTGGCTTTCACTTTGACAGTAATAAGTTTGGTCTCTGGTGTGGCGATGCTACCGATCACCTTGCGGTCGCGTGATAGTTCCTTAAACCTTGAGGGGTTCACTCACACATGTCTGAACATTAAAAAAAAAGAAATAATTTCCTTATTACTTTAGCGTGACATCTATTTCTCTATCAATCATTTCATGATGTATGATAGTGACAATGACATAGCTGAGACCAGTGGTGGAATGTAACTAAGTACTTTCACATTTGAAGTTCTGTACTTAAGAATAAATTGGAAGTACTTGTACTTTACATTTAAAGCAGCGTTATGCTGTAGTTCTATTCCGCTACATCTCACAGGTAAATGTTGTACTTTTCACTACATTCGTCTGACAGCTTAATTACTAGTTTCCAATATCCAGATTTGTTGATTTTGAATCTTTGCGATTACATTACATTACCTTACAGTTCATTTAGCAGACGCTTTTGTCCAAAGCGACTTACAATAAGTGCAAACAACCATGAGGATACGACTCCAAACAGCGAGAATCTTGCAAGTACATTAGCTTCAAATAGGAGAAATCATGCAAGTGTAGAACAATAGTTTAAAATAAGCCAAACCAAGAAGTGGAACAAAGAGAAACAACAGAATAAAAAGTCAACCATTAGCTTCAAATAAGCCAACCAAGTGCAAAAGTACAATTGAGAATCTGAAGGATTAAGTGTTCCTTCATGGGTTGTGAGAATTCTTCTACTTCTTAAAATAAACTATTAAATACTAACTATTTAAAAACCCTCTTGGATCAGCTGGAAAATGTATCGTCGCAAAGCTAAAAAACAGTGCGGTTTTTCTGAGCTCAGGAAAAGTTGACTTTTAAGAGATATATGGTTCTCATAAGGACGGCGACGCCACAAACATCTGACGATCTGTTAGAATACGAATGCATTGCTGTAGATTAAACTACCCGACAGTATATCAAGTAGTTACAATTAGCACAGCCTTAAAACATCTACAGCAGCAGAATGCAACTCACACATTAATGCAGCGGTAATATTAAACCAAAAACATCATATAGAACAGTTTTACTTTCAGATTGGTATCGGTACTTTTACTCAAGTAAAAGATCTGAATACTTCTTTCATCACTTGCTGAGACTGTCAATAATAAAATGGCACATCACACACAACCATAGGACTTAACTTTGCGAGTTACCAGACGTAGTCATGTCTTCACACATCAGCACACTGCATTAGGTCTCTATACTTGTATATACTAATACAGTATACGCTACGTGTGAAGAAAATGTGTGGCTATGGTAGGAAGTTTCAAACATGAACCAGACTTATTCTTAAGCACTACATGTAATAAAAAATAATAAAAAAAACAATAGGTTCCATTAAAAAGAGGAAAACAGCCCAGAAAGTCAAATATGAGTAAGTGTAATCACATTTTCCAGGAGTGGTGGTCATATCGAGTTCTAAATGATTAATAGCAGTTTGAGTAGTGGCTCATGGTTTCTATGGTGTGTCGAGGATGACGTTTTCCATGGTCTATCTTTGACCGGCAGATACGATCAGGGTGGATTGAAGGATGGAGAGGTGGAGAAAAGGGAAAAAAGAAAGAAGAAGAAAAGCAGGAGAGGCAGAACAGTGCCTTGTGGAATTCAAGTGTTGTGTGGAGAAAGAGTCCTGGACCAGTGCCATGAAAGAGCAGCTCAAAGCACTGCAAGACAGCGAAGAAGCGTTCGCTGCTCATAACTCCCCTTTTACTGTAAAGGCTGCTTTTGTTAATGCTTTTACATTAACGTGATTATCTGCGGATGGAGAGCATTTTTATCACCGCTTAGATATTTTAAACTAAAACGGGAAATTGGGAGAAATTGTGTAAGGTTTTCACCCTATATGGAAATGACTGTGTTCCTCTGTACAAAAGGTGACTAAAGCTTTTTGTTTTCAAGAGGGCACAGTGAGGAATGTAGAATGAATAAGAAAAGTCAAAAGGCCCGAGATGGACGTGAGTAGGGGAGACTTTAGATTTGCAGGGCCAACGGAGGGAGAAGAGTGCCTATTACATTTACAGTACGAAGATAAACGCACATGCACACGCAATTACATACTGATAATAAGTATGAAAAAGACCTTAAATAAAAAAGAAAGTTTTAGCCTCAAGTCATTTTTACTTTTCAGACATCAGCTGCAATACTCAGCTCCCTCCAACATACTGTTGGGAGAGGGATCCCTCCTCAGTTGCTCTCCCTGAGGTTTCTTCCATATTTCCCCCACTAATTGTGGGGTATCTTTTAGGGAGTTTTTCATTGTGTGATGTGAGGGTCTAAGGACAGAGGGTGTCGTACTTTGTACAGGCTGTAAAGCCCACTGAGACAAATGTATAATTTGCGATATTGGGCTATATAAATAAACTTGATTTATGTTTCAATACAAAGTGGCCCATAAATACCAGGTGAGATTGGTCAGAAAACGCCAAAAGGACATACTGTAAATAAAAATTTACTAAAATATGCTATACATTGTATGTATATACAAAAAAATACTCCATGTCAATATGTCACTTAACAACACTCAAACTGCATCTCAAAGCCTTCAGTGTACATGAGCCGTCACCTGAGGCATTATGGATAAACCATATCCATTATTAATGAAAGGGAACAACCACAGACACAACATATACAACTACATGGCAGCATAATGTAGCCTTCAAGCTTTTTTTTTTTTAAAACCCATAATATTATTGAAAGCTCTAACCTTCTGCATTTAGTCCTGTAGGACTTGTATTACTTGCCTGCTCAGTATGTAATCACCTAATGTGTTTGCAATGATGCTTCAGAGACCCAGCCCCAGTGGGAAAGGCACTCTGGCTTAATCCCGGTAGTGGGAGACTGCCGAACAATTGTGTCGACATGTTGTATGTGCAAAGTCCTTCCACTTTGCCTGTATGTGAACACTTGTGGTAACTGTTGATAGTGTAAACTTGTGAAAACAAAAATGTGGAAGTAATGTTCTTTTGATACTGGTGAAAAGGCAGGAGACGGTAGAGAAATAAAGGGTGGAGAAGTATTTTTTGGAGCAGTCATTAACACGCTCTGCTACAGGACGTTAACACAGGAAGCAAATGAAATCCGATTACAACAGAATTACATTTTGGTTCACATTAATGAAACTCATTTGAATGAATGAGTCAGGGGGGAGGAAGGAGCCTGTACTCGCATTTCAGCAGTTAACAGCAGCAAATTCTTAATCCTATGAGGGCATCTGGGGACAAGCCATGCGGTACCTTAACATGTCGTACAACCTATTGAGAGAGATTTCTTTGACATTTCCCTCAAGGCTAAAGGGATAATCCCCTTTATAACTCTCTGTACCTGATATGGCCATGGCCCTCAAGAAGTTTCTTTAACCCTCGAGAGAGTTCAACAAAACAACTTCATTTAGAGAGCAGCTAGAGGGGCTCTCTGGTCAGACAAAAGGCCTTTAGGTACTCCGACAAGTAGGGAAATCAGTATTATATGTATAAAAGAATGGAGGTCAGTGCAGGGTGATGGATCGGAGGGAGATGGGGGCTGCAGAGAAGAGCAGAGGGGAAATGTTCCGGGACTCACTGAGCTTTCACCACAGGCAGGGGAATGTCCTCAGTCATGTAGTCCAGCTCATCGGTTAAACTGTTGGCGCGGGAGATGTCGATGGAGGTGCTATGATCATGATTCCTCCTCACTGCAAAGGACAGATATAACAGATACTATTTACAATGCACTCATATTGGGCTGGTAAACTCTATACAAGTTTAAATCTGCTTAATTTATACAGAGGAAAAGTTTTTTTTTTTTTTTTTCATTGAATACATTTTGATTGGAAAGAAAAAGGGGTGATTGTTGCATTGCATGACTGAAGCTACCAGATACGTAAAAAAAAAAAAAAAATTAAATAAAAAAAAAACTATTGCACATAGTTTCATAAGTTTTAAGACAAATGACAAGGTTGGTGTCCAAGGGAAAATAAGATGAGAAGTACCGATATATTTAATTGTGTGTATTAGAAGAATAAAAGCAGAGAAAAAGAAAGAGAGATACCTGGAGAGGCAGGGCAGCTCAGAGTGAAAGACGACCAAGAATGTTGAGGAGGGCCTGACGCCATGCAAAAATAATTAAAAGAAATGAGAAGCACAAAAGAAAGAAAGGGGAAAAAAAGTTCAAACAAACATCCTTTATATCAGTGGGTATCTTTCTGTTCAACCGTTTGGTTTACAGCAAAAAGTGCTAAATTCCTGAATTAACGTGGAGGTTTTCAAAATGACGCAACATTTCTATATATGAGAAGAATAAGTTGGATGAGTCTTATATCACCTGGGGGAAAGTATTTGACTTACATATTTTTGAACAGTTTATATGAGGAAACATGCAGTGCTCCATTTCAACAGTGCAGCTGGCTGGCTGCTGGCATGGCTAAAAACAACAGCAAAGAACAACATGTGTAGCGGGGTCTTGACCTGCAGTCAGACTGTCAGCGTCTGACTTTGACAAGTCTCTCCACCAAACCACCAGGCCTCCATTGTGATAAAGAATAGAGAGTCAAAGCTGTATGAATGACGAGTCCAATTCAAGCAAAATCCATTCAACCTCTCTCGTATTCCATCATCGAGTTTGTTTCACATTGTCCAATCCGGAAGAAGAGAAAGCGATTGAGAGAGAGAGACAGGGAAGGAGAGAAGGAGAGAAAGAGAGTGGAGGAGGGTAACCAGAGCTAACGAGAGGCACCTCAGCAAACAGGACAGGGGTTTATTAACAATATGTCGTCTTATCTGGCCCATCAGTGCAAATGTGTTTGGCTGGGAGAGTATGAGCCAAAGGAAAGGAGGGAGGGGGGGAGGGAGGGAGCGAGAGAGAGAGAGAGAGAGAGAGAGAGAGCGAGAGAGAGAGAGATTCTCACAGACAGGGAGGAAGGTGGGGCCAGACAGATAAGTGGAGCGATAAGCCGGACACTGACTAAATCAAACAATGCCCAGTTTATTTCTGACCACTGGAGCTCCACAATGGCCGCTTATCAACTCCACAAACCCCCCCTCCCTCTTTCCCTCCCTCCCCCTATTTAGTGTCCCAGTCTAGGTCCCCACGGTCCCCAAGGCCCCTGTCCATTCCTAGCCATGCTAGCCCTGGTCCTCGCCCATGGTGTTGGCAGGGCACCCAGTAAAGAAAACAGGCCAGGTCAACCCGGGCCCGGTGTCTGAGTCTCTCTGCTTGGCTCTGGTTTGGTCCGGTTGGGGACAAAGGCCCAGCCAGCCAGCCAGCCAGAGAGTCTAATTAAAATACTGTCTGGGCCACATTAAAAAAGGCAGTCGAGCTAATGATTAACACAGAGGACTTTTTAATAGGACAAAAAGAAGTACTTAACCAGTGAATGGGGCTACTGGTTAGACAGTGCAGTAATCACATATGCACTCAGCACTCAGTCTTTGTGCTTGCAGTTTTGACAAAGATGTTGTTCTTGTCACTTAAATGTTGGTACAGTTCATGCCTTAACATACAAGATTATTCATCCATCATAAATTGTGATGGCGGATTAAGAAGGACTCACCTGTTTGTCTGAACTTTCCATTGATTCCTGCGAAGAAAGACGGACATGTTGGTAATGTGAGACTGCAACGTGGCTGGAGCACACAACAATGACACGTCCTTCAGAATGATGTAATCAACAGTCTCTATCAGCTCCTGCTCTTTCATCTTTTTTGGAATACGATTGATTTTATGTTTATTTACTTTATGTATTCTTAAAGAAGTCATAGTACAAATTGTCACTTTTAAACTTGAAATAAGCAACTTTACTGTTTCTGTTTACTCTAACTGCTCTCAAAGTGTTGTTTTTGGCCACAACAGGCAGCAGTTTTCAGTCTAAAAACCCACTGTTCACTATCTACTCAGCACCAAAAAGCAGACAAACAAAGTTAATGACTACTTGGTGAACACAGCGGATCATTTAGCAGATAAAGAGCCAGATATTTCCCTAAGGAGTAGGTAGAGGCAAAGAACAGAGCTAAAAGAAGAGAGAATATTGGACATACACGACTCCAAATAAATAATAATGTTGCTCTGGAACTGTTGGATGTATAAATAGATGACTGTTTGATTGGTATCTACTTAAAATGTGATTATTTGTCTGCTGCCTGCAAGTAGCCAAAACAAGTTTAAAGAGGAAGCGATAACACTATAACCACCAGTAAAATGCTTTAAAGACAGCATGGAAAAAGCAAAAGGCACAGATGACATTGTCTCTTCATCCATATTTTCTTTTAATGCAATAGTTTGCAAACAACCAAACTGCATTACCATGCAGCTTATATTAGCGGACTCATAAACCCAAACAGCAAAATCTAATTAAAACTATTATGCTATTTAGAAGTATTTTCTACAACTTACACAATTCTAATGCATGTTACGCTTTCATTACCGTTTGAAACACATAAAAAGCAGCCGCTCTGGTGTGGACAGTGGACATTGCAGAAGCCAGTTTTATGGCTGGATCTGAAGCAGAGATCCTACAGTCTCATGCTGTTTCAACTCTACACATCATCATTAGTGACAGCAGGCTGCAGGCTGCAGGCTTCTATACATGGTTTCATGTCATCCACGGCGTGGATCCACTCCAAAGTCTCAGCATGAGTGTTTTTGTTTGTTTATTTATTACATAAGATAACGCCACAACACAAGAACTGCATGTTTATCTCTTGTTTCGTTCTTAGTAAATATGAGAATGAATACTGGATGGAATGTGTCTATCTAACTGGTTTACCATTAAGTTTGATGTGACTGCTTTTTCCACATGAACTTAAAGACACATGTTTTCCTTCATTATCTAAGATCCACCCAATCAAGCAGGAAACTAAACAACATTTCCCCTCATAAGTGGTTGCTCTTCTCGTGACGGTCTGCCTTTATGTCAAGTTTATGTCACTCCAGCTCCTTTTAATGATGGTACGCTTTGACAGGAAAAACTAATAAAATGCATTTATTAAGCTGGAGTCAGGATCAATTCATTAGGCGGGGATGGCTTTTAAGACAGGAAGCTAAACCCCCGCCCCCTTCACCAACCATCCATCGATCATATACGCTATATGTATAGACCTGCATTTCAAAAGACAAAGTTTCTATTGTTACGTACGACTGCTGGCAACAATTAAGAACCAAGATGATCTGGATACTGGACGATTCGGAAATCAACACCACCATTTTGTCCGAGCTATTTTCAGCCCAATGACAAAAATAATAGGCAACTTGGCTTTGGCATGCATGACTCCAACAATATTGGTAATCTGCAAGCGGTATAACAAGTAATCCCCACTTGTAACCTTGACAAGCACGCATTTTAAAGTTTTTTTCCCCACTTAAGCCCAGTGTGAGTGTTTGTGGCCAGCAAAGGGGACAAGTGAAGCAGTAAAGAGCTTGTAACCATGACCTCTAATCACCACTGAGGGTGTAATGGCTTCCATCTGGCCTACTGATGACACCTGGCAGCCATCTTGGTTCTAAGGGGATCAGAATAGGGCCTCTGTCTACTGTGTGAAACTAAGAAAACCAGCGCATAGCTACTCATCCCGTGATGTTTAAAGAGCTCCACTGTTTGTACGAACTGACAGAACCAAACTGCAATCTTTTGCAAAAGACCAGCTTTAAAAAAACATGTTCACTTTGTACTTAAAGTTAGACCAACGATGAAAATATGATCACGATCGTTTTGAATATGAGAGTGTGAGGCTGTTGCTGTTGTCTTAGAGAGTTCAGCCAATACATATATACATATATAGTATACATAAATAATCACTACCTTGCTCACACTGGCATCATGTCTCAACACTATACAGCTCCACAATGAATGAACTAAGTGAGTTATTATGATTCAGCATCTCTCGACTTGCAGCAGCATTTCATTTGTAGCTTCTTTAGACTGCAGTCTTAATCTGTAAACATTAAGTGCATTATCAGATTTGTTAAGCTGGTTACAGAAATATTACTTGGGTTTTATTGAAGTGTATCTACATCGTTTTTTTTCACAGACATTTCACATAAATATGAGAAACACCTGCCAACACAAAAGAACAAGCTGACAGCTAATATTTCTAAAGCAGCTGCCATAAAAAAAAATGGAATTCCTCATGGAGTTGGCCATTTAAATGGCCTGAATGCAAAAACACATCACACTTTTACTGAAATAATGGATTTCCAAGGCCTTTCGCCGCATGAGATCATTTCACGGCCCTCAACACACATTATTTCAAACAAAACTGTATTAAAAGCAACAGAAAAAACGTTGGTTTCATTACCGCAGTAATTCACATCGTCAAATGTCCTCCACATGACACGCTTTGTTGGCGGCTGGCCTTTAACTGTATTAAAGCTGCAAAGATAGCTTTACAACGATAATCAACGCAATTCAAAAACACGTTCTTGAAAAAACATCCTCTACACAGTAGAACATGGCTTCCGAGGTGACAAGTTTTTAAATACAACTGCTGTTATGAAGAGATCCAAAATGAAAAATATGTGTGTGAAAATGACCCTTTATGTCTACTTAATATCAGTTTTGATAATGTACATTACAGTAACATAAGAGCAGTGCTCTTTCCACTACATTACCTTCAACAGTCTCTCGTGGCTCTTCCAGGAAATATGCGACATCTTTCTTCTCCTCAGAGTCATCAATGTGGTCGTAGGTGATCTGGGGGATCGCTACGGCTCCCTCGGAGGCCACACCCATAGAGCCATTACCTCTGGACTTCAACCTCCTCTTGGGCCCCCTTTTCTGATGGACAAATGAAACAAGAAGTGTGTGACTATCCTGCCAATAAATTGTAATCACAATTAGAAGTCATTCAATAGAACTGTTACTCACATACAGCAATTGAATAATTCTAAATAAAAAATTTGACAAATTGTCTGGATAAATACAGGATGCTGTCAGTCAAAAATGGAGCTTTTGACCCTTTCCTTCACTCTTTCCCTCTGAAAATGAGTTAAGCTATATCTAGTACATCCCAATACCCAGCTTGTGTAGCCAGAGATCAGTCCTCCGAGGCCTCTGCCTTTGCCTGCCATTCGACTGGCAACACATCAGACACCTAGTCTTGCAGGTGGTGTGGTAACAATGTGGTTGCCCCATGGTACTCAGTGAACCCCTCCATCAACCTGCTCACCTGCCAGCTTCTCTCACAGTTCTGGATCCAGCACGGTTTCACTAATCGATGCAGGGTCCCTCTTTCCAGAGAAGCAAATCCTTAGAGGTCTGAGAATTGCTCTTTATTATTATGCCTCAGAGGCAAAGATATTTTAGGAGACCAACAAAAAAGCTCCGTGGGTCACAGGGGCATTAGAAATATGTTATAATGTAACGAGAAAACGATTCATTGCCTATAATGTTTTTGTTCTGTTGTTTCTGTGCTTCGCGTATTATCTGTGCGGTCAGGAATGTCAGTATGGGACTGATTTTTTTATTAGATTTGGACCGCGTCTTCGTCTCATAAATGAAACAGTTCAGAATGAAGTTTCGGCCAATGGTATTACAGAGGCATGATCTACCAGCAAAACCTTTTAATATAGACTGGAGACAAAGCAGCCGCTTCTGTAGCCTGGAGCAGTCCTCTTCGCTTTGCTGGCTGATGCATGTTGTTGGAGTGAACTTCTTCACTCTTATTTTATTTTTGATGCTGCTCCACAGTTTGCTTGCTTCCAAAGTTGTATGTTACAAGTACAATGGGTCTTACTGTAAATCATTTATGCACCATTTAATATGCACATCAAGATTGCGACACTATAGCTGGACATTATTTGTTCAAAGCGCCAACCTGTAAACAACAGTGAACTTATCGAGCCAGTCCAGCAAAAGTGCTAAAAAGCTACGCTATGCCAAATACCAAAGCACTTTTTCTTTTAGTACCTGTATGGTTGACATTGTTGTTATACGTCATCATCTTACAAAATGTTGTGCTTCCACGCTGGTGACATCAGCGGTACATGTTTAATCTCAGTTTCTTTGAGATCATAGCTATGTGCCGTGGGAGTCAGTGGGTTTCTGAGGACATAAATAGAGTCTACAGGCCAATCTTTAGACCCACTGACCCGAGCCAACGTCATGGATGTGGCCTTTATGGAAACTCAATTATTTGGACTCAGTGGATCAGACTTTGGCATTGACAAGTGGCCAGCAGTTCAATCCAAATAACCGAGGATTGAATGACTCATTAGCAGAGAGGGTGAGAGAGGGAGGTGGTGGTGAGTGTCGTAAGAGAGAGAACAAAAAAAAAAAAAAGAGAAAAGAGAGAGAAAGATGGAAGGGCATGAAGAAACTGTAACAAACACTGAGTTTAAGAGAGAGAAAGAAAGAGAAACTGAAGGAGTTAGATATAAAGAGGAGAGGGAGGAAAAACATTGTGAACAAGAACGAGAAAGAAATAGACGAGGCAGAGAGGGCAAGAGGAAAACGCACAGAAAGAGACAGGAAGAGCGGGGAAGAAAAAAAGAGAGAGGGAAATAAAGTCTGAAAGAAGAAAGAGGACAGGAATCTTGAAAGACATGAGAGAAAGGGGAGAGAGAGGAGAGTCAGCGGAGAAAGTCGCATGCTGAAACAGAAAAGAGCGGAAGCAGCCTTCATTCTCCCCAATACATGTGGGTTCAATGCTACACAAAGATTTTTTTGTTGTTGTTCTACTAGACAAAGGTTTTCTCCCATGAGAAAGGCGGCGGTGACATCATCTCAACTGACTGAGTCTTTGTCCGGCGGAGACAAAGGCCTCGAGTCATCCTGGTGGAGTCAGGATTTAGGGGGAGGGGGGTAGTGGGGGGGGGGGGGGGGGGGGGCTGCTGTGTGTACGTGTATTTGTGCGTGTCCTTCCGCGTGTGTGTACGTTTGTGGGAACTTAACTTGCCCTTTTATGCTGTATGGCCTATGCAGAACATAGCTAATATTGTTGCGAAAGGTGAGCGACAATACCGTGCGGGCAGACGTTTGCAAATCTGCCCCGAATTATCTGACGGCTTTTTGTGACAACGCTCCTCTGTAGGCTTGTTGATGCTTTATTTTTTTGATTATTTCAAAAGTTTATTTTTAAGATAAAATGTTTTTTTTTTCTCATATACGAGAGATACCACAAGTGCGTATTGCTATTTCAAAATGAGATATCGGCAAAGCAGAAAACAAGAAAATAGGCGCTCATATGACCAAGGTTTAAAGATCGGGGGCTGTTTTTTTTCTTTCTGGTTGTGGGGTTTCACCTTCATTTGGATAGATCAAAGTAAACAGACACGATAAAACAGTGGAAGAGAAAAATATGTGAAAAAATGTCCCCGGTTGAATGCAAAGCCAGGATGTCAGAAGTTGAACTGGATATTTACCGATAGGTTGAGCTTCCTGATGTGCGGGCTGATGTCAGGTTCCACTGTGGTGACAGTGGCTGGAGTTAGAACATACATTTTCCATGTAGCAGCACAGCCGTTAGGTTTCTCTGCTGCGTAGCACCTCCAAAGTGTCTGAGGAGGACAGGTTAAAGCATAGAATTAGTGTTGGTCAATGCCATGATCCACATAACGCAAAATCATATTCAGATTTTCCTCTAATCCCAGCCGTAGTACTACGCCACTGATGCAGCAATATGAGCCAGTGACATGTCAATTGCTTCAACAAGTACTGATGGTTTAACATTTGTATATTTCTGCTTTTTATTTGTTAAGTGTCAGACAAATATGAATTGTATTGTGTTCCATAATATCTCTCTCTATGCGTCTCCTTTCATTCATTTGCATATGCACATACATTCATTAGTCTCCAATTTTTCTTTAAAGTTAATGTTTGTGCCATCTTATTATTAGCTCGTCAGCCACATGTAAAGCACTTTAAAAAGGTTCGATGTGTAATTCCGAGCCACCTGCTCCAAAGAAATAGGGGGGGGGGGGCAGTATTTCACCTCTACTACTGGGTCCATACACTCTAAATTCATCAATCATCAAAACAATCAGTTATTAAAAAAGCCAACTAGAGTATGTTAACCTGTTTATATCTTAGTTGTAGTAGTTTGTCATATTTATTGTATTCTAAGTTTTAGAGTATTATAGTGTATTATTTATATAGTGTATTGTATTCTACAGCTGTATATCTCTCTCGTCTGGTCTTGATATATTTACTGTGTATTTTCTTGACTCCTGTGTAAATCTGTCAGTCGGTTCATTAGACCAGACGGCTGAAACTCTGCGAGCCGGTCTAAATAACACTGCTATCTTATAATCTTCACATGGGGCTTATATATCTGTGTGTTTACTGTGGCACTGGGGGCTGTACGGTCCGTGTAATGTTTTGATAGTTTGTATGTTGGCTTGGGTCCGGGCGGCGGAGACGAGAGAACGACTCATGTTTTTGTTTCCTCCTCCCCGCCGACATAATACTGCTTAGCGGTAGGGAAGCGTGCAGCCGCTGCATATCCCAGCACCGGGAGTAACAGCGAGCTGATGGAGTGCTGGGTCTACCCTGTGTAACGGCAGCAACACAACTAAATCAGTGTTATCTGCTAGCTGCTAACGGAAGATCTGTCTCTCTCGCACACTCTACTCCCGGCAGCGGTGGGAACGAGGCGAGGCGAGGCTTTTTCTCACTTCTGCCACTTTGGAGTTAATCAAGACAAACTATGAAAACGTGCAGGGATCATGGATGTAATGATAAGAAGCACCGAGTCTGCCCGAGTCAGGCGGTTCTACTTCTTCTCCCTGGCGCTACAGTGACTCACCATCACCTCCCTGACTGGACGGGCAAGAACTGTCAGTTAACGTGGTGATTTCAGTAGATACAATACAACACAATCTGTGACATAACGTCAACACTGTCACCTCTTCACATTCTGTCCATTATGTTCATTTCTTGTTTTAATGTTTTAAGTTTAACTTCTGGCACATCTTCCACATTGAACCTTTAAATTGCACTAACCTATGAAAGGTGCTACAAGTGAAGTCGATAATATCCAACGACACATTATTCTTCACACAGGCAGTTCTAGTCTATTGACTGTGTTATCAAACAAAACGTTTTTTTGCAGTGGATTTCTGCAGTAAGTGTCTTGTGTCACAGGTGTCTCAACCATCTGTTGTGTTGCAGTGTGTTCAGGGTAATTGTAATCCATGTAATGGTTAACTTTTGGCACAGCATAGGAGCTTGTTCGTCTACCGTTTCACACTTGGCAAGTGGGTTAGAGCTCACCTTTCTCAGTAGGACTTTTAAGACAACAAACACCGTTTTTTCTCTTATCAGTTTCCAATGTTTTCTTTCACTGGCAAGATCTGGAAAGTGCACGTTTGTACCTTTCAAAAGGATCAACGATTGAGAAGATTTTGCAGCCATGCCTATGGTCCAATACCACCTGCGGTATAAGGGACATGTGTCTCCTTTTAAATCATTGATGGACTGTCTGACCTGGTATTTAATGTATACCTTGTGGATTACTACACTACACTTTCTAAAGCTGAGATGCTTCCATTTGATGGTAAAAATGTACCTGGATGAGGCAGGCTGCAGCAGGGATCTGTCTGTTGAAGTGCTTCTGTCTCTGCTTCTGCTGGACTTTCAGGGCAAACCCTGAGCCCAGGATACCCTAATGAGATAAAGAGTAAAGTTGCAAAACAATGTATCAGATTAAAGTTATAACGTATAGTGTAGAGGTCAGGAATGTAGGCGCAGAATCAGACAAAAAAAATCATTCTAATTCTTTTATCATTACATCTGAAAAAAGGATAGACAAAAATAATCTAATGTGTGCTTCATCGCAGAGAGCAATGCCTAAACAAAGATGTTAAAGTTAAAAGCAGGCGTCAACATGTAATGAGATTGAACTAAATGTACACAAAATAAGTTTAATACATCTAAAATGACATCTGTTCTTACTGCTCATGAATTTCAGATAGGATTCAGATTAAAATGATATTTACAGCAGGCAGAGCAAAGAAGGAGATGGCGAAGACACTGAAGCAGGAAGCAATGGCCTTCCCGATCCACGTTTGAGGAATTTTGTCCCCGTAGCCGATTGTGGTGACGGTCACCTAAAGACAAAGAGTGGATGAAGTTCCTCTTACATCTATTAAGATGATCATTAACAGATTGCCGACATATGTAAGACAGAAAGAAAAATCCTGTAACGTACACGGCCCTTCACTGATGGGATTTCAGCAAAACTAAAGCTACACCTCTGCATGTTGGGGCGGGAAACTAGACGGTGCCTGTTCTTTATCCTTTCCTTAACCCCTGATGAACCTCACTGATAAAAACGCAATATAAATTAGGCCTGCCCCCTCTTAGTCAACCAATTGGTCGCTTAGGTCTTAGTCAATTAGTCATATTTCTAGTTTTCTTTTCATGCTGTATGACTTATTTCCAAGAAACTTTCCAAGAAAATTCCCTCTCATTTGTAGCAAACTGCTGACGTCGTGAAAATGTCAGTGAATTCAAGAGCTCTCCAAGCGTTACCGCAGCAGTCTATAACAGGAGTTGGATAATAAAGAGAAAGTTCATCAGCAGCTCTGGCCTTGCTCCACAACTGTCCGCAAGGGCTGGGGCATTTGAGTCTCTTGTTCCTCAAAGGGAATAAGATTCCCAACCACTAATCCTCAGTGAGTATAGGAATTTGCCGGGGTGAGGGGGGAAAACAAATACCTCTTGCATTTGCATGTACACCCACTCTGAAAGCCGAGCCAATTCTGACACATTCAGAACACTCTTGGCTTACCGTGGGTGTCTATGGAGTATCGCTGCGTGAGCCGCCGTTGTGCCCTAACACAAAGCGGCTGATGTAAGGTGAGATACTTAAAAGGGCTTTGGGAGTAAAAAAGAAGGAGTAAGGGCGGGAAGGGTGGGTGGATGTATGTTGGGGGCGAGTGGAGTGGTGGGGGATTTAATCCCTCATCCACAAATCCGATGACTAAACAATGTCCTCCTGACCATCAGAGTGGAATGGTCTACTCGAAAACACCCCTCTCATTCAGAATGTAGGGTGTGTGGCAAAAAACCTCTTCATGTCTACACAAAGGTCACAGACCTGGTCTTTGAATATGTGTGTGTGTGCGCATTTCTGTATGCATATATGCATGTTTCCATATGAATGCTTATCTGCATATGTACTGTACATGTGATTACACCCAATTTGAATTGTACCTAAGCGCCACGACTAAAAAAAAGGGCAAGATAAGCACCATCAGCTCTAATTTTCCTCATTTTGTCTTTCATACTGTGTCCTGGTTGAAGGTAGAAGGGTTATTAAAAATCAAACAGCCATTACCTAACCATCAACAACTGGCAAAAGAAGAAGAGAGGCAGGGAAGCTAAGGGAGGGAGAGAGAAGGGGATGTGAATCATGGCATTGGCTTGTCCTCCTGCCCTGCACCTGCACATTCAAATGTGGAAATCATGCCAAGAGAAGGAACACACGCTGGGGGAGCTTAGCATTCTCCAATCAGTGCAATCTCATTTCAATAAGCGCACACACACACACACACACACACACACACACACACACACACAAACACACAAACACTCACAAACCTGACCAAACCTATTGCAATGGCATATCATGACTCAAGTTTACAGTCTCAGAAAAACAAAAAAGGTGCTAATCCCCGACCGTGATTCTTTTCTGGACATTGTGAACAAAGCAACACAAATAACAGCTTTTCTTCAACTTTCCATAGAGCAGTGAGGAGCAGTGTGACCCCTCTAACCCTTGTTACATAAAAGGTAGTAATCCCACAATTAAAGTTTTAATTAAGGGAACCGACACTTTATATTGGTGCTCTAAAAGTTCTTTGAGCCGAAGAGCCCAGAGGTGAATGGTTTATTACCGTCTCTTTGTGGCACGGTGATCCCCTGCACAAGGCTGCCATAGGTTTCTCATTACTCTGCACTCTCAATTCAAATGTTTAATTAACTACTCTGGAAACCGGAGCCTCCGTACAGAGGGAAATAAGCAAAACCGGCTCTAAACACGAAAAACATTGCACACCTGCATCTGTGTTGAGTGTTGCATGCATGCTACACAAAGAACCAATGAGGGAAATAAAAACACAATGGAGGTTAATAATTGGTCTAACCAGGGTGGCCAGCCGTCTCAGTTCTCCAGTTAGGACTCCACTTGAAAGTGTATTGTGCAGATTCTTTGTTACAGCTCTTCAGAGAGAATATGTACATATGATGTGGCCTTTCAAGTATGCAAACTACGTTGGGAAATTCAAATAGCATTCAAGGATCAAAGTAATATATGCATTGCAAAAAACTAAATTTAGAAAAGGTACACGTGCAAATATGCAGAAATGGGTATAAGAACACCAGTGAAAAACAGAAACGGAGGAGGGAATCAGGCCTGGAGGCATCTGAGGATGATGGGAGGGTCAGGCCAGACCTACCAACCGTAGGGTTCTCATGGACAGGGGCAATGTTGGAGGCATTGTGGTAAACCAAAGGTAGACCAATTTCATATGTTTTGGGGCTGCTTTTTAATCCTTTCATATTGGCAAGAGATTGCCCAAGAAATAAGGATCATTCATGGAATACAAGTTAAATACCCTTTTGTCACGTTATATCTGAGAGAAATCCCAGAAAGAATTTTTTTTTATTTAAAAAAAATTCTTTCTGGTTGCTAGCAAGAAAGCCATCACACGGAAGTGGCAGCAGGCAAACTCGCCAACAAAGCACGTTTGTGTCACAATTGTCAATGAAATACTCTGTATGGAGAAATTGGCTTTTTCCATAAGACTACAATTTGATCAATATATAAAATATTGGAATAAAGAGACTACACACTCTAAGAGATGTAACGTACTGTGCAACTAGTTGAAAAACCTTGCGCCGTATAAATTTGTGACCCATACCAACCCTTGTTCTTTTTTTTTTTTTTACCTGAAAACAGCAATAAAAAGAACGATTCTTACCACGCCCCACCACAGGGCATCGGCGTAGCTGGAGAAGCCCGTCTTGCCTTCTTCATCCACAGCATCCTTCTCCGCCAAGTAGACAAAGTAGGAGGAAAAGATCAGGCCCAGGAAGCCAATGTACAGGGTGGTGATCAGCTCCTGTAAGAACACATTTAGTGGGTCAAAGATGAAGATCTATGAAAATGTATAAAAGAATGTTCTAGGTGTTAAAGAGTTAGGTTGGCACATCAGCGTTACTTCGAACAACATGTATGTCAGGTCATTTCAGATTTGAGTGTCTAAGCCTACAGAGCCTTGTAAGCCCAGTAAGTATGCAATATTTAATTGTTTTTTTTAAATACGGATAAAATACAGCAATTATACAGCAAACACTTCAGCACTCAAATGCTGTTCTGTGCACACATCCCAACGTGCTTAGTCTATTCCTTTCCACCAACTTAGTGACACTGCTAAAGTCAATATATTTCCACTAAACAGAGCACATCATTTGATAAAGTGGTCATCTGACAACAGGGAGATGGCAACAAATCATGTTCGGCTGATCTTGGACTCATCTTAAGTTTTATGCTCTTGATCTTTGCACGCAATCCTCACTGATCAGTCCTGTTCTTCTTATGCATCAAAGAGACATGAATGTGATGTTTGACTATAACCAAAGAACACGGTCTACTTCAGGGATTAAGAAAAGAACATTACATCCTCTGATGTCATCGTCTATCCGCCTAATAAAATACAAAAACAAGTGTACCGGGATACGGTGGAAAAGAAGGAGAGGCAAACATGACGTCCTCTCTTCTTCTCCTTAAAGAGCCAGGTCTGCTGTGGCTTATTTATTCACATGTGTGCATGTATTTCTGACAGTGCTCATTAAATGTGCTGTAATAAGCAGAACATTAATTTTTAAAAAATGACAGCAGGACCAAGGAAGGTGAAGTCGGGTCTGAAGAAGAAACTCCAGCTAAGTGATGAAACAGCAGTAATGGCCTCTTTTTATTTCTACCAATCCGTCGGATGTGTGATATAAAACAAGCAAATAGTTTGCCTGAACACTTTCAACCTACCTGTCGATGAATAAAGACTACAGATCCCAGGAGCCTCCACGTTCCTCCCTGACGATCCACGTGTAGCATGCGGAGGATTTGGAGGAAACGGATGCCCCTGCGACACAAAACAACACCTCATTACCCTCTGATCCCTCACCAGCTGACATGTATGAGAACATAATAAAATGTAGCACAACATAGTCACTCTACCTGATGGCAGATGTGGCAAACACTTGGCCATTGGACCCTACACCAAGCACAATGATTGAGGCAATTACCACTATCAAATCTGTGAGACGGAGAGTGAAAAAAAAGGAAACAACAAAGATACTCAAATCAGGGTTTTAATCATTTCAGTTCCAGGGAAACATTGTACTTAAGTAAAGCCTTACATCGCTTGAATGATCTAAGTGTTTGATCTACAAGAACAACACATGACATCCGTTGTAATAAATTGGGAGCAAAGGAAAATGCCAGGTGCACCTATGATTGATATGGGCTTCCTGATAAAGCGGAGACGTCCTTTGATGCCTGCATATTTGCTGCGACAGCCTGCCGACCACAGCCGGACCACATACTCTGTGCCAAAGAACAGCACCAGCACAATCTCCTGTGGAGCACAATGCAAACACAGAGCAAGGGTTACATTAATCCATTGGTACAGAGGCAATAATTGTGAAGCACGTACAGGACGAGTGGATGTGGAAGTAGATAAGCTATCCTTCCTAAAAAGCATTGACAACACTGTGCCATGCATTAAGACTAATCTACAAGCATTAATCAAGCCATTATAATCAATCACCAAGATGTACGATATGATATGAGCGGGTAATGAAAGGTGTGTGAGACAGAGAAAGAGAGACACTGAGGTGGTCTAGTTTTACTAAGACCACCCAACCACCCAGGGGGAAAGATGGAGGTTGATGAAATGGCTGATGACAGCTCATATTGAGACAGGGTCAATGGCTAAGTGATTGAAGCCACAGAATGAAACGCCATCACGCTGCTGCCTAACAGATAAGAAAGCTAAATAATCAAAGTGCGCGCCGAGATCTTGTAATAATTGTAAACCTTTCTGCAGCACGTGAATGAGACAGTTGACTGTACTTATTACGAGGGTGTTTGATTTTGAGTTATAATCATAGGCACCTGCCTATAAGTTGTGTTCCAATAAGTGCCATTATGCATTTGTTTTTTTTCTATTATGTGCATACATGCGTGCCTCTGTGAATTAATTAAGCCCGTCTGACGGAGATCGTTTTCCTGGCCACCGTGTATGCATAATATTTAGCCTGTATACTGTCTGTTAAGACCTAAGGCCATGTGGGTGGTCATCTCGCTGATTGCTTGAACTGGCTGCTCCCTGACCACCCCTGGTATGAAACTTAATACCATGAGCCCTGCTGCAATAACACAGCACCACAGAGCCCCAAAACAATGACCTGTCAATCAAACCAGACACTATTTTGGCTGGCAAAAGTGTCAGCACGAAGAGAAAATGCACGGATGTGTGGATGCGTACATTTAGTGATGCTTTTGAAATAGCACTGTGAAAAACAACTTCTTCTTTTTTTTTTATATATCAACCTAAGAGTGGTGGGGCTGAATGATGGACACATCCCTTTTGTTGCTTTCTAAATATTCAGCACATTTTCATTAATTAATCATGTTTACAGCTTTGCGCTTCAGTCGTCTTGCCTGGGTTTCCTACAACCCTTTTTAATTTCCCTAAATTGCTCATTTGAGTTAAAGACAAAGAGAGAGTAAGAAATGGATCAGTAATCAGACTCAATTATCATTTTTGTTTCACATTATTCATGCAGATTTGAATCGCTGAACAAATCGACAAGATGTTGGCAGACGCTCAGAGGTCTGGAACCAAGATACCGATAACATCCATTTCAGTTGAATTTGACCAGCCAGCCATAACCTTTTTGTTTGTGAAGAAAAGCACCAGGCTTTGTTTCAAATCCCTGATCCTGTGTCTATACAACACTGTGAAATTATTGACTTGATTTTGCTAACAGATGAGGTTATATCTGCACACATTTTAATACTCTTTTTTTGTATTTTGGACTATAAAAAGTTCAATCTATTACTCACAGAATAGGTGGGAACTTTTGATAGTTGCATCCTATATACACAACACTTCTGGTGTTACCTTATAATAGAGGGTAAATATCATTGTGGATACACTGTATGTTATGTACAAAATAAAACAAATGAATAAGCATGAATATATCACACAAACGGCAGCACAAAATGGCTACAGAATCCCAATTCATCGAGTTTAGTAATTATGACATCTGGGTAACATTTGAAAGTCAAATGAACGCATGAATTTGGAGAATTTGAAGGGATTAGTCATGATAATTCCCCAAAATGGGTCACCCAGATGTTGGGGAGTTTGTGTATGCGTATCAGAAACTGGCAACTACATGTTTGCTGAAAACAGCCACTTGTTCACGCAGCAATAATCTCATCAAGCCAGGCAAGGGTGAAGTTCATTCAAATATCTGCTTTGGAATTACAGTATCAGATGAAAATGTGATTAGATCGCTTCATCTGTGTGTCCCACTGCGCGGGACTGCATGTACGCACACACGCACAAAGTCACTCATTACATCTAGATTTACCTGGGCTTTACAAAGCCTTTGCAACGTATGGATGGAACATAATACAAACTAATACCCTTGTTATTAATGTTGGATTCCATATAAAAAATGTCAATCCCGTTTAAATTGCACATGCTTTCTCAGAGTACAGTAATTTAATAACTCAGATTTAAAGGTTTTCAATACAGAATTCAAAGCATATCTATATTTGAGGGTGAGCCGGCGGCTAGCAGCTAACTGTGCTTAAAGCGAAAACAGTGCAAACAACTACAACAGTGATGACAGAGACAACAGTGGTAACCTGAGCGGTAACTGGAGGCTTTTACGTATCCCGACAACGCAGTCGATCGGAGATGGAGCTATCAGTGGTAACTGCCGTATGAGCACAGTGTAAAACGGGGACACGCAGAGACTCAGAGGGACTCGCATGCATGCGTGGCCAGACCGGCTATGCAAAGAAAGCACAGAGAAAAGTTCCAAGCTTTTTTCATGAAAATTAAGTATTTTGACATCTAAGCTTTTTTCAAGAAAATTAAGGATTTTTTTGACATTCAAGCTTTTTTCATGAACATTTTTTGTATTTTTTCACATCCAAACTTTTTTCTTGAAAATTAAGGGTTTTTTTTAAATAATTTTCTTTCCATGAATAATTTGTTTTTTTTCACATTCAAGCTTTTTTTATGAAAATTACGTTTTCTTTTACTTTTAAGCTTTTTTCATTAAAATTAAGGTCTTTTTCACACCACAGGTTTTTCCGTGAAAATGAAGTATTTTGACATCTAAGCTTTTTTCAAGAAAATTAAGTTGTTTTATTTAAATAAATTTTTTTTCCATGGAAATTAAGGTTTTTTTCACATCCAAGTTTTTTTTCTTGAAAATTAATGTTTTTATCACATCAAAGCTTTTTCCGTGAAAATTAAGTATTTCGACATCCAAGCTTTTTTGAAGAAAATTAAGGTTTTTTTCACATCCAAGCTTTTTTCATGAAAAGAATTAGTATTTTTTCACAGCCAAGCTTTTTACATGAAAATTAAGTTTTTTTTAAATAAATTTTTTTTTCAGAAAAATTAAGTTTTTTTTCACATCCAAGCTTTTTTCATGATTAAAAAACATTAAGTATTTTTTTTCCATGAAAATGAAGTATTTTGACATACAAAAATTTTTCAGGAAAATTAAGTTTTTTTTTTTTTTTTTTTTTTTTTTTTTTTTTTTTTTTTTTTTT
>CALSCE010009442.1:5994144-6012989 GCA_943593645.1 Bovichtus variegatus
CACACACACACACACACACACACACACACACACACACACACACACACTCACACACACTCACACACACACTTCTCGGATTCTGTTTAAAACACAAATGCAAGCAAAATGCAAAACACATTGGAGCATAATGATGAGTGTATTCCTGGACCTATAAGGAAACAAGTCATCAACAAGAGTGTGGGCTGAGGCGACATCTTCCCCTCCGATTTAGTGTCATGTACATCCCATGTTGAATGAGGGGACCAAGGTGAGGTACAGAGACTCAACCCAGGCCTATAACGAGGATGATTTGGTTTGGTCTTCTCTTCGCTCCACAATATGTGGACAGCATGACTGGTTTTGCTATGATGGTCCAGCTTCTAACACTGAAATCAGTCAGTCACATGTTGGGATGCTGGAGTGGCAGGGGAGATTTCAAGGCTGGACACGCCTTTGGTGTAGAGCCCTCGACATATGGGAATGAAAGATTTGAGGTGTGCATGAGAACTAAGAACTATACTTAGAGCCAATCCATCCCTCCATAGGGTGTACATTTCCACTAAAAACAAAATGATTCAACACTCGGGACACGATGTAGTCAAATAGGAACAGGATAGGTCACGCAAATGAGGAATGAGCCAGTTGTATTAAAGCAGTCATAAACACAAGGTTGTAAAAGTAGTCTTATTGCTCAATTTAAAGTTAAGGTTTCAAAGAAACAAAGGTCAAGTTAGAAACCAAGAAATAAAGGGATAATGTTTTCATAATTGGAACTTGCTGGCATTGATGAAGATCAATGGTGTCGCTGCATAAATCATCAAGGACCAGCTCTTATTCATTACTTTGCTTATCCTCATGCAAACATCGCTTGCTGCTGAAACTGCCTCACAACTCTAACCTCCTCCTTTCTGAATGATGTGGATTTTGGGAGCTTGTTCACCAGGCAGGGCCTTTTCCATCAAATCAATCAATCTTTTCAGCTGGCTCCTTAAATACCGTCGGTAGGAAAACAAACAACATTCCCCATGAAATCCCCTGATCTGCCATAAATACTGTATGAGAATAATAATATACAGTAGTAACATACACGTCAAGTCACAAAAGGTGAATCTAATTTGCAAACTTTACCGCTGTCACATGTATTTTGGCATAATAATATTGCCCAATTCACTAATCTGACGTGTGCAGTGACTGGCTGATGGGAATAACAATTTTTTTTGTTATACGTTGTTGTTGCCAGGCAGGGGCATTACCAGCCTTTTGTGAGCAACGAGACCAGAGAGGGCAGGTTAAGTCAACAACAAATCCTTTTCCCTTTTGTTGAAATTAGATCGTCTTATTTGGATAAGCATAAATATGATGTCATGTCATGTAGGCCATTGACTAGGTCATGTAATCTGTGTGTTTTCCTCCAATACACGGGACTATGACATTTGTTCTGTTTTGGAAGGATAACAGTGCAATGCAATATCCATGGGACTCCACATACTGAACCAGCAGAGGGATGAATGTCAAAATCCTTGAGCTTCTTTGAGTTAAAAAACAAAACAAAACAAAAACAGGATTGCTTTGATTTCATTTCTCTGACATTTCTCAGGTGTATCACACCTCTGATGCTGCTGTTGGTTGAAAACTGCATTTTGTTCACGCTGGCAATTCAAACAAGCAGTTGAAAACCTGTACAAACCTTCCTGCCAGAAACAAATCCACGCTTACTTCTCTCTCCATGAATATTACACAAAACACTACAGGGCACCACATCATAGGTAACAATTAAAAGGAACGTGTTAATGTAGATTACATTGTGACCTGTAGTAATCACTGATTGTACATGAATATGATGGTTTTTTGTTTGTTTTTGGGTTGCGTTTTTTCTTTTTTTTAAAAAAAAGGTACAGTGAGTAGTACTTTAGTTATAGTGTTTACTAATAACAGATCACAACATTATGCACTGTTCTAATAAAGTTAGGAAGTTAGAGCATAATCATGCAAACCAAATCTCTCGTAATTCAAGTCGTCATGGCTTCAATTCATTTTACCATCAATTTGTTTTGACAGATTAAAAATTATCAAAACCATACAAAACACACATCTCAACTCGGGGATAAATATTGGACGAAATGTGATTGTTATGAACATCTAGATTTTTAACAAGGTCTTATTTTTTGTCTGAATCCCTTTATATGCATTAAGAATTTTTTTTCCTATGTCCCAGCCTTCACCTGTTCCATGTTCAAAACAATAAAAAAAAATATTTATTTTATTAAAAAAAACACACCCATACCCATGACTGTAATGTTTGAATTATGTGCATTTAGTCAGGCTGTGTACAAATAGTAGCGAGTAGCATTTCTTTAAGCTTTCTGCATTGAAACCGTGGAGAGGTGTTTGCTGCACACAGGACTGGGTCACTCACAACCTTTAGCCAACCATATTTAGCCAGGCCAAAAGCCCTGGGATCTGATTAAAACAAAACAGCTGTGGCTTTAGCAAGTATTATTGACTGCAGATCCGTCCAGCTTCACTAAAATAAATACAGCGTAGAGCCACACCAAAACCTCTTGTCAATCAACTGTGAAACTAAGGCAATATAAGCTTAGGAAACATCAACTAAATAGAGACAGCAGGGACAATATGATCTCAAAATAGTCGGTGACAAGAACAGGACATGTGCACTTGCAGATTAGTGCATGTGTATTGGTAGAGTATGCAAACACACACAGTTAGTCAACCAACAGTACCACTACAATGCTAATTCTACACGTTTAGCCTTTGGGCTATATGTTAGCAATACAGATAGGGCTCTGTTCAAAAGGTTGGCTGAGCGTACACACATCCAATCCAAATGTTAAATGATGTCTTAACCTTAACCTCTCTTAATCTCATTCAACTCAGCTGTGGATATCAGGTTGAACCACCATAAATCTACCGAACTGCCTCATATGTAACACCATTATCTAATTTCTCCGAGAGAGCCATGGCCATCTCAGGTGTTCAGCCATCAGTTTGTCTTGATCCACTGCAAACTGCAAATTAAACCCAAAACTGCTGGTATCAAAAGCTTTCTGCAATGTAGTGAATCCAGTAAGTAATGTCATATTCCTACATTTTGCCTTAAGCCACTCTATTATAGGTGTGTTTATGAAGGCAAGTCGATAGGGTTGAGTAGGAACCTTCCCAATAACCACCTCCCAACTCTTTACCTGCACCTATAAACTCAATACTGCCCTCCAAAGCAAAAACTAACTAGAATTGTGTGGCAAACAACTCTTTGAGGCCTTTCTCTACTACTCATTAAAGCAAACTACCTCCACCACCAAACAGTGGAGACATATCCAACATCACCAAGCACACGTTCCCCAGCTGAGTGTTGTGCTTATCTTTTTTTTTTTTTTAAACTGAGACTACAGCTGAACAATTAATCAGAATTTTATCGAAATAGCAGTATGGACTAGTGCAATATCCAAATCGCAGGAGGTGCAATATCTGTTTGAATAAAAATATGTTGTTTGTTTGGTACAGAACCTTGCAAAACTCACACAATAATCATTTAAATATATTTTTCATAATAATGTAAATAATGATGCAAAAATGATCATTCCCTCCAATATCGTAAATCATATTGCAATTGCAATATGTCAAAAATAAGCACAATTAGATATTCTTTACAAATCGTTCAGGCCTACCTGAGAAACATTCCTGGGTTTTGTACATCCTTAATCTAAGATAGAGTGGGTACTACTGTGTTGATAGTAAATAAAATGTAATATCATTTTAAATCATGATATAAAAAAATTTATTTTGTTGGTATTCCTAAATCTGTTCTACTATGTGTCGAGGTTCAAAATAAAAACAGTGCGTACATTCAAATTTTTGTTTTACAGTAAGGTGGTCCTCTAACATTTTGGCCCAAACTCTGGCCCAGCAACTACCAGTAGGCACTGAGTCAAATCCAAACTTTATGACCCCCGTAATAAATCTTTTTCCATGTGAGTTGGCTGTTTACTTATTTGTTTTGGGGGTAAACACCTCTATATTCTGAGACTGCTTCCTGGACATGGCATGGAAAAAGAGCTTGTGACTTAAACAAGCACACACTTCAAGCCAAGAGCACATAAATTGCCCTAGCCATCACTAGTAGCAAACATGGTCAGAGACAGAGCAGCCCTCCACAACCCGCTTTGCTGACCCCCCCTCACCATCCCATCCATGGAAGAGCTTAGGATGGATTACACCACATCAACCACCAGTCACAAACAGAGATATTCCATCCTGGCTTAGCTATCATCTTGTCCACCAAATACTTGGTTAAAAAAAAAAAAAAAAGAAATAAGATGTAAATCTCCTTACAGGTTGCAGGGCAAAATGAATTAAAAGAGAAATTGTTATGAGGGGTATTACACAATATAAGCAGTGTCATTCATATCCAGTAACGGCACCAACTGTAAGTCAGATTCCGCATCAGCAACACACAGCGCCAGAGGCCAATACTCTCAACTTCTCAGTTAATTCAGTTGTACATTTACACACCATTGTGAGCATTTAAGATACTGTTACAATGGGCAAAACAGAGTATGTTTAAATATCTGTACCAACAGCAAAACAGCACTAAGGAAGGGAAATACAATGAGAAGTGATGCTAGGGTTGCATAACCTACTGGCTTGAGAGTCGAGTGGATCAAGTTCAAAAATGATAAGTTGGTTGTTTATTTGAAAGGTTAGAGGAGTAAAAATATATATTGTACTTTACAGTAAGTAACATTTTGACATATTGTTAGATCTGTAAACTTTATGTATATCTTTTTATTTATTTTTTTTTACAAGTGCCAACAATGGCTGTGTTCCTGTAAGTCACAGCTTTACTAAGTTGTTAAGTTTAAGTTTAAGCACAAGTGCATGATTTACATGCTTTTTGCTTTTTGTTCAATTGACAATTTAGACTTTTTGGCAGGTTGATAACTGATGAGTATTTGAGGGTTTCGGTGGCATTAGAGCTGACACGAACACCTATATTGTCAAGACATTTGAATAAGAAAGAATATTCCTTTAACTCTAGGTTTGAAGAGCCTAAATGGTATATTCTGCATGCTGTTTATCTTCTTTATCTATCTCAATTCTACTTTAAATTGCTATGGATGCGGTCAGCATATACCTTGGTCGTTTACATGTTTCACGCATATTAAAAGGTGAAATAAAAAAATAAGATGTTCCTGGTATTCTTTCAGTTGCTAGCTGGCCTTTGGGAAATATGCAATAGGTGTCAATTGTTGAACATATTGGACAAATCTTAGGGTGGTTTTAAAATGAAGAAGAAAGTAGCAATACAAAATATTTCCCAGAGTACATAACTTGCTACTGAGAAAAGGATTTACATACAGTTCACTTTATTCAGTCAGTAATCTCTTGTAAGCAGATATCCAACCAGAGGTTCCCTTTCTGTGCTTTCCACAGAGATGGGGGGGATTCTCTATAGCCTTTTCAATAATCTGTCCAGATATAAAAACACATAACAGAACCAAGTATTGCAGACAACATCTGGCCCGCCGCATTTTCACGAGGATAAACAGGTGCAATGCTTCCTCCGCTGCAAGCTGGTCGTGGCATGATAAATTAGAAATGACCTTCATGAGATAATAATACTTCAAATACAACCACTGCATATGAAAACATTTAGCGTGGTTTTTAATAGTCAGTAAGTTGATCCGCTCTTGTTCTGCTGTTCAATGCTAAAAACATTTGTCTCAAATTAATTCACGTGTTTACTTCTGATTCGTAATGTGCTGTAAGAAACCGAGATGTATGGTTGTAATCTGCTTTCAATCTGAGTGAGAAGAGCATTTAGGAATCATGGGGGCATACATTTACATGTTCGTTCCCTTTGGTTATGTAAAAGACTCAAAGGGAGTGGCCCAAGCGTGAAGGGGATCATTGCCTCAGGTTGTCTGTGTGCTGGTGAGTCTGAATGCTATTGCATAAGACTCTTTTCGGGCACTCTTATCATATACTGTCCCAAGTCCAAGGGATTTCTACTCACTCTGACTAACTCTGTCGTCATAAGCGTGGCATGTGCGTGTTTATTTGTGTTTTTCTCGGTCTAGTCAAGGAGTTGGACAAGCATGACATTTAATATTATATGTACATGTTGATAAATTGTGTTTGAATTAATAATTCATTGTTTTCCAACATCAAGAGGAAAGAGATTGCTCCCTGATGACCCCTCAATAAAGTCTGTAACTTTACCTACTTAAAGTAAATCATTTATTTTTAAATACATTTTATGCTATGAATTATTCATTATGTAAAGAACAAGTGAACAAAAGAGGAAAAATACAAAAATGAAGGATAAATATGTGCCCTCTTAAAAGCAACTGGAGTTGTCACTGACAAAATGAATGTAAATCCACATTAAAAAATGTTTTCATCTGATTGCATTTCCGATAAATGTTTTTAATGAATATTTCACAGATATTAAACCCTCTTATCTAAAATTATTGGGATGCACGCCAGCTTTCAGAAACCAAACAAATCGGTCAAATCCATCAGCTGTTACAAAAATGTCTCACTTAAAGGATGTAATCAATCGTACACATTCAACGCACATGTGTATATTGTGAAAGCATTCATTTGTGTCAAATACAAAATGTCTCAAATGTATCCCCGCAGGTCTTTGTGTTATTCCATTATGCTACCTGTTGATTGGACAGCTGTTCTGAAACAGCCAGATGGAGCGTTGATGGGTGCGTGTTCAGATATATAAGCCTTTAGGAGCTAATATGTTTGTGTATTCCCCTTCCATGTATTCTGCAATTCAACCACATTTGACATCTGTGTGTGCGCGAGTGTATTTAGGTGGATGCATGCCTGTGTCTGCAGGCAATCAGGCGCAATATTTATGTGTGCTGAACTGCTGGATAAAGGCAGTGATGAATTGAGCAGCCACCTGTGCGTGCGCGTGCGTGTGCGTTGTTTGTCTGCGTGAGTTTCATTGTAATGTAGAGTAGGCTTATTAGAGCACACCTATTAGGGCTGTCATGAGTGCTGCATACAGCCTTTTATGGGTTCCTTCTTCCCTGCCAATCTCTAAAGAGGCCAGGAGAATAGATTGCCACCAGCGATAGCCATCAACAAGTAAGAGTTACTTAAACAAGTGTCAGAGGGGATCAGTCAGAAGGGTTTTATATTAAATGAAGCACAGGCTCAGGTTCTCTCTCCTGTGTGAGGGGGAAACATTAGAGCCCCAATTACTGCTGGGACGGTTCATCAGCAATGCAGGGCACACAAAACACATTTACAGGACAATGGAGAACCTCCGCAGTTTTTCCATTCATCTTTGACTGACAAAGGTAATATCTTAATGAGACCGACTAATTCTACTTCTGATGAGGTCATTTGAAGGCAACTGAGCTAAAGCGCTGGAGAGGGGCATACATGTGTCTGGATAATGGATGATTTGGGAGGAACAGGACCTTTCAGATGGTGCAAACATTAAGATTGTTGCCCTAAGTTGCAGAGCAGCACAAAAGTAACACAATTACCTTGGTAATAAGATATTCTCATGAGTCATGACCCAGAAGTGAGATATTTTGCAAGTTTAAAGTTCATCCTTTATAGAATTTTGAATTTATTTATTTTTTTTTTTTTTTACACAATTTGGGGCCTCAATGGATGTCAGTCAAACTTGTGGTCAAGCAAAAGGTCACACACGTGTAAGCCTTATTAATATAATATATGCCTTTATGCCAATGAATGACCAGTTCAAGATGCATGTGTGACTATAGCAGCAGCAGCGACGAATCCTCCTAACATGCTTTCAAAATAAGTTGGTAACAGACAGATCAGGATGATGCCGTATTAGCATAATTTCACTACATCCAAAGTACACATTACCATAAGGAAAATGACATAGAAAAAATAAAGAACGCTGTGGCTATAAGTGCAAAATAATGACTTAAAACACACAACTTTGTAGCATCCATTCTGTCAATATGTCATTTTCTGAATTTGACTATGTATGATCCAGCTGAATGTAAAAGAGAGCCTTTCAATTGAACTTTTATTATTATTGTTGATAATTTCATTTAATCTGGTCTAAATCCATGGATTCAGTGCTTACTATGAGGTCTCGTACTAAATTATGGTATACTTCAGAGATCATACAAGATCCTTCACATGTTGGGGCATGTTGAGTAGCTTTTAAATTAAATTTTTGCAATAGGGTCAGCTAACTGCTACAGTGCACTTAATTTGACACTGAGAATAGTTTTCCCCCTTTAATTAAAATGTATCTTACCGTCATTATAATATTCATCGTAAACACTCACTTGTTGAATTTTAGAAGATTATTGTGATAAAATGTACGTAATTATGTGCTAAATATATTTGAATGAAAAACATACATAAGGCTAAATTCAAAAATATTTACTTTTGCTTTTACAATTACTTAGACATTAAGCACTTGCCGACCATGAATACATTTGTAGTATATACTTTTTTGAAATGTTGACCATGTATTGTTATATTATTTTCACTACTTATTTATTTTATTTACGCAAGATCTTTAACTAATTTTCCAGGATATTTGAATTGGGTCAAATTAAATACGGGGTCAAAATTAGAAGGTTTCTACCGGCGATACAATACAGTTTATTCTCAATTTTATGTGTGTGACATTTAAACATATTCCACAATCCAAATTCTGCAGCATGGTCTTTTCCAGTCATTACACAATGCTAAAAACACTCCAACGTTATCACAGTCCAAGCATATTAAAAAGGAGAGGAAAGTGTTCCTAAGTGGCAGTGGATATCATGATTCATGTAAGTAGCGTTGTAACTGTCGGTCACTGTGCTCCCCTGGCAGGTCAGGTTAGCAGCATCAATAAGGAAGCTACATGTTTCATGCATGAGGTTGCTGATTTGTTGACTGTAAGGAAGAACAGAGTAGACTAAAAGGTGTGGTTGACCAGATCACACTGACCTGCTTCCCATGGACTATCTTAAAACAACCGCAGTCAGCCCACGGGCCTCAAACGCCTCTCCTTTTGTTACTGGGAAGCGGAGCCTAATACTGGAAGAAGCAGTGCTAGATACATCTAGAGCAAGAGGAACTGGAGCTAATAAAGAGACTCCACACAGACCTGTGTCAGACAAGAAACTTGACTCTTTACTGAATCATTAACCGCTTTCAGAACAAAAATCTATAACGATGATTGTTACGTTGATTTAGTTCCCCAAAGTGTGTTTCTCTTTTAATTAAGTGCTAAAGCCTTCATTTTGCATTGTGTGCAGGGAGATTGGTTTCCATGAGTGCTCCTTATAATGTTTTTTTTACTATGATTCAGCCTTTTGATCCTAACTCATGCTTGTCAACCTCTATGGTCATCTGTAACTATCTCTACTCCTTCAGCACTGCTGCCAAACTGACCTGCAGTCTGAGATCAGTATACACAAAACCAGAGCGGTACTCACACGAGGAAGTGGTAGAGGAAGCATCTCAGGCCAGCAGGTCTCTCTAGGAAGTTGTAAACATCCCCCTGCATGCTAGTTTTGGTGTAGGGGCTCTGGAAATCCTTATGATGATTATGCAGCCAGCTCGAACGAGGTAGAGGTGGAGGGACAGCAAGGATAGAGGGCTGGCTGGCTGTGGTCTGCAGCGCCGGGTCCGTTGTGTCCGCTGGCGGAAAGCAGGGAACGCTCGATCCATAATTCTCACCTGCGGCTTCCAGTTCAAGTGAAACAGGAGAGTAGTGCCCTCTGTCAGGAACAGGAGCCAGGAGGGCAGAGCTAGTAGTCGTAGTGCCGGTGGGGGCTGCATCCGTCTCCTGGTCCAGGCTGAGGCTAAGGCTCGTGCTGGGATATCCATTGGGTCTGCAACTTATGAAGGAGCTCCCCATCCTGCTGCCATAGTCACGCTGCACATGGCACGTCATGTGGAAGGAGTGTGCACGTCTTTCCCCCATGGTCCAGTTCAGAGAGGGCCAAGGAGGACTTAAATGTCCTGGTAAGTCCAGGAGGTTATGAGCAAGATTCAGGTAGAAGGGATGAGTCCGGCAGGATAAGACAGCTAGCTAGGCATGGCTAGCTACCCGCTGCAGACAAGAGCTCTCTGTGCTGCTCTGCATCTGTGTCCATACCTGCAGAGGAAGAAGTGACATGAGTTACGGAGACAAAAGGACTGAAAGTGAGCCTTGCCCTCGAGAGCAAGCGCTTCGTTAATTAAGCATGTCATGAAAATACAAGACGTGGACAATCTAAAGCTTATTGTGCCGAACTCTGTATTTACACATAAACATTTTTACAACACACAATATTTACAAAACATTAGGAATGTTTTAATGTACTTGGAGTACCTAATGGGTGAAGTTTCCCAAAAAGGACATTTAAGAGTTTTGACTTTTTTTTTTTTTTTTTTGACTAAATTTTGTTTGTTTGGTTTTAATGAAAAAAAAAATAAAAAAACTTTGAAAACACTAGTTAAACATCTGCTAATGTGACAGATGACATTCAAGCAGAGCAGAAAAATATTCTGACTCCAAAAGATCATCAGATTAGAATCTGGTAAATAATAAAAGGTGGTTCCCCTCATATTACTTTTGAAATGTCACCATACGTGGATCAGAGACTTGTTGTGCTTATAGGCCACTGATGCAGATTCCGGCTTTTCATTGTGTAACAGCCCTAGTTCTTGCTCTATGATATAGGCTATCTACACAATGTATAGCGTCATTGGTATTCCATGTTTGTGAATTTAAAAGAGACGGAAAAGAGATGGGAATGGCATTCGTAATTAAGAAATCATAGTGACATTTCTATGAACTTTTGCAAATGGTTATACAGGAAGGCTATTACACTGTGACGTATGACCTGTGGAAATAATACGAGACTAACAGGCACGTAATATCCCCAGAATAGTATTATACAAGAGTTAATGTGGCAGCACAGGGGAGCACACTAGTTCATTTCCGCTGACTCTTTCTGAGGATTTACTACTGTAAAACCAGGTGCTTTGTCCTTGATGGATGACAAAACCTGTAAAGTTTCCCATTTGGGAAGGTAAAACAAACGCAAAACAAGCACTCTGCTAACGTTTAGTGAAATTACTCCACGGTCATGTTTACCAGACAAGTACAAATGTTAAACCAGCACGGCAGCTACAATGTCACCTTCCCTATTAGTAACATGCAATTCTATTAGCAAAACATGTCACATCACAGGAGCTTATACAACGTGCGAGCGGAGGGAAATTAGTCTGACTAAAGCTGTGGACAGTTTGCAGCCACGTAAAAGATTGTTTGGCAGCTTGTCTCTTGACTTTTTCTCCGTTTGCTTTGTCACAGTCAGATCAAGGTTAACGTCAAGCCCATTATTTAAGGATGCACACTAATTCAGTTGAATAATCACCCAAAACACTGCACGTTGATATTATGACAAATCCTCCACTACATGCCTTTAAAAAAAAGTAGGTGTAATGAAGTAAACTACATATGCCAGTTCATTTTTAGTCATAATTAAGTTCCGTAATAAAAAAAACTATACGGACAATCACAGGAGAAGTTTACTGTGTGCATTGTGCAAAGGGGGCTGCGAATCAGCAACACATCCTAATGAATTATTGTGTGTAATATCAATTCCTTATGTCTGGAAAGGATCCTGTAACCAAGTCTGGACAGTGTGTCAACTTGACAAAAACACTTTCCATCAAGTCAAAGCGAATTCCACTCCTCGCTGAAGAATGAACAGTTAATTAGTGTATCAAAAGGTAAGTAGGTGGTATCTCCTGTGGAAAGACACCGAACCAGGTAGTGTGACAGATGACCGGATGTTGCCTAAAAGGATCGGAAAAAAAGTGTCATGGGACAAGAGAGGTAGGCTAATTGGAGGCCCCCCCCCTCCCCTCGTCCATAGCTGTCCTCAACTATGGATGGAGTGATGACAGGAGCCACATGCGCTGCTGTCTCCCTGTAGATAGAGTTTCTACCTTTAAAGCCCCACGGTCATGACGCACACAATGAACTGTCAGACACGCTAACTGAACCGACCCCGACATGGGACGTCTACCACAAATGAGATGACAGCATGTGGGTTGAGGACCTTCCACTCCCCGACCACCTTTACTTTTCCTCTTTGTTTTTCTTCTCTGCGCAACTAACCTCCTGTAAGCCGATACATGAATGACAAATTGGAGTCTGCCTATTGATGCTGCACAGTCAAGCAAATGTTAAATGAATATTAGCATCAATTAATGCTACACGCTAGAGTTCGTAGCAGAGGCCTTCCAGGATTAGGGTAAACAGCGAGACGATGTGAAGCTAATGTGTCAAATCTTACCTTGAACTCCAGAAACACACCTCAAGTTGTACTCGGTGGTTAGTAATATGAAATTATTTCAGAAGCCAGGCAACAAGTTCGGCAAATCCAGTCATGAAACAACTCAATTAAAATAAGATAGAACTTATCTTTCAGCGTTAAAATCAATGCCTAGCATCGAAAATAGAGTAAAAAGCACAAGTCTCACATCGGCTGATGCCTGCAGGACTTGTCCCTTTGAAGTACATCGCAGCTCATGCCTGGACTAATGCTGCGTTCATGGTTAGGAGGAATTTTCTAATCACAACATGAGCACAAGTGGTACCCTGTCAGTCTTCTATCACTACAAAGAAGACAACGTGCAAAATAAGTACAATATATGTGAAGAAGTCGAATGTTTTACAGCAAAAATGTCATTTATATAATATGATGTATAATTATGGGATTAATATTTGTGATAGCTTTTCCACAGCTGCCAATATGGATTCTGATAGCGTGAATTTGTGTCAGATTTTTCCTTATTGTATTAGGGCTGCAACTAACAATTATTTGAATTCTAACCAATATATATTTTTCATTTAATCAAATAATCATTTAGTCTATAAAATGTCTTAATGTTATGCCCATCACGATTCACAAGTCCCCAGGTCCCAAAATTATGCTTTCAAATTGCTTTATGCTGTCCATCCAACAGTCCAAAACCCAGTGATATTCAATTTATAATAATAGAACACAAAAACAAGCATTAAATCTTCATATTGGAGAAGACTGAAGCAGCAAATGTTTGGCCTTTAAGCTTGTTAAATGACTTCAAGTGATGTAAGTGGAGTAAACAAACTTTTTCTGTTTACATTCAGCATTGCGCCAAAAGGCGTATACATTATGGCACATTTTTATTTGCCATATTAATTGCTTATTAATTGCTTACATATATGTTGCTGATTATGTTAATGTTATGACGGTAAACTAATTAACATATAGTGTCAATAATGGTAAATTGGTGGTTAATTAAAAACCAACAATAATTGTATCCCAAAACTGGATTTCTCACTGCTAATACACATAACCTTTGTTGCTGCTTGATTTTCAAAATAAAATACCAGGACATTCTGATGTTAGTTTCACACATGAAGGACGTTTCCAGCATCTCTTTGGTATAGTTTAGATTACCAACCATACATTGTGGGCAACTGCAAAAGCCCAAAAGCCCAACATTTACTGAGTGTTAGTTGCACACAGTCAAGCAAAAGTATAATTGCATAATATGATCAATTTGATTAATGGCAATGCTTTATATGTATTTGCAATACTAATATCAATCCAGGTGGGTCCTGCATTATTATGTGATCTTATGTGGCCTTGTCTTTGTAGAGGGGTCCTGTGTCAAAATACTAGTCTTATGAGCATTTTATTTTATGAACCTTCATAGTGCACAATTCTCGTTTAAGTATTTAATCAAATGAATATTGATACATTGAACACCTGGGGCCAAACTACAGGAGACTCAAGAGGAGCCTGCCAACTATGTTTGCTCATGAGCCCCCGAACAAGTTGATGCGGCTGTGCATATTGTTTCCTTAGCAAATATCACACCAATTAGCTATATTCCCATCTACAACGAGCTCGTTTTTGTACAACTTGCTATTTGTAATATTACCTCGGAAATATGATTTTGCAGGTGTATTTGAACGCACCACATGTTTCAAAACGAAGCAGCTGGCACACTTGCATGGTGACGCGTTTAGAGATAATGCACTAATGTAAATAGGAATAGAGAAAGGCTGTTGTAATTCATTTTAACCTAAATATTTTTCTATGCTTCTTTGTTAAAGTATAAAAGGCATGTAGTCCCATCATACATCACGAGCTGTGATTCCACACCCGCGTTCACCTGTAAGAGGCGCTAAATACTCACTCCGAGTTAAACGTTTCGCAATGCTCCGTCTTTGTCCCTCGCTGCATTCCGTAGTTATTCTAAAAACATGGCATCGCACACAAGCAAGGCATTTCTGTCCCTAGGTCGAATAAATGTTTCTGGTCTTGGACTCCAGAAACCTGTCAGCAGAGTCACATACGCGACCAATTTCTTTGCAAATTCTTCTGGAGGAAAGAAAGGTGAGTTTCAGAGTCGCTAGAATAGTTCACACTCATTCGTGCTGCACGCTAAGCTAACTGCTTGAATGCATTTAACTTCCCAAGGCCACCCTTACCCCCTGTCCTTTGACAGTAATGTGCTTTTTGTCTAAACTTCTAAACTGGAGACATCAGTTGTTATTTACTTATAAGAATGTGTCTTAGCTTCCAAACTGGGGTTATTATGGGGTCTCATGTGTCTATGTTATTGATTCGTTATGTCACTACAGATGACGTTTTATTCTCTTCCCATCATAACTTACCCACCCACAGAAGTCAGACTTAAAAAAGAAAAAGAAGTACAAAGACAGATGCATAGAGGGATGTAATCTAAAATAATAAGAATACTATTAGGCTATTTACTATAGTGTTGCTTGCAGTTGAGTTATTTTTATATCATTTAATCTGCTGATTGTTATTCATTTTTTAATCAATTAATTGTTGGGAATGTTTGGTATGTTTTTTGAAAAACGATTTAAGTCTCAATTGATGCCTATTAGTTTTCTGTATATTGACAAATCAACACATTTTCAGATCTTATATACAGTAGAGCAAAAATCATGATGATAAATAAAACTGAGGTACAATGTACATCATACTGTGAAATGCACCTTTCACATACACCATACATTCATGGTGTCTATAAGTAAGTGCATTGTTGAAAATAAAAGTATTAAAAAAAAATAAAGCAAGCACGATAAATGCATACAAAACTTGCACTTGAGAAATGAGTTTTGTGCTGTGGTTAAAGTGTATTGTATCTGCAGATAACGGTGTTGGCAGCATGAAATGAAATGCTGTTACCAAATAATTTTTTTTGACATTTGTGTGTGGCTAAACTTGAAATATTATTAATTTTAGGCCATTTTGATAAGGGCGGTCCAGGATTCATAAAAAAACCCAGGAGAGTGGTAAGTGTGCAGCAGTGTCACATATTTCGTACATATCATTGTTCTGCAATGAGCCGTCATAGATTTTCTGAGTTTCCTAATGGAAAAGCTTCCTTTGTCTTCTGTGTTTTGTATCAGCCGGTGCAGCCCAGGGCAGAAAAGATGCCGGTGGATCAGGACTGGTCTTCTGTTTTTCCAACAGCAAAAACCTTCAGACCGAGCTCTGTCCCCCTGCCTCTCCGGATGGGCTACCCTATGAGGGGAGCCGTTCCTCCAGGGAAGACTGGTAACTTGGAGCTGATCAAGGTCAGACCACTTTTCTGCTTTTTTTTTTTTTAAAAAAAAAAATAAAATAAGAAGAAGAATTTTAAGACCTTTTTTTAGGCAAAATAGCAATTTTTCCATAAACAAATACACATGAGAATAACAAACAAAAAAATACTTTTTCCCAGCTGTGCCAGTGAGTAATATGAAAGTGTTTTTATTATTGTTCACATTAAGTCCTTGTGTGTCTGCCAAGATCCAGCTCCTATGGGTCACATGAAATTTATATTTATATATATATTTTTATCAATCATTAAAGATAGAATAAGGTCAGACATCATTAATTATATGGAAGCACGCAGCATAAGGATACATTTTTTGCAGTTTTTGGGAATTGGGCACAGCATTAAGCTGTAGGGCTATTTGCACATTGTTAATGACATTAAAATCCTTAACAAATGTAATTTGGCCACATACAGTTGACCGTGGGCTGTATCTGTATATGTATACATTTACCTCCTAGTGTTCGTTATGACGAGTTGAGTTAATGGTAGCTGGTCAATGCTCTTGCAGTACTAATGGAGCACTTTTTGCTCTGCCCCGTGGCTCTGTCTCTGTGCCCGGATTACTGAGCTGCTGTGTCCAGACACCAGCTGCTCCATCTGGACTTGAGCCACTTGCAGATCCACTACTTTCCCCCACCACAGCTGGAACTCTGCCGTGCAGCCTAACGATATTGATTTCATTATCTCGCTCTGCCACCGGGGACTAAACTGCTCTGTTGATGTTTGATGCTTGAATTTTTTTTACTTTTTTTTCTTTAACTCATAGATGTTGGTCGTTTGTCTACAAGCTAATAATGTGACCTATAAGAATTTTATATTGATATTATATAATATCCTTTTCCCCACTTTGTTTAGCGTGCCCTTTTACACCAGTGCATTCTGAAAACTAGCATCAAATCATTTTTGTCGACCGTCATGAAAATAGTTTGATGCGTGACTTTTGCTTTCCACTTCCTAAATGTAGAAATAATATGACTGCAGGACATTTTCATGTTTTTGTTACATGAATAGTTGTGCATTTACACATTCATATAATCTCTCCCTCATAATCTCTTTCAGATACCAAATTTTCTGCATTTGACACCAGGAGCCATCAAGAAACATTGTGAAGCTCTGAAATGTAATTTTTTTTTTTTTTTACTTTTTATATTGTAAAGACAAAAAAGCAATTTCTTATATTTTGCTGTTCTTTAGCAGCAAAACATTATTTGTGTATGTAAAAATGTCTTTTTCTGCTGTCAGCTTTCTGTACAGAGTGGCCCTCTGCGTTGGACACTGATGCCACATGTGACGAGCACTTCCCCATCAAAGTAGAAAGCACAGACTACATGTGTGCCGGCCCGTCTGTAAGAAACCCTTCAGCTCGTGTTGTTCATCTCAAAGTGAGTTTCTCTGCGTTTTCATCTTTTTTTCCTTTACAGTTTCTATAAATGGGTTTTGACCTCAGCTTTACCTGATGATCTTTGCTTTGACAGGGTTTCATGGATATATAAAAAAAAATCAAGTGTGGAGAAATCTGACATGTAAAATGAGATTAGAGATTTACAGGGATGCATAATCACCAGCTGACATCATTTCTCTGTGACTTATCTAGGGAGACATTCTTTGTCCAGTGACCTCAAACCTAAGAAATGATGCCGTCAAGTCTAAAAAGAGATTACTGCCCTATAGAAGTATTTTTACATTATTTTACGCTGAAGCTCTGTTGTTGTTCTTTTGTTGGTTTAAGTTCCTTGGACGGGTTTGTTTTCTGACCACTTTTGTACTTTTGCAGGAAAAAAAAGTAACAAAACATTTCATCATTGAAATATTTATTGGGACATTTTGATATTCCTCTTAATCCCCACTACCACTAATCCAGCCCTGTGCAATCTTTCTCAAAGACCAGAACCATACATGTGAACACGTAACAACCACAAGCCATGAAAAAGAAGATTCTCACTTAAGATTCCATAGAAGAATTTAGAGGAAGTTATTAAATGCAATATAAAATTGGCCAGTTAAAATGTAACAATATAACAGATTCAGAGATTTTCCACATGGGTCCAAGCTCCTTTGCATAATGTACCTAATATTATCATAATAACTCTGTGTGAAGGTTTTGTCCTCGTTGTTTTACAGTTTCACAGGATCATATAAAGGGCAGAACAGAGCAAAACACTTTTTTTTTTTTTTTTTCTTTGTGGCGGAAAAGTTTCTCATTTGGCTTCACAAGTGAGGAACTCTAAAACCTGTCAAGTGAAATCACGCTTCACAACACAGAAACTCAGGAATTGAAACTGCCTTCGACAAATCTGTAATTTTCCAGGTGGAATTAGTTTTCACCATTAATCACCAGCCATCTGCTCCACTGACACTCTGCCTTAGATTATATCAGCATGCTAGGAATTATTCAGACATTAATCCAGGTGGATTAGGCAGAAAAATAGATGAGGGCAAATCTCACACGGTTTCATTTGAACAAAAAAACTCATTCATTCTTGAGGTATGTAGTGGGGTTTTTTTTTTTTTTTTTTAATGCATTTCTGTTGCATTATACAAACTATATAAATCATGCTATGGAAAACATTTTTAATCAAGGAATAATCTCTTTTTTTTTCCATCTATCCATTGTGCAAGGGATTTAGAGTTCATTCTGAGCGACAGCATAAAGGCTGTGATTTCATCTGTCAAGTTTAGTACTTTAATCAACACAGTCAAAGCTCCGTATAGGTTGAAAAACAAATGGTTTGTTGTTTACTTTTATTTTTATTTTTTTATGTCTAATAAGATAGAGATTCAGACAGGAGATACAGTACATACTGAAATCTCATCTGCTTTATTGTCCGTGTATTTCTCTTTTACGTCGCAAAGCTTTATGTGGAAAAACAAGTGCTTTAACTGTTTCTCCCGTGGCAATCTAATTGTGTCATTGCCATCGCAGGCAAAACTGTCCAAGTTTAATCTGGATGACCATGCACGCAAGAAAATGATCAAACTTCTTGGAGAGAGATACTGCAAAGATACTGATATCCTCAGCATCACAACTGACAGGTAAACGCTCCTTCCTCAGGGTCCAATATACTTAATAATACAGTAAGGAAAGGCCCTGAATCACTTCCCCTTTGTCTTTTCCAGCTGCCCATTGAGACAGCAGAATCATGACTATGCCCTGTACCTGCTAACTGTCCTTTACCACGAGTCTTGGGTGAGTTGAAATGTTTTATTTT
>CALSCE010009442.1:6022989-6047324 GCA_943593645.1 Bovichtus variegatus
TATATATATTTATTTATTTATTTTTATATATATATATATATATATATTTTTTTTTATTTATATATATATTTATTTATATATATATATTTATTTATATATATGTGTGTGTGTGTATATATTTATATTTATACAGTGAAGGAAATAATTATTTGATCCCTTGCCGATTTTGTAAGTTTGTCCACTGACAAAGAAATGTACAATCTATAATTTTAATGGTAGGTTTATTTTAACAGTGAGAGACAGAATATTTTTTAAAAAATCCAAAAAATCACATTATATAAAAGATATAAATTGATTTGCATTTGATTGAGTGAAATAAGTATTTGACCCTACCAACTAGCAAGAATTATGGCTCCCACAGACGGTTAGATTAGTCCCCCTCGCTCTAAGAAAGTACTCCTAATCTCAACTCGTTACCAGTATAAAAGACACCTGTCCACAGAATCACTCGATCAGATTCAACCTCTCCACCATGGAAGACCAAAGAGCTGTCTAAGGACGTCAGGGACAAGATTGTAGACCTGCACAAGGCCTACAATCACACAATATATTTATATATATATATATATAATAATATATATATAATAAATATTTGAGGAATAAAATATTCTGCAGAAATAAACTATTACAAAAATGACCTTCTGTTAAAGATTTGTATTCCTTCATCTGTCTCTTTTGGTAACATTTTCTTATGGTGACATGGCACAGTACTTATTACCAAGGGAATTCTTGTCCATCGTGCTCTGCGATCTGAGAGACGGAACCCATTAGGGAGCTTTCAGACTTGAATGGGCAGAAGGATGGCAAACAGCAGCATTGTCCAGTTGACATTTCTCCACAGATTGGGGGGAAAACAAACTCCCCTATCAGGTGTTGACCCTGATACTCTTAATTCACGTTAAGATAGCCATGCCACATCAGAGAAGTCTGCCACCAGGTCATTAGCAGAGGCACTACTCGCATGAATTTCCTGCCAGCCACATAAAAGAAAACAACTCTCCTTATTGTGCAACTTTTGCCTCTCGGAGCTTTTCCCCTCATTACTGAGTCGCATTATTTTTAGAAATTCTCTCAGTTGGGAAAGGTGTCCGAGCCAGGAAGCAGAACACTGTCCGCTGCCCTTTTGGACACACAATGGAAGGCACAGTGCTTGTCCAGCATGCTTGTGAAAGCTGTGAGAGTGGCGTAGCGTTCAGGTTGTAATGCTAGCCCACAAAGAGTCCAATTGTTAGCAGCCACCGAGGTGATTTTATCTCCCCACTCTGGGAGACGGACCTTCCCTGCTAATTCCAGTTTGTGCTAATCCAGGCCAGCGCTGGGGCTGAGTGAAGTTTACCACTGGAGGCACTCCATCTGCGTTTGTGCCTCCATCACCTGTCCTTTTACCTGACTTAAAATATACATGTTATTTAGAAGGTACATCAACTCTCCTGGCAAGTTACCTGTTATTCTGTCTGTTGACCAAACTACTTGGTGATGAATGCAAGGGCAGACATGGTGTCACTGCTGACAACATTTTTGCATTATTTAATATTGCATATTGTATTAAACCCACAACAGCATCCGGAAGAAGGTTTGAACTTTGTAATACATAAGTTAACCTATAAATTCAGTGCTAAACCTTCCCTCTTGAAATCAAATGTAGGAAGGATAATATTATTTTTATTTTTTTTAAATCAAAAACTAATAAGGGCTAAAACGATTCCTTCCATATCCTATCATATTAATCCCATATGATTTGATCAGACAGACTGAGCGAGAACACACAGGGAGCAAGATGCCTGTATATTAATTATCAATTTTAAATTTGATTTAAAGTTATAGTACCTTTTTATCCAATAAGACGTGTAGCATTTTAAAGTAAACTGTTTAGTAGGTCTTCGATATTTCAAAGGAAGCTACTGATCTACTCCCAAGTATCTAGTGCTACTCATTCACTAATGCCTGGACTTGTTTCAGACGGGATGTTTTGCAGATCACATATATATATATATATATAAATAATGGTCATTAACCTCAAACACCTGGAGAGCAGCAGGGCTGAGGCTCTGTCGCTGCCTTGCTTTAAGCCGCTGCACAATGGGCCGTGTTGTTCTCAAGGGAATATGACGACAGCTCGACGGGCTGCGTAGGGAGCACTACATGTGGAGAAATACTATCTCTGTGAGAGGAGCATCAAAGAAGGGGTGAGGGGGTGATCAAGGACCCCATATGTTGCCAAACTAAAGACTGAGACCAGATCCATAAAAATTTAATTTAGTTAGATTTCTTTATACAATGCAAAAGAAGAAAAAAAACCCATTCCACAATTAGCACTATGTACATAGATAAGTGGGACGTTATTGCTGTACCACACACATAAAGTTCAAATCTAACGCTACAAGGAACAACCTGTTTTCAGTCAGGTGGGACAAATCTTCCATTTGCAGTCCGAAAAGTAACAGTGTAAAAGTAACAAATGTGTTCCTGTTTTTCTCACTCGTTAGAAAACGGAGGACTGGGAGGCTGAGAAGAGTTTGGCAGACATGGAGGAGTACAGCTGGGAGGACAGCCCGTCCCAAAAGAACGTCTTGGATATTCTAGTACGCATGAAAGTGGCCGGGGAAGGAGAAGGCGAGGAAGTGCGAGAGCAGCTGCTGGGAAGAAGCGAGGTGCAGCAGTACAAGGACTCAGTCATGAAGTTGAAGAATGAAGGAATGAGCGAGCGCACCATACTGCAGTACAAAGAGGCTGTCGTGAAAGTACTCAACCTGTAATACAGCTTCGTGTACAAATGTATTTCACATGAAGATGGTGACCAAGAGCAGCAGGGACCACAAAAACATTATTAAATACTTGTGGCCTCATCTATCATTTTGGACTCAAACAAGAGATTACTGTAGGTAATTACTGTTCCATTATGCAAGAGGATATTACAACTAATGTATTTATTTTCTAAAATACTGTCATATTAGGTGTATCATGTTGTCTTTAAAACCAAACAAAACAATTAAAGCCTCATCTAAGCTGTTAAGTGTTCTGTCTTTGGAGTTTGTGAGCATGATGGTTAAAGCTTTTTTTTTTTTTTTTTTTTTTTTATTTTGTAAGCCCAATTCAGTTAGTTCCAAGCCCAACTTCTGCTCCCCCCTCCACTCTCGTCTCTGTCAGGTCGAGGACTTGCTCCCCAGTGAAAGGATGCTTTCAGCCGCAGGTTGTTGGAAAGTACCTCAGCCCTTCTTAAGGAGTTTTGGTCTGTGGTCCGTGCACTTTTAGGTCAGAAGAAACCCAATGCACTGAGGAGATGTGCTGGACCGAAGGAGGGTTAAACACTGAACTGCTAACGGGAAAAGTCGGCCATCATCGCACATTGTTGACGATCTGAACAACCATTGAATTGTAGCAGTCTTTTTTTTTTTTTTTTTCTTTTTTTCTCTTGGAAGCGCCCCTTAAGTCCCACTTAAGATCAGCATATACAACTGGCCAAAGTTCTTGGGGTTTGGCATCAACATCAATTTAAACTCAATGAAGTACATCAAATGTAGGGCAGCCAAATGGACATTCTCTTTCTTGAGGCAAATTGCTGCGGTCAAATGCATTGGCACAGTTTGGATCTTCTGTCGAAAGTCATTGTGTCACCAGTGAAACCAAAATCATGGCAACTACGCAGTTTGTAATCTCATCTAAACCACTAAATACCTCTGCCTGTTCAGTTTAAACACACAGAATTGTAACCTCAATGCATCAGTTGACAGTAACTACCTTTTCATCCCGATCTGCTCAAAATAAAGCATTGTCTGTTATTACAATAATCCAGTATACGAAAATTATTTTTACAAAAATATAACAGTACAAATTCTAATTTGTCAACTTTCTCTTCATTCTGAATTTCCTCCATTTAAAAACATTCCTGTAAACAAAAGAGAAAAGTCTGTTTCCTCTTGGCCCTGCTTTCAAGAGTTTTCTCTGACCAGCACATACTTTATCAGACGCATGGAGCCTGTTTTCCCTCTCCACGATGTTCGGTAGCGTCCCATCCTCTTCCTCTGACCCCTCCAGCTCACGACCAGCAGAACGGAGCAGCAGCAGCTCAGCAGCACCGTCACAAAGATGGCCACTGCAACAAGCAAGGTGTGAGCGGCTACTTGCCACCCAGGTTCCAAACCCCCCAAGGCGTCCTCTCCACTGACACCCTGGCCTTCTTCACTGCCTGCAGTGTGGTTCCTCCCCAGGCTGCCCTTGGTTTCATTGTGGTATTGCTTGCTGCTCTCTGTGCTGCCTATAAGAGATGTGGAAGTTGGAGGGCTGGTGGCCAGTTGAGAGAAGGTGGTGGTGTGATGATGGCTGGGGGATGTGGAGGGCTGTGCTCTTGTGGTCTTGGGATTGTAAGTGCTGAGGCGGGTTGCTGTGATGGATGGAGGCGTAGTAAAGCTGGGTGCGAGAGAAGTGGTGGAGGTGTTGGGGGTTGTTGTTTGTGCATGGTTCCCTGAAGCTAGTGGAGTCTCAGGAGTGGAAGATAAGGCGGGTGTAGTTGTGGGAGCTGTTGAAGGCTGACTTGTGCTCTGCTGCGTAGTGGTACTGGTGGCAGGGCTGGAGGTGCTGAGCACTCGGCTGGAGGTGGTGGGGGGTTTAACTGTGGGTGCTGGAGTTAGAGGCAATGCAGCAGGCGGAGGTGGGTGAATGAACTGGCGTTTGTCTGAGGGCAGCGGCTCTGAGGCGTTGCCTCGGCTGTAGTGGTGGGGCAACACACGTACATTTGAGGTGAAGTATTTTCCAAACACCAACAGGTCAGGATCCGCACCTTGGAAACAAAACATTCCTGAGTCATGATACTGAATACTGAAGTACTAATGTGTTTTATTAGTAGTAGTAGTCATAGGTCGCAGGGGTGGACAAAGTGATCCTTGACCATATTTGTAGATTGGATTATTGTTACAGATGCTTTAGTGTGTAAGTAGCACGTCATTGTTGAAGCTCATCGAGGTGGAAATACTGAAAAACTACGTTTGGGTAATTACAGTAGTAAGACATATTTTATGAGACGATCACATGTTTTGTATGTAACATTTTTATCTACAAAGTGTTGTCAATTGAGTGTATTGGAGACATATTGATCAAATAACCTCAGAGATGCAGTAGGGTAGAAGTAGAAAGTTGCAGAATGTGGGAATACTCAAAGTACAGGTATCTAAACATGTTAAAAGTACTCCAGTAAATGTAATGCTTACTTTAAAAAAAATGATAATAATAATTAATAGGTCTAATTGTAGCCTGGTAATGCAGCATTAGTTTGTCTATAACATTTCTTGAGAATGTTGAGAACCGGCTGTAGTCTATATGCATATGGGGAGGCCACAGAGAACATAACTGTATATTAGGTGCATATTCAGTATTTACCTATTACTTTACTTACCCTTTGTGATATTGTACAGAACAACGTTGCCTCTGTGGCTGAGAATGCAGCTCTCCAGTGTCGGGCAGTGCAGGTGGAAGCAGTTCACGTTTTCTTGAGTGGTATCATAGTGAAATATGGCCAGATTACAGGAAACTAAGAGGAAAGACGATACGAATCAGTGTTGAGGGTCATAGGAGGCATAGTGTACCATCACACAGGAACGAAAAGAAAGAACATCACTACATCTTTCAATATGTGTGTCTTGATTGAGGAGCGTTACTCACAATTTCTCGTGAGGCAACAGGTGCGGCTGCATTTCAGCGCGGTCTCCTCCTGGTAATACTTCAGCAGCTGCGCTCCTCGCCGCTGAGACTCCTCGATATTGATGAAAATCCCAGGAAAACGTCGAATCCAGCAGTTCTTATAATACGAGGTCGGTGAGCACCTCGACTCAGTGTGGCACACCAGACTCAAAACCGTCAGCAAACCCCATGTGACATTCATTGCGCGTAATGTAAATCAGACCATGTTAAATTACAATCTGGACAAAGCATCGACATGTCTGTGGAGCTGATTACTTGGAGTTGACAGGCATGAAGTGCAGCCAGTGGTCTGGTTTTACCGGTGCCAGTCCCTCCGCAGGTGTGTCACAGCTACGCACCTGGTGGAGGAGGAGCAGGTGGAGACCCAGCCGTGCGTAAAATGTCCAGGTTCAACCACCGCAGCCAGATAGAGGCTTATTAGCACTATAAGAGGGTGACTTTCTTTTTTCATCTTCATACAAGTGTAGGAATATCAGGAATAAACAGGAACACCTTATAGTGTACAATAGGCTAATATATTCAAATATTTCTCAAACATTACTGCAAATAAATCTGATGTTTGTTGGTGGTGATGGTTGATCATATGTTGGTGGTGATGATGGTTGATCATATCACACAATCTTCCGAGTCCCAGTTGTCATGAAAATGTTCAAATTTCCATTTTTTTCCCCTCTGAGCACTTTAAAGACTTCTCGTCCATTTTGTCTTAAAAAATGAGATTGGAAGTTAATTTATGTCCTTGAAAATATCAATTGAGAAAAATACTTTCTGCTTCTAAAGTAAAAAAAAAAAAAAAGCACTTTCAATCTGAATCTCTGAAAAAGCTTATGTTCGGTATCTGTGTTTGGTTAATCTCTGTGGCGTTTTCAAAGCTACAGTATAGTTAGTGGTGTAGTTAATTGGAATAAAGGAAGGTGTTCCTGTTATTTTGTCCACTCCTGAACATGTGTATCGGATCATTTTGGGGATAAAGAGGCCATTTCTTCAATGAGACTTTAGATTTACAGTCTAAATTCTACACTTTTGACCTTCTGTAAATGTGTGGGACAAAGTCTAACTCAGTCATTATTTAGGTCTGTTGCCAGAGTGCAGACATCTGAAAGTGGATTGCCATAATTGGAGCAATCTGCATGATTTTTTTTTTCAATTGGGGATTATCAGAATAAGCCTTTTGCTCCCTGGTTTTGGATTTGCTACACCTGTTCACCGTTTTTCTTACCTTTTGTGAGCTCGTCTCTCCATCAGTGGCACATTCTCAGTTTTCACCGGGGAGTTTGAAAGCACCTTTTTGGATAAAGAGCTCAGGGAGTGCAGGAAATATTCTGTAGAAATGGTTTGAAATAGAAATCAATCGTACTCCTAATCAAATGGAGGATACCATTGCATTTAATAATCAGTCCCAGCTTTTCTTTTGTCTCCGACACCATACTATAGGTTAACCACTTCAAAATGGATTTTCTCTAATTGTATTACTAAAATGACTACAATATACTAAATATTTCCTGCATATAAAAAAGGTAGCTCTACAGAGAAGACATCCTAGCAGACCTATGTGGGTGTAGTGACTTAGAGACTGAAAGTATTCAGTACAGTATCTAGTCTGTGCAGCAGTTGGATTGCAGTGGGAACGTCTATTTACATGTAGTGACCTCCAAGCGAGAGTGTATTTGTTGTATATATGTTAAACTCAAAGAACCAACCTGAGTATCAGAGCTTGACGTGGACAGAAAGAGTAATGATGTCTCGGCACCACCAGATGGCGACGGTCACTTCCATTAAACAAAAGCTGGGCCCCAATTCCATACTACGCACTAATAGCTTACAATATGTACTATACACATTCTAATATTTAATTAAATATAATACAAAATATCAATGAACTTTTGTGCCAACATTAAAATAATATACAACTTGTGCAGTAGATGGACGTCTATCAAACTTGGACTTTGGAACAGCCTGTTAAACCTCAAAGAGAAGGCAGTCTGCTTTTACAAAGACAAACTTAGTGCTCAAATGCTTAGTTGATTAACTGAGGAGTGGATTTACATATGTAATCAGCAACCATTTTTGGCAATAATGTCAATTGACATTTTGCTTGATAAATGACATAACAAATGTAACTAAATTGTAAATGGAATATCTTTAGGTCTTGGACTGTCAGCCAAAAAAAGCAACCTAAAGATATCACCTTGGGCTCTGGGAACTTGCAACAGGCATTTTTGAAATGTTGAATACTCTAAAAAAAATAATCTGATTATTAAACAATGCTGAAAATAATTCTAAATTGCAGCTCTAGATACTTACCTTTTTGTTTTCTGATGTTCCCGCAGCTGTAGCACCACCATCTGCAATTAGTTTTAATGTTCCTCCATTAGCCTCCCCTTCAAAGGCACACTCAAACATCAAGCAGATTTAGCTTTTTTAGTGGACTCTTTGAATATATTTACTTTTGTCACCTCTGTAAAGCACAACATACTGAGCAAAACCTGCTCAGAATTAGTATGCAGTATGAAAGTAGGACAGAGATGACATGATTCAGTTTGAGCACGAAACCCTTACGAGTACAACACATATTGCCGTCAACTAAACAGAGTGCAAAAAAACTCAGCGACAGAAGAATTATGTAAGAAACACTTGTATATTCATCTGACACTTCAGGGCAAGTTACAGTTACAGCCAACCTCTGTAATCAGCTTACAGATCTAAATCTGCTTCAAGTTAGCAGTGTTATTATGTGCCTTTTGTAGTCAGATCATTTTCAATCAAAAACAGTAAGACAATACAAGAAACATTTAACATTAAACATCAAACAAAGTCAATACAATAGCTCTTTTAAAAATCATTTTAGCCTCTTATCTTCATAACTCTGATTAGAGGAGATGGATGTGGCACTGTACATAATTACTCAAATAACACAAACGATTGGCACAAAAAACTGTGATATTTTATGGATGCGCAAAGGAGGGAGTCTCACTCCACATTATTTCCCCCCCCCATTGTAATTTATATGTATGTCACTAGGTGGCACCGAGGCAGCCAAACTCCTCCGTAGCAAACATCCCCTGCACATGCGTGTACGTAAAATTATCTAAATCAAAAACAAGCACTAGTAAAATGAGATGAAAAACACCACCAATGACAACTTTCTCATGCAGGTCTTGTTGGCCAAGTTTGGCTCCTTTGGTTTAGAGACCACAGCGTATCATGGTCCTCTTCTTTTTTCCTTGCCACTTTTCACACAAAGGCCGTTTCAGCTTCCACAATCCCAAATCCACCTCTTCCTCAGCAGCAATAGTGTTCCTGGGCATGCTGACAAATCCAGTGTTTTTCCGGGCTTCTGACCGAGTTGTATGGTTTCAGCTTTAAGCTTACGGAGGAAGTAGTCCATTATTTAGTGTTGTTGCTCACTGAGGTGCTACAATGGGTCTAGAGCAGGTAAGTTCCAACTGGGGGACTGTCAGTCTTTGACTAGCCTGTAAATATGATGCTGTGCGCCATGCTCACTGGTGGACACCTCGAAGACGTAGGCTATGCACAGGAGGGTTTCCAGTGTGTCCCTGTTAGTCACCACCTGTGGACAAAGAAGACACATAAGGTCCTGCCCAGTCAAACTGTGGGGGATAAAAACGTACCTGACCTTGGTTATTTATTCACATTCTTATAGTTTGCAGAGAGGTTTGCAATCCTTTGGCAATATATAAACAATCAAATGAACTCCAGAAATTGCTCCCTTAAATCAAAAAAAATATTTTGAATATACAATCAGTGTCCAAACAAATAATCTAAACAATGAACAAGAGATAAAGTGACTACACGTTTTACCCGTTTGGATCAACCTCCATTATAGAGGCAGGGGGCGACATGATTGACCAATATCTGGCAGTATCCTAATATCTGCCCAACACCTTGGTTTGAATCAAAGTGATTTCATTTATTTAAATTAGGTAAAAGGGCATTCACAGGACCACACTAGAGAATATAAACACTCTACCGTGGTAGACATGGCTTTCAAATGCAGTGCTAAAGAATTATAAAGTATGTTCCTGCATGCCTTTAAATGTCATACATCTGAGAGCAGCATATGGTTCAGTTTCTTTGCTCTCAAAACACAATTTAGCCACTTCTTTAAACAGCAGCTCTTTAAATGTAGTCACATTATACAGCACGATTCTTCACTGTTAAGATATTTCTTCCTCCTAAACAATAACCGCATGATCATACTTCGACATACTCATTCACTACATACGTGTACGGCCTTACTGGACTTTATGAGATTGACAATGACGACAAAATGACGCTTAACACTTAAGTAAGAGTTGATATAGTAGATAGAAATGACTAGTCACTACATAATATAAAAAATAATAAATAAAATTATAAAAAATAAAATAAAATAGAAAAGACAAAACATTTTTTTTCACTTTTGCACTTTGTTGGCTTATTTGAAGCTAATGGTTGAATTTTTATTCTATTGTTTCTCTTTGTTGCTCTTACTTTGACTTATTTGAAGCTATTGTTCTACACTTGTATGATTTCACCTATTTGAAGTTTATGTACTTGCAAGATTCTCGCTGTTTAGAGTCGTATCCTCATGATTGTTTGCACTTATTGTAAGTCGCTTTGGACAAAAGCTGTAATGTAATGTAATAATATAACACTACTAACCAATGATGAATAATAATAAATGATACATAATCTCTCTGGTCAAAATGTTCTGTTAATCTATGTGCAGGGCTAATTTGTATCTGCCAACGGCAGGGAGGAGCGTGGCAACGCAACAAGCATGAAACAAGCACACAACTTCATTAATTCATTCTGCGTTGCGTTGACCACAGCACTTACATGAGACATATTGATCCATTGTGCTCAGCCTGGCAATGTATAATCTGTGAGAGCACCCATCTGTTGTCTTTGCGTCTGTGCCTATGTGTGCACATCTGTTTAGGACCTATTCATGGTTAATATGAGCTAAATCAGCCCATTGAGAAACCTAATGCAATTCTGCCACGTAGTCGTCAGTGTGGGCTCAATATGGCCATTGTGTCTTGGTCAGTAGGAATGCGGCCGCCAATGGCAGGGACACCAATGTCTTTGAACCCTGCTGTTGAGGACCACTTTGTTACTATGGCGATACGCTCTGCTCGACGCCCGCTGAGGAGCACACCGGCTCATTCAGAAAAGTCCAACTAAACAGTAGAATGGACTAAATGTTTCGACTCTGCAAGAAACCAGAATCAATGGCGTTCATCGGCAGCGAAACATTTCTACCAGCTGTTAATGGTCTGTCAAGGTTACCCATAGAAAATATCACAGCACAACCCCATTCATTTAGAGACCAACTGCTTTCCTGTTCCACACCCTTTATGACAGTAGGAAGACTGCATAAAAGACTTTGAAATTGAAAGAAAGTACACACATTGAACATCTATGGAGACCTGTGTGCTTTGTCGCCTCAGAATGGTATGAATTGAACAACACGAATGATGAAGGACAATGAGTGTTTCAATGGATGAATGTGTTGCAGACAGTGATTCATATCCAAAGTCAGGATAAGTCCTTTATGTCCCTTTACATCTACACCACAAGCTGCATTTTCTGAGCAGGGCTATTGGGACAATACACTCTGCTAACAATGGACATAATACATAGTTGACATTCCTAAGTTGTTGTTTTTTATAATGGTATATCATATTAAGGTTTCTAAAGCAATAGTTAGACATTATGGGAAATATGTGTTTTTTGCTTTCTTACCAAGAATTAGACGAGAAGATTGCGTGGTACTGTATGAGAGTGGTATGGATTTTCTCATAAAAATTTCACCAAGCGTGTTTTGCTAACTATCGAACTATCCGTTTAACATCTAACAGAATACCTGAAATGTCCTATAATACCAAAAGACTAATCCACTGCCTCACATGTACAGTGTGTCCCTGGTTGCAGTGGGTACCTGTAGGATAGTGAAGTTCTCCAGTACGCTGTTCATCATGTACTTTTCCGGCAGGTGTTTAAGCTTGTGGATGAAGTTGATCATGTATTCACATAATGGGGAGCGGTGGATTCGAAACACGTAGCGGCCATTCTCGAAACGTGCATACTCCGTCTAGGGAAAACAAAAGCAATACAGAATAAAAGCAGACAGTCCAATATATGAGATCATATACCATGTGTTAAGAGAATTTAAAGCACATTAAAAAGGATACAATGGGAAATCTATAGAAAAACAATAGGGATTCATATTCCACTGAAACTCAATTGGATACATTGGCTGCGAACATCTATGTGATAAGATGTAATATGTGTAATATAATATACCTAATGCAGCATATGGCATGCCAGATATGACAATAAACATATTTCTCGTGACAACAGTAATCAAATGATGAAGCCATTAAATATCATCATGTGGTCTACTGAGGCAGATGGCTCTACCTAGGGATGTGTGTGTATGCGTGTGCATTATATAATCCATCAGCAGTAGGTGGGGGCAGGGCCACCATTGTGTCTAGTTAACGGGAAGAATAACAGTTAGTCATGCTGGGGAGATTTTTAAATCACGTCAGTTTCCTGACCACAGATCAGTGGTAACTGACTGGAATCCATCTCCACCACTAGCAGTCTTTCCCTCCTCCTGTTTTTTGACGTGGTCATGACGTCTTAATGTTGAAATATCACCCAGCTATTGAGCAATCAGTGTTGCAAACCTTTTGAAATGTACTATCCCAAAACATTGCATCTTCTGCTAAATGTGAAGCACACAAGTCAGGGTTTTAAAGAAGAAAAAACACAATACAGACATAAATGCTATTTACTGCATTTACAGGCCACTAACACATTATAATGAGACTGGCCACTTTGCCTTCTATAACAATAACAGTCTAATAAAGGAAGGGGAAATAAAACGCTTCATTTCTGTATTTAAAATAACGTAATCCTATTGAAAATGTAATTTAGATGAATTAACAGACATTATGAGAAACTGTGGTACAATATAAGCATGTTTAAATTAGTTAGGCTTCATAATAAATGCAGAGTAAGTGTCCGACTACCAGCATACTACAATTTAAGTTTACAAAAAAGAAAAAGATTCTTCCCCAGGATCCCTGTCTTACCTCCACTTTCTCCACCACCTGCTTGCCAAAGGAGCAGACTTTGGTGGATGAGGTGATAATCATGTTCTCAGAGCTCTCATACTGACTGGAAACACCATAGAAGAAGCTGCTGTCATCCTGCAGGTTTATACTAAGGTCCGCCTACAGGGAAGGAACGGAAAACACGTCAGGATCGACTAATACCAACATACACTCGTCAGTTATGACCAGAAAAGTATAAGCATGTATGAGGATTTGCTGAACTTCTTTAACTGGAGACATGTGTGCTCCGCTACACACTAACCCGCTCCACACTAAGCATCTAAAACCTCAAGGATATCCATAATCTATAACAAAATATTAGGGTCTACTTTTCTGCTCACAGATATGGATCTCAAAGAACATGTGTCAGTCTGACTAAGACGCATCACCAAGAGTGTTACAGCTCAACAAAGCTTGAAAAGGATTCTCTGCAAAGCCAGAAGGCATCCACTGGCCAGATCCTTGTTGACCCAGTATAACACTGTCAAATCCAGACTCAAGATTCCCAAGATGCTGTGCATCTGTGTGTGCGTGTGTTGTGGTAAGATGATAATACAGAAGAAGGTCTTGGTGGTGGTGTTGTGTTTACTTTGCGTTCATGAGAACCCACAGAACTGAATGTTTTTGTTGGTAGCTCACACGTTCACAGGGGTCCAAGTATTACATTTTTATTCCTAAACATGACAATTCAAATCCTTCACCGTTTTTGCGAGAAGCAAACAAGGCAGCATCTATTTTGTCGTCAGTGGCAACTGAAAGGAATGCCAAATCTTTGTGTGCTCAATTTCCTATGTCAAAAACATGACCTCACAAGTGCAATTTAAAAGGCAACGCAAAGTCAAGTTTCTTCATCCTCATGTGGATGCAGATTCACCTATCTCTGATCCTCCCACTAGTCCAAGTTTGAATTGAGGCGAGTATAATCTGATTTTGGATCAGACTGAGGTGTCGTCTCCTCCGTCCGACAGCTGGGCTGTTTTACCTTTTCCCCTGTCGGCCTCTTCTCTTCTAATGGGCCATTGAGACACCGCTCAGCCTCCTCTCATCTCTTCATCACCCCGTTCATCTTCATCCCTGGCTCATGTAATTCCTCTATTTGTCTTAATCCCTAGGGCCCAGTGACCCTCCCCGAACCGCCATTCCCTGCTTCCCTAACAGCCTGCGAGGGAATTCATCCAATTACAATCAGCAGCAAGCAATTGGCTGATTAGATCATGGTGGGCAGGCTGGCTGTGTAACAATTTAGCAGAGCCAGCTCAAATCGGATTCCCTCGGCACTTCAAAGGCGTGAGACAATCCGTTAGGACAGGGCCACGGGCGCTGAGAGGGTGAGGAGGAAGGTGAGGAGCGGGGCAGGGCAGCCAGCGGCCGACAGAGGGGTTTGCTGGAAATTCAATCTAGAATGCCATAGCTTTGGAGGTGGGCCAGCCGCCTGTCACCGTCACCATGCCAACCTGCGCCTCAGCACACCCTCAAGTCACGACCGACCACGTGGTTGTCCCACTGCGGCTTCATCAAATAGGCTCTTCCCGTCTTTTACGATGGCGTAAATAAAGTTAGCGTATTTTCCGATGTGTTGAGGATTTCATTTTGCTTATTTTCATGGCCACGAGCATCTTTGCCGTGGGCTTTTTCTTTTCCAGGAAGGGCATTGAAATGACCAGCTGTTTTTATTTTTTTTTATTTTTTAGCATTTCTGTGTATTGTCATGGATGCCTTGAGAATTGGAGGACCCCCTTGGGATACTATAAGATGAACAGACTGAGAGGAAACAGTGTTATGAGCTTGTTTTGCCCTAGTGGGGAGTTGCATGTGTCATAACTGTCAACCGGGCTGTGATATGAATCAAGAGAGTAATATTTCATTTATGAATGACTTGTTGCTTACATGGCACCCGCTGTTTCTCCTGCCATTCCCATCTCCTCTTGTTCACACTGTTTATGTCCCTATTTCTAGCTCTTGCTGTTTATTGCCGTCTTGCTTCCCTTTTCTTTATTATATATGGCGGGGCTACTCGTCCCCTCCTTCCCCTCACCCCTGAATCAAATGCCATGGCTTGACCAGCTGCTCTTTCCAAGGACTGGAGATGACTACTTCCAAAATGGTGTCACTCACCAATGTCTTTTATCTCTCCACAATAAATAATGTGGCAGTCAAACATGCGAGAAGGGTAATGTCATACATACAAAGCCATCTGGTGGCATGAGATTGCAAGGCGCCGGCGGCACTTTGAACTTGACATTCAGGGTCTTTGGCACTCCGAACCACAGCAGTTAAAGCTATATAAGCTAATATATCTGCTTTGGAAGTCACCAGTGGCCTCAATGCAACACATTTTTTTGACAAAGTGGATCAGAGGGATGATGGCAATCCTGTTTTACAATGTTTCACAGTAGTAGTGAAGATGATGGTTTGACATTCTTCACTGTGCCAAACCTCAGCAGTTAAAGGATCCACACCCCTTCTGGATAACGGAGTAAGAAAATATCGATACACTTAAGTATTGATGTTATGTTTTGAATTAGGATTGCAAAATAAGTAGTATCGGATGTTACAGGGACTGTGATCAATGCAAATGCTGATCACACTGATTGCATAAAAAAGTAAACTTTAGTTTAAACTCTTTAAAGACTTTATGCATATGGTGGTGTGTTCTTTATACGTGACAGTTTTCCTAAAATGATGTCGCCTTGCTTACACTATCACAATATATTAAATGGTAACCCCAGTATCATGATACGTATCATATCGGCAGATTCTTGCAAATACCCAGCCGTACTTCTGACGGTTGCAGAGAACCTGCAATGGTTTGGAATATAGTGCTACACTGTATATTTCAGGCCTGCAAAACACTGTGGCTGACTTTTAGTCTAAAGGTAATCCCCATGGGAAAAGTAGAGACTGATCACTGAACGCCACAGCAGGACGGCCATTGTTCACTGTGGTTTTCTCGGGTGCCAACAGCTCATCACTTGGGCTGGATGTGTTTGGGTTACCTGGTATGCACAACAGCTCTGCGGAACATGACTCAGGTGCTACTGAAACAGCCCTGCCAGTCCCCCAGTATTAGAGAGGGAGACAAAGAGCATGATAGGCATGACGCCTGGAAACCTGGGAAAACCTCTCAAGGCTGTCATGACTCAGCCAGACCTGTCCTTTGGACTTTGCTGTAAAGCTAACATGGCCACATAATAAAGAGTAGCACAACTTTTGAATACAACGCCATTAAAAACCACTTTGATCAAAGAGCTAATGTATGTGTAGAGGGAGGGGCCCTGAGGTTTGAAACATGTTGTGCATGATACAAATACCAAGGGTCTTGTCCTGAGGTAATGCAAGGTGGCCAGATCAGCTGAGGTGAATAAAATGAACATGTCAAATTACACCTTTGTACTCCCCTTCTGTCTCTTTTTTTATACCCATTTTCAGGTTTTCAACGATATCACACTCTCTCCTTCATCGGTCTTTATTCCTTAGCTTGCATCTAAAGTTGACTTTGTCATCATGCTTTACTCTCATCTCTCTCAGAGTGTAATGGTGAGCTGGGGGGGGGGGGGGGTTGAGTGTGCGTGTGTGGTTTTTTTTTGGGGGGGGATTATCTATAAATAAGTATATATAGGGGGGGTGGGGGGGGACTCAGTCTAATAGTGCCGAGACAGGTGCCTGGGCTCACATTTCCCCTGGTGAAAGATCAGGCCTGCCACTCTCCCCAAGGCTGCTGTCTCACACACACACACACAGACACACACAGACACACACACACACAATCAGGTCATGGGAGCAATGACTTTCCATTCATTCTGCCTTTAAATCGCACTTAAGTTCCTTTAACTCTAATGCTTAGGCTATCTCAACACAGTTAACACCGCTAGGCCATTAACAGCCACCAGGTGCAACAAAACATTAACAAGAGTATTCTCTGAACTCTCACTTCACCTTCATGACTTGAGGAGGATTATATGTTCTGATGATGTATGAAACATGCCACACACAGGAGACTAAGACTGAGATTTACATATACAAAAAACAGGTATTACATTTAAACAATGGGATTGGACTCATCTGAACTGGATTTCTCTAAAAAGATTTTTTTTAAATGCACAAAAATGTTTTACCCAGAACTTGACGAGAAAGAAAGCGTTGTGTGGCCCTTTGTCAAACAGCTCCTTCAGGCCTCCTTTCTTTTCTGGGAACTTGTCGTAGATCTGTCTTATGTCCACAGACTCCAGATAGGCGTCGCTGTAGCTCGGGTTGGACTGACCGATGTGCACAAACAGGTGCTTGTTGAACTGGAGAGACAAACGTGCATAACAGGAGATTAACAGAGCCAAAAATGACAAGTGTCCAGTTTGCTAAATTGCACTGTTAGGCGCTCCAGGACATCTGTCACATTGGGCCTGCTGTTCCATTGAATCATATTTATTGTAATATCCCATCAGCTGTCTCAAGGGTTTCACCCTTTACTTCCCACTCGCACCATTGATGATCATGTGTTGTGCTGGTGTGTATATTCTTTATGTGTTCACACAAATGATCCTGTAATCTTCGTGAGATGCTGATTGAGTGACCTCTATTTCCTGTTTTTCTGTGAAATAATGTTGCTTTTAGGTAGTATTGTTGTTGGCTAATTCTTCATTGTATGGTGCAACTCTGTGCATAAGACGATAAAGTTTTGAATCTTAAAATTTGGAATATTTGAATCACTGCTCACACTAACTACTAGGTTCTTCATCCGTTTTATTTCAAATCGAGTCTGTGCCAAAGTCTGCGCCCGAGTACTTCTCTATAAAAAAAAAGCTAAACAGCAACAAGGTTTTAGAAAAAGCATGTGTAAAAGATTTGCTTATATAGCAACAAATAAAATACAATATACAGTGTTAATCAGCAATAGAGAGTATCAAAATAATCATTTAGTAATATATTAGTTATTATTAGAGTCTTGATGCCATAAGCATCATGGAATCATTTTTGCCGGTGACAAAGAAGTTTTGAGGAAATTTAATCAAAGACTAGAGACCATCTTGCAATGGGATCCCACCAGACATAATGCCAACATGTGGCCAAGGTTGTAAAGCGGGGTGGCCAATTGTGGCCTTTTGGGGCCCTTGCTGGGACCACAGCCATCCGGTCTTGTCTACTCACATTTTCTGGGTCCTGAGGTTGCTCCAGGAAGGCAGAGAACTCAAGCATTCGCAGCTTGGAGCTGGCAATACTTCTACCCTGCCAAGAGGGGGCACCGGGAGACATTGACAGCCCTGCTGTGCTTTCATAACCTGCAGACAAGAGGGCAGTGAGTGTTTAAAATGTGAATAAATGTAAAAACCTACAAAGAAAATGCAGCAACATTGCAGTTATTTCTCTGAGCTTTGTGCGAGCTCTTCATCACGAGCCGGGTCGCTCATCACTTTGCCGGCATGACAGCCCTCTGTCAACACAGCAGGGTGGAGAAAGAGCACCCACCTGTTATAGGGGTCGGGCCGGACGCTTGCATGGCGTAACTCTGCTGGGAGAAGGGCTTAATGCTGGAGAGAGGAGACAGACAAGAGGGAGAGGCATGTTATGCACCGCCTCGGCCTCATGACCCCATCTCACATACTAATTGGACCATCTGACCTCTAAAGACGCAGGGGGAAGAGTGGTATGCTGAATGTCAGGCGGCTGAAGACTTTTCTTTATAATTGTACCGATGTGTTTTAATTCATTCTGAGATTCAGTCCCTGACTGAAATTATATCTGATGATTTTTTAAACTGATCATAAGGATGGATACTGTAGCGCTACAGACTAGAAGAAAGAATGGATACTCACTCTTCGTGGCCTCCTGGCTGTCCTGAAAGTACCCCGTGCCAAAACTGGGATGAAAAGAAGTGCAAACTTTATTAAGCAGTTCCACCTTGAATGTGAAAAATCATTAAGGGAATCAGTCTCAAATATGTGAAATTCTGACGATAAACTGAGTTTACAGTAGAACAACAGTCTCAAGATAAAACTATCCAACATTCAGGGAAACAAAGGACACATATCAATAGAAAAGGGTGATGAAAAATATTGCTTATTGGCCAAAATTAGCAAACCACCAACCACAGGTATTTTTTCAATAATGTGGCTACAGCTCAGCCTTTCAGGTTAATCTGAATAAGATGGTATAGCGGACACTGGTCAGGGACTTACCCCACCAGTAGTGGGATAAGCTGGCCTCGACAGACCCTGGAGAGCCATCTTGTTCTGGAAAGCCGCAGGTGAGATGATCTGTGCTGAGGACATGGTGGCCATACTCTGCAGGGCCTTGTCTTTGGCAACCTGGTCCTAACGAGAGGGACAGAGAGCGAGACAAACAGACAGTTACGGAGAGGGAAAGCACTCATCAGACCCACTTCACCGGTAACACAAGCAGAGCCCTAAAAAGGGAAATGAAGGGGGCCAAGGCCAGCTTGCATCAGTAGTGAACCCTGGCCAGGCATAGAGCTGAAGCGAAGGTGATATTACAGTCAAGAACCTTTTGGACGAGACTTAAGTTTATTGCTTTGGCAGGGGCAAGCCAGTGATGACACCTAGCTTCTGTTGGAGGTCACACTGGAAGACAAGGCGGGCAACAGGGTCACATGTTAATATGCTAACAATTGCATAAAAATTACTAAATGCCAATGCCATTGAGTTTAAAATAGTAAGCTACAAAATTGTCTTTCCGGTGCTATACTGTAAAGTGATACACCTCTTGTTTTTGAATCCACTCCTTCAGCAGTTTCCAAACCGCAGAGGAACACAAGCACTTGCCGCCCAGCCCTAATGGGCAAGGCCACACGTCGCATTCTTCTTCCCAGAATTGGCTAACACAAGGGCATAGCTGAAATATGGGGGGTACATGTGGTAGGGATCTCAGTTACACCAAAGACGTATTTAAAAAGGCCCGTCACAGAGGCCAACCCTGTGACCGGTGCTGGGCCCTGCCAGCTGAACCCTCATGGCTGCCGTCCAAGGTGAGGGAGAGTCCTGTTGCCTGCTGTGACTGCGAGTATGCGGGTGTACGTGGATGAGAAATGTAAACTGAGAAAGTACTGGGGGGACAGGGATGTGTAAGCTCTCAACGTACCACACAGGAACACTTTTATTGAGGTACTTATCAAATGTAATACCTGGGAGGAATAATGCAGGGATTCATTTGTTTCCTGACAATTGTGTTTGGTTCATCGTGTTCATAATCCTGCACACTAAGCCTCAGGCGTTCTGAAATATGTTCACATTTCATTGAAATGTGTCAGCACCCCATTTAAAACTAGCATCAATTAGAGCGTGCAATTAAAAATAACCAATCGTTTGTGCCTTTGTATGAAAACATGGCAGCGCAGGAGCCATGGATGTTGAAATACCTTTAATAAAACATGAAACTTCATTATAAGCGGGTACAATATAGGGTAATAATGTTTTCACCCTCTTTCCATCTGCTGCGGTTCTACTTGATTAAAATAAAATAAATAAAATGTAACATACTAATCACAACCTTAATTCAGCCACGAGTTTTTTTTCTCTGGCAGTGAGCAAATCTGTGCAGTAGGATTCAGACACGTGGAGATTTGGAATTATTGGTTTGATTAAATCCACATATCCTCACTTTTTTCCCCCTCATGTTATTAAAAAGAAGCAACACATCTCCCAGAACATTGAGTGAATATAAAAGAGGTTGACTCACGTAGCGTACCTTCAGCTTCACCTGGATCTCCCTGGCCTTCCGTCGGGCTAGAACCTGAATGTGACTAGAAACCTGAAAGACACACAGCACGACAGAGTTCAGCATTGTATTTATGCCACACATTTTGCAGCTCGGGGGATTCACATGGGTTTCCTCCAGCTGCTTCCGTTTCCTCCCACAGTCCGAATGTGAGACTCTAAATTGGCTAAAAGGTGTGAGTGTACCCTGCCGGAACCGTCTTTATTTTATAAGTTGCGTTGTGTTATTTTTTGCCCTGCTTAGCCCCTCCTCACAATTCACATTACAAAACAGGATTAAATGTGCATCGCAAATACCTAAATGAAATACAGTTGTTGGTAATATTTTCTGTCAGCTTTCTGAAGAAGCTGTACTGCCACGCAGCAGTCCATCAGTTTACTGCCGTCGGACCAGTAGGTGTCCCTCTATCCCTCCAACCTGTCCCACCATCCATCTCTGATCCCTCACTGCCCCCCCCCCTCTCCTATCGTCTCATCTCCACTCATCTCTTTTCATTCCCACACTGAGTCTGCCAGATGACTTAGCAGGGACCCTTTCTCTCCACATCCATCACTGGCCATACATCAGTCCTTCCGTATCAGATACCATAGTGAGGATAGAGTTCCAAATCCCTCGCCCATCCCGCCTCAATCTCCCTTCCAGCTCCCGGTATTCCCCAGCTTCTTTACCCTTCTAACAAGCACCAGATCCACGAGGTGGTGAAGAAACTACACCGACACATGATCCTATAGCATCTGTGCATTGGGCCCTGGCCCTAAATCAATCGTCATCTCTAGACCTCCAAGTAGGGGAGAGTGAGAAGTCGGGTGGGTACCCAGGGTGTTGGGGCATCACTCAGCAACAGAGGACTTTTTGGGGGCTGCTTCAAATGGCATTTGCAGAGAACTTACCTGCTTCCTGGTCCGCGTCTTCCCTGTGCGAAGTTTGATGTACCGTGCAATCAACTCGTTTCGTCCTGTAAGGGACCAGAAAACAGCATCATTTTAGTACTTAGTATCATTTTCTATTGCATTTTTCCTTCAAATTCAAAAAGGGGCACAAGAACATTAAAATGTTAATTATTGAAAAATAAGAGAAAAGAATAACACAACATGCAATACTGTAGCTTCCACTTATTGTAAATAGCTGTATATAAAATAAGTGTCAGGAAGGGATCGTTAAGGGGGACAACTTGCTCCTTAACTTGAATTTGGAGCAGAAAAGGTTCATGTTAGAAAAGTAAAAGTGGGTTTATTTATTATAATTATCTTATGTTACGCATTTGTATATCTGCTAATTGCCAAATTACTATTTTAGTTTTTTAAACATTTGATGTGGCTTTTTTTTAAATTTAGTTATTTTATATTCATATAATATCTATACATCTAATCACTTGATATAAAAGGTTTTCCGTTAACATGATATTTGTATCCCTTTTGCTTTTATCTACTGTACTGGTACTGTACTGGTAATCTGACTTAGGCTTTGCATACTAACATTTTGGATTTGCATCTTATGTGAAAGGGTCTGATGTACTTGAACTGAAAGTGGGGAGCTAATGAGGAGCATGTTCCAGGTGTGGAGGGATTCAAATATTTACCGTACTACCGCCTGCTCTGCATGCCTTAGGGAAGAATGAGGAAATGCATATATAGACACACTGTATATTTCTGTGCACCTATTTATACAAATACATGCGTGCTGCTGTCATTAAAGTCACTGTAAAATAAGTTAATTTAACTGCTTAGAACTGTTTGTATTCATGTCTTTATATTTCACATATTTAGAAGAGTTTGCATGCATGCACGTACAGATGACATGCACACGTGCCTAAAGCAAGAGGCAAGGCTGTCAAAAGTGTCAACGCTAAAAACTGTAAGTATATACATCCGTCTGTGTCAGAGCTTGCATCAGCCAGAGGCTGACCCCCCCAGAGTTTACATTGAGCTTGTATCTCTAGAGTGAGTGTGTCTGTGCTCTGCCACCGCTGACAGACAGGTCACATTGGCAGAGCAGGTGGAGGCTGCAGCCATGCGATCCTCGGACTGGAGTAAGGACAGACATGGCACAGGCCAGTAACCAAAGGGGGCCCAGTCTGGTGAGGCAGCTGGTGTGTATGTCAATGTTTATGGAATATGCCTTTACGCAGGCAGTAAATCTTGGGCTTGTTCCCCCCTATGTCTCCGGTTACATCGGAGGGCAACGGTCATGTGGCTTCTTTCTCAAAAACTAAACGTCTAGTTTAATGTCTAAGATTGTTAAAAACACACTCAGACATGCATGCGCAATTATATACTGCACATACGGTTTTAGGGGTGTAAATCTCCTATTCCTGTAGGATGTTGTGAGATGTTGTGAATATAGTTTTGACAAGAAAGGATATTAACAGAAATAATGAATATTTTAATTTAATAAAAATGTGTTATATAGAGAACAGCACATTTAGAAACAAGCACAAAAAAATATTAAAGAGAGGACACGCACGCACGCACGCACGCACGCACGCACGCACGCACAACTTTGCACCACCTCTTAAACACGGTCATTTTTCCCTTGGCACCACATCACCATGTGAATTAACACAGAGATCAGTCATGACACACAACCTGGTACAAACTCGTCAGATTTTCCTTTACATACCGACGCTTGGGTCAGACCTCACAACACTTCACAAACCGACCAATCAAGCAACTCCAAATGGTGAAAAGAGGAAACCTGAAACTTGGCTGAGACGCAATCAGAAATTGTGTCAGTGAATAAAAGTGATCAGATTTTGCGCGGAATGCAAGACGCCGTTTCTTCCCGGTGCTCATGTGAACCACAGTTTGCTCAAACAATTTTCATGTCATGTCATTTTTTTATGTTTTTGTTTTTTCTTTTAAAGCATTTCAGTTTTGTTGCCAAGTCTTTACAGAAACAATGTAGGTTGTCAATTTGTATACTCTGCAAGGGGAAATATTTCATGCAGAAGTCTGCTTCTAAAAACCAGGATACAACTTTAAGCTAAGGCTTAGCAACTTACAACTAAGGCTATAAAAGAAAATTAGAGAAGGATTAAAATGCATGCGATTGCCGTAAGCACCGAGGCTGACCTGCATACATTTCAGATGACTTTCTTATCTTAAGAAAATGTTTTACAAGTTGTAATAAACTGAAATCATTCTTTAAAATATCTGTAAATAAGTGACATTCTCCCTCTATACCTGAAAACTGTTTGGGCTTTAGCGCCGACCCCTAATTGCCGCACAAGACTTGCTGCAAAAGGCTCTTAAAAGGTGGGGCCCACATCTCCCTGAAATCCCTGCAGCCAAAAATGCTGTGTTCAAGAGCAGCCTGCAGTAAAGCAGTGCCCGTCTTATTCTTTGTTTTTAAATACATGTATGCAGGACTCCATGAAAAGCAATATCGATACAGAGAGGACTATCCTGGTTGAATAAAGTAAATTGAAATGGAATTGAAACTTTAATTTAACATTTGGTTTGTTAACAAAAAATGGATGTTGTCATCAGCCAAATTCCATTGGCAACATATAAATATTGAACATGTTCATTATACAACAGAGTGATATTATCAGTGAATGAACCAGTGCTGGTTTGGAGAGCAAAAGAAGAAAAAATTGGTCGATTTGAGTCTCTCTCACACACACACACACACACACACACACACACACACACACACACACACAGATATATTACCCAGCTGTGGAACTACCGTTGTGTGAGGCTTTTGTGGATTAAACCACACACACAGACACACACAGACACACACACACACACACACACACACACACACACACACACACACACA
>CALSCE010009442.1:6047334-6071019 GCA_943593645.1 Bovichtus variegatus
CACACACACACACACACACACACACACACACACACACACACACACACTTCCGTCTCAATCTTATTTTCCTTTCAGGGCTGTAACTCCTCAACCGTTGAGTGTTTGTCGGGAGGTGCACTCGGCGGCCGATTGTTTGAGCCCCTAAATGCATATTTCTTTAATTCCCCAGGGATTAAGAAAGTGTTCCACATTTCCTCGCAATCAAACTCCTGAAAAGATGAACAGAGAGCTTTGTCAAAGTCCTCCCAGTACTTCACCTCAAATGAACATTAACTTTCCTCTATCGTGTTCCTCACGATACAGCAGCAAGTTGTTCCAGTTCCCAGCAATTTATCTTCTGGAAACTTCATTTGTACAGTAAAATGTACATTGTGTATCCAATCCAATCCAATAGGGATTTTTTTTTTTAAAGTAGCAGACACAGATGCGTGAGCATGTCTCCACAGATGAATAAAAACTTTTCATGAATACAGAAAACCAGACCAGCTTTTCACGTTTAGTAGCCAGACACTTTTAAAACTCTGTTATGGATTTGTAAGCTTTTCCTGGCCCAAAATGGTTGTCAAACCTGATCAACCTGAAAACTATGGTAATTGTCAAGTCAAGTACAAGCAGGAAAGACCCTGAGAGTTGTAAAGTTCTTCTGTGAAAATGCTAACATACGTGTATGACAGGATAAACAAAAACAATATTATATTATGTCTAAATTAAAATGAAAAGGTTTTCCTTCTCAGGAATAATGATTTAAAAAAGAAAGGTATTCTACCAAAACAGAGCCACGGATAAACTGCTTTATCAATAGGACGGTATCCCCACTCAAAATTAGCCAGGTATGTATTGCAAGCATGTAAACAGCTTCCTCAAAGGGGCTTCGCTTCATGTTCTTGTATCAGATGCCCCGCCACTCCTAGTGTGAGTGCCTGGGGAAGGGCCCCATCAAAAATACCCTCCAACACACCCATGAGATCAGAGAGGGGACTCAGTCACACAGCGATGAGATCATGATATCATATGGGAGTAGCACAGACAGGGAACTTGTGCCAGCCAAGGCTGCAGGAAAGTCAGTAGGAACATTATACCATCACCCGCTGGTCCACAGTTTGATGTTGTTTATCACACTGCCTGCAGTCACGGACTTGTCTGGGGGAAATCTGATTCTGGAAACATTTCTTAAGGGCATAAAAAGTCGCTGACCGCAGCAGCAGCACAGTCGGAGTGATTCAGAGTTCAGGGATACTGCTGGGTTGTGCAACTTCATACAAAAACATTAGAATTTGTAATTTCTCATTAAGGTAATATTTTTGTTGCTGGTAGATGTTGCTGGTTAAAAAAAAAAGAAAAGAAAAAAAGCATTTTTTTCTCATGGACCACCATTAAAAAAAAAGAAACTCTTGAGGACACCTTGAATGAAAAAGTTAAATGTGTACTTTGTAATTAGCACTAAAACTCTCGGTGCCTACTAAAGAAGTGCATATATAAACATACTATAGCAGTAGCACAAGTACGTAACCTTCAAGGTCTGCAAACTGATGGAGAAATGTCTGGTACAAAGACATTTTTAAGGCTAGTCGACATTACTGGTTGTACCCAAACAAGTAATACATGGTATATACTTCTGTAAAGATACACAAATGTCTCTGTCGATCTAAGCGGAGATGGGTATTTTTTGGTAACCATATCTCACAGGGGAGCCGAAGCACACATCTAAATGCTCAAAGAAATGGATTGGTCTTCCTGTTGGGAGGTGGGTTAACAACTCAACATTGGAACTTAACACGTTCAATGTTATACAAACACTATACAAATGAACAAAAGCATGTGTATGTTTGCTCACATGTAGACGGAAAAGAATGTTTCAGCCTTAAGAGAGTGACGAATTGAGGACCATTTCATTGTGTTGCACATAAAAACAACTTTTCATTTGTATGATGATCTGCTTTTACTTTAGTCACAATTGAATTGGCTTTTACACAAAACATGACGTTTTGATGGTGATTCTAAAAGACCTTATGAACACAGTTTAACCAGTTTTCCTTCTTGCTCTCCTCCTCAGGCCTGGTGGTGGATGTCAGGGGGAGCTGGACGGGGTCAGTGAAGGCAGTCTATAGTGTCCCTTACGAAAGTCAACCCTGGGCCTGCCTGGTCATAAATCTGCCCTTCCCCAATTGGGCTGCTGTCATTACCGGCCTGGTCTGATCTCTCTCTTCTTCTCAGTGTCTCCATCTCGGCACAGTGCATTCCTCACATTCCTATATACTGACTGCTCCGCACCGGGTCCTGCATCTGCTGCTGCGACATCACCCCATGTCTTGATTGTGTGTACACAACAACTATGTACATAAACCTATAGAAAGCCATATCAGTGATCAGTTCATCACCCTGTTCCAAACTATTCAAACATGCTGCCTTAAATGATGCAATTAAGTATGATTATCAATCTCAAAAGCAATTAACAGCTTTAATGATACAGCCTCTGTCGAACAGCTGTTCCTTCTAAGTGTGCGGCTGTACTTTATTTACAATTTGTGTACAGTTTACAAGACGATCTGTTGAACCTCTGAGCAAATATAAGTTATAATTGCTCTTAAGATTTGAATTTGATCATGCGTGCATGTGCACATTTGTGCCTCTGCGTCTGACTGTACAAACTGCCATCGTCTCTGAAGACGCATCTGCCAGCCATACGTTCTCCCTCAACATATGCCCCACTCTGTCTGTCCTGGAAAACAAAGGTCACATTTAGGCTTCAGGAATGTCTTGGCTGGGTGTTATTTCCCCTCCGATAGAGCCTGCTGAGATCTGAAAAGACCTCTATCAAGCCTCGAGACCAGCAACGGGTCAAGTACAACAGTATGGAGCCAATGATGCGACAAAGACTGCAACTCAAAAATGTGATAATTCAAATTAACATTTTAGTCTTGCCATCCTGATAAATGGAACTGCTGTTTTTTTTTTGTTTTTTTCATAAATAATTTTTTTTTATTTTATAAAAAGTTATATTATAAGCATGATCCCAATATGAATAGAATTATGTGGAACATGGCTTAAAAATGAGGGAAATCCTTTACCGCATCATGATTGGCTATGTGGAGACATGATAACGCGACTCAATCAGCAGTTTCAGTACGTTATAGCACACATATCTCTAGAGTTTGAGGCCCACCCGCCTCTCTGATATCCTTTTATTTAAGTTTAGCTTTTTAACCAAATCAGCATAAATATTAAAGTTTCCAATAATAAAGAAACTATAAATACTATTGGAGCAGTTCCTTCACAGAGATTTCTCCAGAAATCCATAAATGCTTTTAAAGTAAACAACTAAAGTAAAAGTCTAAGCACTTTGTCAACATTTCACCTATAATTAGAACTAAGTTATATTGTTCTTCCCAGAAAACTCAAGAAATTAGAACATCTTGAGCAATCAGAGGATCTTTAAAATCAAGAGTTACTTTCCCACCGACTATTCTCCCATTAACTCGATGTCTGCGAGTTGCGTTGTGTGTATGAGAGGAAGCTGTGGCTTTTGCAAGCATGAATGACACCTGTGAGATAATCCTGCACTCATCAGCGTAGTAAGCAGTTGCGCTGCTGTCCGAGCCAAATCTGAAGTTTGCTCGATTTCTTACAAAGTATAATATTTCTAGCAGAGGATTAAATTTAACAGATGTCATGTTATATTAACACGAGCTGTCTTCGCAATTGAGATTTATGCGGAGGTAGTTTGCGTGAGGCTCGACGTATGTTAGTAGCATAGACAGATGAACAGGTGTCTGACCCCGTACGGACCCCTCTACCTTTCACCTTGCTGATCTGAGATGCCTAGATAAAGTGACAGTGACAGCTCTCTTACATGGCTGTCATTGCTCACCGTATCCTATTGGTTACACTGGGAGGTACAGAGAAGACGAGTACAGACAGAGTGACTGAGATGGAGGCAGCAGAGATTCCAAGAGTTCAGCAGGGGGTTTCCTCGAAAACCCTCCAGAGAGCATCAAATCCCATGAGAGCCGAAAAGTCAGTGTCAGGACTAAATGGAGGTTCAAGTTCATCTTCCTGCTCATGTGGCTCAGGTGCCCTCCCGCCCCCCCGACCAGTGTAACACAAATCTCTTGTCTGCCACGCTAATAATACAAAGTATAGGCTGGAAAGCATAAACTAAACTAAAAGAAATTGTCCATTTGACGGAACAGTGCAGCAGAAGCAACCATGGTTTAAATATCTTCAATAAAGAGCTGAAGCAAACCAATGCAGGACATACACCCAGTTATCAGTTATTAGGTACAGCAGGCTAAGAATAATACAGTCTAAAACAACAGCCCTGTCATAAATCCTACCTTCATAATAAAGGTTATAATGTTCAGAGGTGTTGATTAAACTTTATCGTTTTAGAGAAACGGAACATTAGAACCTTCTGTCTCTATCAATGTAAATCGGTATAAATATATTCATTAGCTAAACCGAGTGCAGAAGTGGACTTCTTCAAGCAGAGAACTAAAGACACAGTTACAAAGGAAAACCACTTTTCCACACACGCCCCGGAGGCTTCTTCAAAAAAGGTCAGGAGGTCAAGGTCACTGGTGAATCTCTCACTTTACTGCCAAAGTTTGAATGCAGGTGAGGACTCGCTGCGTCTTTCCGCTGACCTTTACATCACATTCTTAATGAGAACGGCTTGAGGCGAAAACATATTTGCATCGCCTGAGAAAAAACGACAATGGGTTGACATGTTGCACAAGCGAAGCTTAGCGGGAGCATGACTCACTGTGTGGGTATTCTTTGTTCAGCACTGACAGAGAAATATGCCACTACTGAGGGAACCATTAACTTTATCCGATGAACTAACGCATATTTTTCTTTTCTTTTTTTACAGGAAGCGGGACCCATCGAAATGTGAGAAAAGTGCTCCTCTCACAGATGTCATGAAATCAAGTGTGACGAAAAACCAAACAGCTGCATAAAACATGATGTGATTCAAGATGTAATGCTGCCAAATAAAAATGTGTCCACAGACATCGCACAATAAAACAATTACAAATTGCAAAAGCGGTACATAAATTAATATGACAGTTATATGGCAGTAAATAAAGAGGGAAGATAATCATATTTCCAGTCCCACATTCTTCTAGTGAGAGCTGTCAGCTCATTGGTTTCCACCGCACTACAAGTTTGGGACGCTTTTTCCATCATTGCAGCATGAGGCCTTCGGTCAGACCACAGGGCATGTCTCTCGCAGAGAGCCACGCAAGGCAGGAAATGTTTTGCTTGGCAGATGCATGTCGAATTACCGCTGGAGCACATAACCGCCTCAATATCCGTGACACCGTCCCTAATAAGCGCGCTAATAGGCCTGTTGAGTAACGGGCGCGAGGGCCAGTGCAATACACAGCATTATGGGAAAAAAAATGTGATGAGTGTACGTGGAATATGGGCTAAAAACATTCCACTCAATTGAGGAATTTACAATGGATAGAAGCACACATTCTCTCTGTTTCGCTGCGCGGAGACTCAATATCATATTGTTTAGCAAAGAATGGCATTCATTCCTCAGAGGGGAATTCAAACTAAAATTCTGAATATGTCGCTATCGGACAAAAGGCAGTTATTTTGCTAGTAGTTTGTTTTGTCTATGTGTCCATATTAAGCCCATGCAAGAAGACAAAATAGCATTTCTAAAACTATCAAGTCGTCGCTTCACCATTTCATGTATGCCTTTAAAGATACTCAGCTGATATTTGATTTGGCTACCTGATTTAAGACCCCCCATCAGCGCTTCAACAACATTAACAACACTAAAGACCTTCAAAGTGGCTTAGCATTGATTGTGGTTGCTTGAATGACTTAAGTTGTTGGCCACTTGTGACCCCAGGGATGGTGATAAAAGGGGACAGGGGAGCTGCAGGGGCTGTAAGCGAAGGGCTGGTGGGGCTGTTTAGGGCCAATGTGGGGGGACAGTGGGCCATGCATGGGCTCACTCTTGCCTCATTTATCAAGTCATAAATCTGGATTTGCCACAAGGCTGTCAGGTTGAACTCAGAGCAGCTGGAGGTGAACTGAAAAGGCAGACGGACCAACTGACAGGAGGGAGAAAGGTTGTCCATGAAGGACAAAGAGAGACAGGGAGTCTGAAACAAAGACATATGAGGGAGGTAAATCACAGAAATAGCAGGGAGACACAAAGACACAACCTCTACTTTTCTCACAGTGAAACACACACAAACGCACACTGGGGACAGGTGTGAGAGTTCTGCTGGGCCCCCGAGGCCATGCAAGACGCCACTGCCCACCTTGGTGTTTATTTGTCCACCCGTCCTCCTCCCCTCCAGGCGCTCAAAGGGTAAACGTCTATTCTGGTTTAGGGTTACAGCCGAGCTGCCTTGAACCCCCGGGCTCCCGAGCGCACATGCCATTCCTGGCGGGCCAACGCGCTCCCTGGCGTGCATCACCTGCCCCTGACCCCCACGGGGAGGAAGGGGCACCTCAGTGCTTGCCTTGCCAAAAAAACACCATCACCACCTTTTACCCATCCAGAACACAGAAAGAGCCACCTGCCCCGCTGTCCCCTGCCCCCCTCCAACTATTATTACAGGCTTTATAAGGGTTTAAGTGTTGATCAGAGGATAGCCATGACCTCAATAGGTGGCTAAGCTAGACTAGGCAAAGCCAACAATTAAAGGAGCTGTCTGGCACAATGACAAAACAAGGCGATGACAGAGGCTGTCTGATAGCGCCACTACCTCTGTCCGCCTGTTTTCGACCAACCAGATCCCCTATCTAGCAGTCAGGCAGGAGGACACACGATGTCCAAGCCATCTGCTGCTGAACATCTTTCAGCAAGATATCGTAGAGGAAAGTCACCGTACCTTCCCAACACCTGTTTGGCAATGACATTACCCCGAAGATTCAATAAGGAAAGACCTGCAGTAAAGTTGCTTTGCTGCTCCAAACCTCAAAGGTATTATTTTAGGATTGAAAGTCGAAAAAACGTCTCAGGAGGAGGGCAGCAATAAGGAATCAATGATCTGTGGCCAAATAGCATTAACAGTGTGATATCAAGCAACAGTTAGAGAGGGAAATCCCAGCAAAATATCTGATAGATTACTTAAGGCAACAACACAAAGTTAGCATCCAAGCCATTTAATCAGAACTGGGAAGTGATAATCATCCCCGTTCCTCTGAACACGTTTGGTGTGGGCTAATTTAGGTAACAGGAATACTGTAAAGTACTCTCCACTATCACTGCCAGACACACAATGGAACAATGGTCTAGCCTAAATAACTACTGTTGATGAGGCTGACAAATTATAATTATGCTTTACCTTTCATCGTTATGGATGTTGAAGGATTGGATGGAAATGCAGCTTTGCTTTTTTTAAGTGAAGACATTTTCCTGAACATGTCAGTGTGTGGTTTTCCTTCTCAGCTCAATATCATGGCTTCTTATGAAAGATGTCTGCGTGAGAGGCACATTGTGTATGAACATGTAGAAGAATGAGTGATAAGAGTGTGTGCGCCTGTTCCTGACACATCATGCCATCACACTGCACAATATGGACCAAGTGGAGCCGACAGCTGTGCAGGAAACAGAAGTGATGTGAAACATGAGTGGTGGTGAACGGCTGTGTGTGCGTGTGTGGGAGAGTATGTGAAACAAATTGTCTGAACATATGAAGTGCAGTTTATACTTTATTGTGGGAAGTGTACGGAAGAGAATATTTGTCTGTGCCCCCAACACTGCAGATGTACGTTTATGTGAAGACAAGTTCACGGCCTGTGACTTCATTTTTCCATCAAGTCCATCAGAAATGAAATATTTAAATAATCCACAGCTTTAACAGTAGCAGGAATGCTTGTTTTCTTTTCTCTCTTCAAAACAGCTTGTTCAGCATGATCTTTTTTTTTTTTTTTTTTTTTGTTAAAAATATAATTCTACAGCAAAGCAAGTATATCAGGGAGAATTATGTGTAAGAGATAATGAAGTAAATACCAGAAGTTGGACAGATATTTTTGGCAAAAACTGGAACGATTAGACCTGCAGTGCATGGTTAAAGTGAGAGCTTTTTGATGAGGTGCACCTAACTAGCACCTTTGCTGCACCTTATTAACAAGCTCTAACTATAGTACGGCTGTGGCCTCTCATAACTGTCTGCACACCATTGCTCTGTTGTAGAACAGTTTTTACTCCCATCAGAGGAGGTTAAATCAAAGTGAATGTTGCAACGTAGCCGTTAAGGCTACAATAGCTTTGTTCATTTTGAAGTTGTTGCAATTATTATTATTATTTATTTATGGTTTAATTTCGCCTCTCAACCAAACCCTTTATTGGCGGGGGCAATGAGTTGATTTCACCATAAAAATGTTGCAATGTTAAATTGCAGTGTGTCCAGGCCTGTTGAGCTTATCAAAAAACAATTACTGAAAGTTATGTATAAGATCCCGTCATTCCAGACGAATTAGTCGTTTTTCCTATTGAGGCACAACTGATACGCAGCAATTCCTTCATCGCTATTATTTTGCAAGTCTCAAGTAAGTCTCAAGTTTTGGCTATGATGTCCCGAGTCAAGTCCCAATGTCAAGACCAACATTTCCCAAGTAAAGTACGAGTCCTAAAATTTGTTTTGAGCATTAAAAAAAGTCATTATGCGGCCATCGTCAAATAAAATGCCATTTTGATTCCATGCCAACTGATTCAGTATAGTAAATTTGCAGAAATAAGATTGTGGCTCAAAAAAAGAAGGGAAAAAAAGACTGACTTCCTGTCCCTTAAAGAGCATCATCCACATGAGCTGATCTTCCAGGTATCGTGTTTATCATCCCATTCAAGAAAAAAAAAAAGGTACATGATAGTAAGACGATAGAGGTGGGCGTACCGTACATCTTGCCCTCGTCAGAGAGGATGATCTTCCTGCGGCCACAGGGAGGATAGATGGCCAGTGCCTCCTGGAAGCTCTGCTCGATGTCCGGGCTCCACACGCCCTCCGCATCGTTCTCCAGGGGTTTGTCGAGTCCGTCCCCCAGCTCCTCACTCCCACCCCTGGGGGAGGGAGCCGGCACCCACTCTGCAGACGTGGTGGGACCACGGAAAGGGGACCACGGAGCAGGGGGTGGAGGGTCTGGGTTGGGGGAGATGATGGGAGAAAGGGAGACACCAGTGGGCCTGCCTGTATGAAATCCAGAGATGTGATGATGGTGGTCAGGATGTGGCAGGGCAGTCCTGGGAAAGCAAGAAGAGGAAGCTGAAATTGACATGATGCAGTGTAAATCCAGACGCATCCAGGGAACATATACAAGGATTTCACAGGTTCCTCTTCATACATTTAGGCTACTGAATAATGGAGAAAACAGTAAACAAAGATAAGTTTTATTTTCTGATTGTACTGATTAAATCAGTAAAAAAAGTATGCTTGTAAATCTTCTATACAATTTATTAGTTTGAATAGTAATAATATAGAAGTCAGTAGATATGGTCTGACATATTGAGTATCAACACTTAACAGAAGTTACCGGACGAAGAAAAGAAAAACACATACGCATTCTAAAGTAATGAATATGTCTGTGACTGCCAATCTCTGAATCTCCACCTTTTTTGATCAATCAAGGAATTGTTTAAGCTTCCTTAAACACAAGGAAATGTCTTCAAATGTTGTGTTTGGTGGGACCAACAGTCCAAAGCACAAAGACATTCAATTAACAAAAATGTACAAAAGAAAAAACAGCAAATGCTAAGATTAAAAGAAGCTGGAGCTTGTTTTGCTGGATAGTCAAGTTAAACAATTCATTTTGAATTCTCTGTCCACTGACTAATGATTAACAGACTCTTTTCAGCACCACTCATGAATATGTGGGCTGGTTTAAATAAAAACTCACACAACCTTATGATTCACTCACAAAATGTCAAGTATTCAGCAACGCAGGAAATAAGCTTTTCAGCCTTCAGACGGCGCGATATACTTTAAAATTTCTCCAGTGGGGTTTGACAGATAAACTCAATGGTTCCAACATGTGCAGACCATTCTTTACATTCAACTAAACATGAAACCCTAACAAGGTTAACATAAAGTACTTAAATAAATGTCAGTGAGAGCAGGCAACATTAAGGCAGTCATAAGAATCAGCACATCACCATATCAGCCCCACAGCGGTTAATCCTGATTTGGAAAAAGCACCTCAGATTATTAATTAAGTTAGTGAAAACAAATAAAGTGGCACCTAGTGTCGAGATATCAGCAGGAGGAGGGGGGGCGCAGGAGGGGCATGAAGTCAACAAATGAGATGACGCATTAAAGTGGGCTCACCGTCCTCAGACACACTTACAAGCCGCCGAGGCTCATACCAGGATATTAAGGCCAGGAGCCATTTTAGGTTGCCCGTTTCTTCCTCAGCATTGCAGCTGACTGTATTATTAAAATTCAGCTGAGATTCTAATCAATGCGTTTGTGCATTGTTTTGGGTGTGGGAGTAAAACAATAACCAGCTGATTAATTAAAAGGATTAACTTGACATTCCGTGGGCTCTTTATGACAGAACGAGAAATGCAGTGAGATCCGCATGCAGCTCGAGTGACAGGCATTTCTACCAACAGATTCATATCCTGTTTTCTCTACACGCCAATTTGTTTAGGATGTGCACACGGTGCTTATACATTCGGTTGGAGTATATGAGACAGACTTCGGCCCCACCTCTTCCTCTTGGCGGACGTGCAGGAGACAAATGGAAACGGGCACGAATGGTCGGACACGGTGAAGAAAGAACTGGAACTCATGAGTCAATACAAACACAGCTTTGTGTTTGGCATTTTGCTGCCACTGTGAGACTGAGAGACCTCCATGTCCATTTAGGGCAACAAAGAAGAAAAGCAGGGACCATTAGGTCAGTTATAATCCCAAACATGTGTGCGTGTTACGTGTGAAGGCAGTACAGGGGTCGACAATTGTGAGGCTACGGTTGAGAAGTTTGTAGTGATCTGGTGAGTGAGTCAGTGTGAGTAAGACTCTCCAGCCAGTCCGCCCCCCCCCCCTCGCTCTTCCTCTGAGCCCCCTGATGTTCCACAAACGCTTCCTGCAAAGCGTCCGGCCAGTCAGCCATACTACCCATCTCACACACGCACACGCGCGCACACAAAACACCAACACACTAATAGACAGTCAAACAAGAGGAGACTGGACAAACTCCAAACCACATTCACCACAGTCTCCATAGATAAACATGACAGGTAGGATCGTTTTCTGACAATACTACAGGTATTAAGTATTGAAGCAGTTACTTGCTTATATCACCTGCTGATACATAATTAAATTCAACGTTTCCAATTGCTGCTTTTCTGTTTTACATAACTGTAAAAGGAATATCTGTATTTCAGACTGTTTGTACGAAACAAGCGATTTGAAGACGTCACCGGCTTGGACTGAATGATTAATAAAATAATAAAACTTGAAAATATCTTTTAGTGCTTGACCCTTAACTAGAGAAGCTGCTTATTGTCAGTCTTCTACATATATTTAGAGCTGGAACGATGAGTTACTTAATCGATTAGTCGATCGACAGCATCTCTTTGGGGTTTTGGACCATTGGTTGGACGGAACAGTACATTTGAAAACTTGTGGACATGATGGACTCGTGGACATTTATCAGCATTCTTGACCATCTTATAGACTATACGACTGGTCCATTAATCGGAAAAATATAATTGACAGATTCATCGATAATGAAAATAATCGTTAGTTGCAGCCCTGGAAATATTTTCCATTAACTGGTGCACAATATTAAAATAAGTGTAACCTTTAAACTCACTGTGACCCTAAAATAAATTCTGAACGGACACCGTGGTACACCACACTGAAGTGTGTGACATTGTTCATAATCAACGAGTTAACAGGTCGTCTCTTGTGAGGCTGTGAGGCTTTTAGTAATTGATTGCTTTTACATCTTATTAAAAAAAAAAATGTATTTAGCACGTCAAGACGTCTGCTCAGATAGTGAGACTTTTATCCAAAACAAAGAACCGTACACCATCTGTAATGTTACTGTATATATTTAATAGTTTTGTTGTAAACAGAGACATCTGCCAAAGAAACCTATCAAAATCACAGAATACATAAAAAAAAAAAAAAAAAAAAAGCTCATTAGAAAACCAAAGCAGAAATTTGACTAAATTAAATAAAGACATCATGTAACTGTATTCCTCATGGTGCCAATTGTGTGATTGTGTAATTCATCATTCTTACCTTGAATGAAAGCAGAGCTAAACTAATCTAAATGCAACTTGTGAATTAAATCACACACATAAAAACTAATTAGTTAATCTTTCTCTTGCACAATACAATAAACCCTAATCTTGATCACGAGCCGACCAGCTCCTCGACAGTGAGCCAACGGCATTAAAAACTCAACACAACTTTCTAAAATCCCAAAACATGACTCCAATGGGACACTCATTGTTTTTCTAATTGATTTTTAACTAACTGCAACTCCAGCTCAGGGCCACAGTAGGTCACTATACAGATTTGTGGAGGCCATAAAACATTAGTGTGGTGTTCTGTGCCTCCGTCAAAGTGTCCAGGAGGTTAATTAACCTAAGCCATGCCTTTAAAAACAGCCCCCCTCCACCTACTCCGCCATCAGGCCCTTCTACCTCCCTCATCCACTCCCAGCGAGGTCCCTCTTCCCTGGAACCGCTCAACGGGATAATCCCCCAGCTGGTGCTGCGGTCAGGGGGCCACATAACCCCCGGCCCCCCCCAAACACAACTGCACATACATACTGACCAACTGAGACAAACAAACTCATAGCATCAAATTATGAGGAAAAAACACTCAAACACAAAGAGGGGCCCACACACACACATCACACATGAGCCACAGATGCTTAAATACACTCACGGAAACCATCCCAGCAGGTTCATATGCAACGCTGGAAGACATCACACGAATGCTTTGAATAAAGCCTTCACTTAAGTAAACACACACATAACAGAGGCAAAACCCACATGGAGCTGCAGGTAGCTGAGCCTCTGTTCACTTTTGCCCTGGACCACTGCCATCCAGGTGGGAGGCTAGCTAGACTACATGAGAGCGCTGAGTGCATTTTAGATGTGTCGGTATTTTTAGCATGGCTCTATGCATGGCAAAGTCGGCCGGTCATTTGGTCCACCACTTTGGTCTGGAGTAGACTAAAATATCTCAATAACTATTAAATGGATATCCATGAAACCTCTTAGACACATTCCTGGTCCCCAGACAATGTGTCCTCCGGAATTTGGTGATCCTCTGACTTTTACCCTAGTTCCATCGGCAGGTTGTCATTTAAGGTTTTGAGAGAAATGTCTCAACATCTATTGAAAGACACACACACACACACACACACACACACACACACACACACACACACCAATATCTGTTTTTTGGCCAAATACCTGCAAAGCTTTCCCCTCAGACTCTTTGTACTTTGAGTTAAGTGGCAATTGGCAAATGTAATCATGTTAACACGCTAAACGACCATTGTGGACATTATAACTGCAGAACAGCATGTTAGCATTGTTACTGGGAGAATGTTAGCATTGTAACGTTTGCATTTAGCTCAAAGCGCAACAGTGACTTAATATACCCTCAGAGAGCTGCTAGCATTGGCTGTAAACTCTGTCTTGTTGGTATTTATTCACTATCAGCAATCAATAAGAAGTAGTGCAAAGGTAAGTGCGTATGGTTGTGCAGGGCAATATGTAGGATAAATAAAACAAGAACAAGATCCGTTTGTCTGCGATGCTCAGAAACTCCAGTAACCTGCTCCCAGTTATACACTGCATTTATGTCTGGGCCTGCATTTGTGTGTGTGTATTTGGTGAGTGTTGGTGTATGTGTACTCAACTGGTCAAAATCTCACTAATCAGGCCAAGAATGTAAAGGCAGGAAACACAGTCTGAGGATCAGCCTATGCGATGGAAAGTTGCAGTGAGGGCCGGCGGAGACAAGCGGGTTTGTTTTGTTGGGTTTTTGCTGAGAGCACATGTTCTCTGGCACCAAGTCCCACTGGGCTGCACCAGTGGGAGTCTCCAAGCCCACACACACACACACACACACACACACACACACACACACACAGTGTACATGCAGAGAGCAGAAACTTCATTCAAACACATATGCACACGCTGATGTGAAAAAAACAAACAAAAAAACACACAAACACTACAGCCTGACTTTTCAACTAATCTGCCAAATATTATATTGATCAATCAATTGCTCTATAAAAAGTTTTTTTTTTTATTGTTTTTTTTTTAAAAGTAAATAATGCCCATTACACTTTTTTCGAAGAAAAACAAAACAAGACATAAGAAGACGTGACCCTTGGACTTAAATGGATATTTTTTTCACTATTTTCTGACATTTTATAGACTAAACGATTAAATGAGAAAATAATCGGCATATCAATTTATAATAAAACTAATCGTTAGCTGCAGCCCTAGTTTAGCTTATAAAAAGGTAGTGGAGCATTTAGCAGCTACAGAGACAGATATTTCTCTGAGGAGTTGGTGGCGTCAAAAACAGAGCGAAAAGCAGGGTGAATGTTGGACAGAAACAACTTTAAATGAACACTAATGTCACACTGTAGATATACGTGCTAACAAATTTGACATATGGCAATATCACCTTATAAAGTTGATGTGGCGATGTTGTGTTCACAACTCGTTTCTGCTGCACCGGAGCGAGCCAAAAAAAATGTTCAGGTTTAAATGAAGGATGCAGCCTCTAAATATTATACGCAGAATTACAATGCAATTTGTACATTTCCCACATCTCAAAGCTCCAACTCCTTATCTTTGGACCAGTTGAGTCTTGAGTGTCCTCTCTAGATGGCATTGACAGAAGAGTTGGAGCCAAAGAGGACAGAGGGTCCATCAGATCAGCGTCAGATAATCCAACAGAAAGATTCATCAGACTGCCTGGAATCAATGGACAACACAGTCACACACACTGCACAGAGCTGTGGGTGCAGAGCGCTGTTGGTAGAGGGGGGGGGGGGGGTGCAGAAAGTCTTTGTTCTGCAAGGCTCATATATGAGGCATTATTCGTTTCTCTCGTGCGAGCGGAGGAGGAATGATCGCTATGTGGGATGAGCACAGCAGAAAAAAAATAAAAAAATGCTCCGCTGTGGAGTGGACCTGTCTCAGGGCAACTCCACACACACACACACACACACACACACACACACACACACAAACAAATATACACAAGGTTGAAACACATAAAAAAGTCACTGCTTACTCACACACCTTTTCATACTTCGATTTTTTTTTTCCCATTACTTGTTCCACTCATTCACCTGCACAATCATACACCTCTAGGCCCAGTCTCTCACTCACACACACACACACACACACACACACACACACACACACACACTACGGCAGTACAAACAATACGATCTCTTGGAGTTCACATTACAATATAACTCATCTGAGACAAAAGTGAACCCAAAGCCTTGAAAACAAAAAAAGGGCCGAGGCCTGGAAAACTCCTCTGGCTGTCAGACTCTTCAGAGGAGGCTTTGACAGGTGTGTTTTTTTTACCCCCCCTCCCCTCGTCACCATGCTCAAATCCACCTGTTGCCCCTCTGAACACACTCTTCTTGGCTGCCCTGTGGGACACCATAACACGCACGCACGCACACACACACACACACACACGCAACCTGGCAAGCCCTTTGTTAGTCATCTCGAACCCTGACCGATAATATTCACTCACACGCTGCCTTTTCTGCTCTGCAGTACAGAGTAGTACAATACAAAGCCTGTTAGACACAGTCTCAGTATTCACACAACACACAACATGGAATTTTGAATACTTTTTTATCTTTTCGAGAAGCACAGTTGGTAAAGTTCAGTATCATGCTGGGTCCATCACTAGATCTAAAAGTATACTGCGAGTAAAAGGTGAAATGATTGGTCGATTGACGACATTATTTTTCATCTGCAACAATTCTGAGTATCGATTAGACTTGAAAGTTATTTTAAGCAATAATGTAAATATTTGCCGTTTTTTTCTTTGTCATCTATTTAATAAATTAGGAATATATTTGGATTTTGGACCGTTTGTCGTACAACACTATGCTCTTCAATGCTATTCGAACAGGTCACATTGGCCTCGGGAACTTGTGATGGGGGTTTTTAACTCTTTTTTGACATTCTATTTTGGAGACACCTGTATAAAGCATGTGAATAAACTCCCCATATCAACACTTATGTCTCAATTCCAGTGGTGGAAGAGGTATTCAGATCGTTAACTAAAGTGAAAGTAGCAGTAAGACAAGGTAGAAATACTCGGCCACAAGAAAAGACCTTCAGAATCTTACTGACGTGAAAGCACAGACGTATTATCAGCAAAATCAACTTAAAATATCTCAAGTAAAAGTACTCGTTATGCAGCAGAATGACCCCAGTCAGAGTTATATTATTATATGTTATGATCATTGATTAGTGTTGATGATGCATAACAGTGAAAGCAGGTTGAGGTTGAGCTCATTTTGAACTCCGCTCTACACAGTTGGGTAGTTTAATCTATTACAATGCATCGTATTTTATAAGATAATCACATGTTTCTTATGTAAAATGTTAATCTGCTGTCAAACGTACTGGAGTACAAAGAACAACATTTCCCTTTGAAATGAGCAGTGTGCCATAAAATATGAAAGTACTGAAACCACTTTGCTCGAGTATTTTCCTGTCTTGCGTCCTCCACCTGCGGCTGCTGTATACTTCTACCCCTCAATATTAAAGATGGAAGTATACTTTTCAATGCACTTTATTTATCCGACAGCTGTAGTTATTAGCTAGACTACTTTAACAGAATTTTAAACATATTAAATTATACAAAAACATCAAGAATCAGCTACAGAGTCAAAATGCTACATGCTGTTGCATCTTAATAATAATAATAATAATAATAATAATCAAATAGTAGCCTAATGTAATAAAACTCTGACAGACTATTTGACTGCATAGTGAATACTTTTATACTTTTAAGTATATTTTGCTGGTAATATATCATTTGTAATACCTGACTTTTACTTGCAATAGAGTATTTCTACATTGTGTTAGTCTACTGCTACTTTTACTAAAGTGAAGTATCCGGATACTTCTTCCTACACTCATGATATCATGAGTGATTAAAGCGCAGGTGTTTTAATGGACAATTAAATCACGTCATAGAAATATGAAGGCAAGAATAACGGGAACACATTGCTGTGTCAAGCCACCTCGAGTCTACTCACTTGTTGACAAAATTAAGTTGAATTATCTCCGTTTGCGGGTGTAAAACTTTACCCAGACACGCGCTAATGTTTGACTCCACGGCAATGACGTTATTCCTTCAAACAAAAAAAAAAAAAAAAAACAAGAAAAAGTTCCGGCTGGAAGCACAGGAAGCCGAACCACACACACACTCCAAGTGCTGGAATTAAAGGGGAAAAAAATGCAGGAATTTGAGCGAAGAAATGCGAGATATTTGAGGAATGTTCTTCCCGACAGTGAGCGAGAAGCATTGGGAGAGAAAGCGCCGTGAAATACTAACAACGCGGACGCACTATTCTACAAACTGAAAGTTCACACTCCGACAGAAGACGCAGTTTAGATTTGAACATGAGACCAACACTTTAAAATATTATTAAAAAAAACAAAAAAAAAAACACTTGTAGGAGCTTACCTGGTGGGACTCTATTGGCAGGCTGTCAGACAATAGTAGAGCAATATCTTTTTTTTTTTTTTTTTTTTTTTTTTTTTTTAATATAAAAAGAGTAACTCTATAAAAAGGTTTTTCTATTGTTTTTGTTGTTTTTTTTCCCCCTGCTGCCTCGTCTCCTTCCTGAAGCCGTTTGTTAGAAGCGAGCGGAGGGCAGGAATTTCAGGAATTAGCCGTGGTATGACATGAAGCCTGGAAAAAGCCAGAGAAAAAGACCAAGGGAGGGAGCGAAGGAGGGGAGGTGAGGGGAGGGGAGGTGAGGGAGGCAGGTCTGACCGGTCAACACGTAATGACGGAGGGGTGGAGAGGAGGGGGAGGAGGAGGAAGAGGAGAGGGGGAGGAGGGGCGGGGGGGGGGGGGGGGGGGGGGGGGGGGGGGGCTCCAAAAAGGAAAGGAAAGGGGAGTGAGAGGGGCCAGTGAAAAGGAAATATCAGTCATAAAATATTACTGTAAAAGCCAGTGCCTTTAAGAGGATTATAAGAGAGCAACTTCTTTATAATGACTTAGAAGGGGTGACAACAGACTGTGTATGTGTATATACTGTATACTGAATAAAAGACAGAATTAGAATGACTTGTGAGAATCAAGTTTAATAAACGCTATCGAGGTTTTAAACTGAACAACTATCCAATTTTGTCACAGATGACTAAATGAGGGCAAAGGGACTGTTTTTGCTCATTATTTAAAAAAAATCAATGTTGGACTAAAGGCTTTGTTGCCTTATGAACAATAAGTTGAGTTCATATTTTAGGCACTTCTTTTTTAATGTATGCCACTTTACTCCAGCAGATCATGGCAGCTTTAATGTTGGTATTACATTTTTTTTCATGTCATAACATTCATTTGTGTATCCCCTACACCACGTGATAAAAGAAAATATATAATATAATCACATGTTGTACCCTTTGAAAGTACATACCTGTTGACTCTTGTTAGGGGTTTTTAGTTAAGGAGAAGATATAATGTAGTTTATATATATATATATTTTTTTAAATAGTTGAAATGTCATTTTGTTTTTATGGGGGTGGGGGGCTGCCACCTGTAACAGACTCTCTTTCCAGACACAGTTTTTCTCATATCTTTTGCTTATATGCTCAAGTAAGCAGACAAAAGCAATAATATTTCTGGACTTGGGCATGTTGTGCAAGTCATTAAAGGCCTGGAGGCCAAGTTGTCTGAGATGTGATTCTGAACTTTGGACTCTGCTGAGGCGACACAGAACTGGGTAACAGAGTCCTCCAGTGGATACTGTGGGCATCACATAGTGCGGGTTCATTGGCAACATTTACTTCAAAGAGCGACACCACACTAACACTTTTCTACTGGTAACCTGGACTTTTACTACAGTTATGAATCATCTTTGTTTATAAAAAAGAAAAAAGAAAAAAGGTAGCAGCTCTGCCAACATATCACATTTATCCCACACACATACAAAAAAAAAAGTGTTTTTCACACTCACCAGTTGTTGTTTGCTGTATGTCCTTAGCTGGAGATGCTAACCCTGTTCAATGGAGACTTACAGCTGTGCCACACCCTTTCCATTTCTTCATGACTTCATTTAACTTTACTCTGAAGGATGTTCAGTGACTTGGAAATGTTCTTGTATCCATCCCGACGCGTGTTTTGCAACCATCTCATCACCGAGTTGCTTGAAGTGTTCCTTTATCTTCATGGTGTAGGTTTATTTTTTTTTTCTTCCAACGATACTGACCCATCAAAAGCTGGACGTTTTCAGATGCAGGTGCATTTGTACTGCTATCAATTAAAACCCCTTTATTACACACTTTATTATCTGTCCTTTAAAACCAAATTGGCTGCACCAGTGAGGACTTAGGTGTGTAATATTAGGGGTCCAGTGCTTATGCGAACACGTATTTTATGCATTTTACTTTATTTTACGTTATTTCATTTGCCCCCACTAAAATAGGGCGCAGGATACGGGCACAGCGCCCTCCGGAGGTGGAAGGGACTCGAGCGTCTTGAACGCATAAAAATAAAAATAAAAATCACCGGTCACTGACAGTACTACTCAGTCTGTGCTGTATAATGTGTCTGTGGCTCACGAGGCCTTTTTTCACGGGTGTAAATAATGACATTAATGGTGGCTGAATTACAAGCTGCTTTGGTTTCAGGTTCCTGGTATCGGGCATGATGGCTCACTGTCACTCTCACTGGGACACTTTAATTAAAACAGAGCCATCGTTAGTGTTGTTAGTAACACCTGTGCTTTTCCCACTAAGTCAAAAATGTCCTCTGTGAGAAAGGCCTGTTGTCTTGGACATGCAGACTATTCTCGAGGGGCTAATGAAAGACCCTATGGAGACGCTGTTTCGTGGCATTATGGGAAGCGAACACACTGTGGCTCACCAGCAGCAGCTAAATGTACATGGTCCCGCTTTAAATCCGCGTTGCAAGTTGACAAAATATAGGAAAAATTGTATGCAAAAAAAGAATGAGTCATTCGTCTAATTCAAAAATTCAAATCACTTTATTTAAAATGTTTCACTGCATTCTCAATCAAGTTTAAGGCAAACCTAGTTGCTTTTGTGAAACACATTGATACTGATTGGCCTAACATACACACCGTCCTTCAACACTGAGTCTATTCAAACCATATGCTCAAACCCGAGTGAGAGATGTATTCACATTGATTTCCTTCTAAGCTTTAGAGTTTCTTCCTTTTGGTGCTCATTCCTTTTCCATTCAAAATTAATTTACTTAAAACAGTGGCACATTTACCCAACAACCCAAAGTGGTCTACAAACAAAACAGTCTGGACTCGACTCTGTTAAATAAAGCCTTTTACAAACTACAGGAGATTTCTTTGCACTCATTTTAAGGACATTTAAAAAGAGATTAAGTTGATCTAAAAAGAATATAAATTAACTTAAAAGCCTCCTGTTGATGAAGAAGTTGTACTATTGTATTTATAAAAGCTTCTATAGAAGATACTTGGAATGTATAGGAAGGTATTGTACAAACTGGGACATTCAGCAACGCCTCTTACAGGTTTATAGGTGAGGTCAGCGACCGAAAAAGGGAGAACACTGTTCCTAAAAACATTTACACTGTGCTGTACAGCTATACACTGCAGGGATTGACTGTAATCTGTAAAACAAAAAACCCAGGCAAAGTTCTAACGAGGCACTGTTAGACGATGCTTTATCGTGTTGGAAGGGAGTTTTGGTCCAAGCTGAGTAAACCCTTCACAACACTAAAGGAATGACTGGCAAATGAGACTGGGAGCTAAACACCAACTTTCCCCAGATCTCCTCATGTTCACAAACTATGAGTCCAGTTCACTTCAAGGGTCTTCCTTTGTTCTGACCTAAAGACACATCTCCATCTCTGCGTTCTCCACGTCCAGGGAGTGTCTTCTTCTTCTGGTTTACCGAACGCCTCTTCATGCTTTTTCCCTACTTTCACACATGACATCCTGACTCCAAGCATCATTTCTTGGAAAGGAATTTCATCTTGTTTCCTGAAGAAGAAAAAAAAAAAAGCGACAGATGTGAATCAAACTAGAAAGAGACACAAACTGAAGCAGAGCAGTCTGTGTATTGGGTGACTTGCATCAGCTGCTTGAGTGCTCTCTCAAAGAGCAGAGGCTTTTCCACCAAATCTAACTGTATAACAATTTGAAATGCATTTTCAAATATTTGATCTACGTGTCTCTAACTGAACTCACATTTTTTTATAGTCAATGAACTGATTGATTGATTGAGAAAGGCAATACGGTAAATCTCACCTAGACCCTTGAGGAACTTGTTGACTCCTCGTTGCTCGCTCCCCGGCAGCGAGTCCAGATACTCTTGTGCTCTCACCTCAAATAAACCTGGAAGTAAAAAAGTAAATAAAACAGGTAAAATGTATTTTTTTTTAAAAGACCTCTTACCGCCGCAAGATTAAAAGAAGTTAAAATCATTGTAATAAATATATTGAATTTGAGATAAGTCATAGCATTCTCACCATATTGACATATGAGCAGTCAGACTAACATGCAGCAGATTTGTATGGACTGACATGATACTGAAAAAGCAGCATACGTAACCTTTAACCTTATTTATACAGGAACTTGCCATTAATATTGAGAACTATTCAAGCGAGACTAGACACTCTCAATGTACACTTACTCACTTGTTCTGAAGCTTTTGACCGTATCACACGGCCTTCATCATCACATTAAAAGTACCTTGTGGAGTTTTAGACCTCTGTTTTTTCTATGAGTTTTATTGTTTATTTTGTGCACTCTTCAAGTTTACTTTCTAAAAAAAGAAAATTTCATCAAAGTTGCTTATCAAAAATACAAATATAATTAACTTTAATATGAGCAAAAAAGGCACAAAAATATATTTTTTCATATGTAGATACTTTAACTGTTATAAACTGTACTGTAACACTACAGCAGGTGATCAAATCTCCGTACCTCTCAGGCCCTGCCTGCGCAGCTCCCTCTCCTGGATGAAGCCGGTGAACATCTGGGTCTCCATGAACACCTCCAAGAACCGTCTCAAGCTCTTGGATGTGACCGCTTTGCGAAAGGCTTCACGCTGAAAGGACGAGGAGGGGGAGGAAGAGGGGCTGGGCAAAGTGGGGGAGGAGACAGAGTCATCCTCCCGCTCTGCTCCACCCATGAAGAGGGAGTAATGACCCACCATCTCCACGAAGAAACGCACGAAGGCCTCCGACACCACCGTGCTGAGGGAGCTGGAGTCTGGGTGAAGGTGCAGGAGTGAAAAGAAATAGAAAAGATTAAGTCACAGCATATTTACAGAATGATGAATACATCCAGTATCTGCAAAATATTAATATAAAATATAAACACCAATGACTCAAGGACTATCTCGCCAAGGTATTTCAAATCAAACTTCTTACTCAGAATGTGAGAAAATAAACTCTGTTTTGAAAGTTTCACTTCAACGTACATGTCATATCTCAAGGATCCCTAGGGGTATGAAGTTGTTCTGAATATGTAAGAAAAACTCATAGATTACTTAAAGTCCCTTGTCATGTATATGCAGTATATATAAAATCAAATCTCATTCAATTCTGTATTTATAAGTGGCCTCATGTGGTGTCCTGGCCCCAAGTTTGAGAAACATTGCAAGGGTGCAGGAGTGAAAAACTAAACCTTCTAACTGCTGCATAAAAGCAGATCTTGCATTATAGTGTACTGCAACGTAACATTTTCAAACCATTCACACTACGGAGGAGAGCATTATTAACACGGGCTCTTATGAATCCTGAAAAATGTGGACTACTTGACTGTAGCTATCCAGTCATATACAAAAAGTCCAGGAAAATAGTAAATAATTGTGCTGAGTCACCATTTGGCAGATCTCCTTTATCACAGGCCAGCTCCTTCCTCTTGTCCAGCACATGCTCGAGAGCCGCCTGCAGCTTGTGGGGAAGAATGGAGTCCTCATCATCCAGCTTTGGAGATAAAGACACAGATGTAAATATAGCAAAATGCTGCAGTGTATCAACATATTGTATTCACATAACATCTGGTAGAGTCACCACATGTGTGAAAGGACTCCATGTGGGTTTATGGTTTCTACCTGTCGTAAGAAACGACTGTTGCCGAGGTCGACCACCAGGACCTGCGGGAAGAGCAGAGTTTATGTCATTTCCTGGAGCCATTGTTAAGTGGAGGAAAGCCCCAGAGTTAAGGGCACCACAGTCAGTACATCAAAAACAAAGCAAAAAAAACTCATCACACCTCTTCTATGGGCAGATCTTTGAGCCGAGGCAGAGAGCTGGAGAGGAGGCCGACTATAAACGGGGTAGGGGTGCAGACAATATCCAACATGGAGGGTGGGAGCACAGGGATGTACGTATGCTGCCAGGTGAAGGGGTAGAGTAGTGCCACTACTGCATGACAACACTGAGACAATGTGCTGCGGAGAGGGAGAGAGAGAGAGAGAGAGAGAGAGAGAGAGAGAGAGAGAGAGAGAGA
>CALSCE010009442.1:6071029-6094120 GCA_943593645.1 Bovichtus variegatus
GAGGAAAAGGTTAATGCTCATTCAACAATGACAAATTGTTGGGGGATAATACACTTTCAAAGAAAACACAAGCTAAGCCTGCAAAAAAACTGCATATTACACTTCAAAGAGAATATCCACTTTTAGCAGATATTGTAATAATGGACATTTTTGTTGGATTATTATTCAAAATAATCTCAACGCAAGGTCCATTTAGTAGCTATTCTGCAAATCAGACTCAGTATTTAAGACAACATGTATGAGAGGTATAAAAATATCTATCTATCTAGCTTCATGTCATCTCAAACCCCTGTACTGTTACAAAGCATACCTTTATCTCTGACTATATATATACGTATATATATCCAATGTACAGTTAGTTCTATTTTAATATGCAAGCACAATCCATCACCTTGCTGTACAGAGCAGAACAGAGAAAACAGAGGTGAACTTACTGCATGGGTTTTACATGAACAGCAGGTCAAGAGAGTGATAGTGATACAAAATAGAAAGAAGCTCTTTCTCTTTGATATAGAGGTACTGGACAAGAAGAAGTAACGTGATAACTCAATGTTATTTACATAAAGAGTAAAACAAGCCACAGAAAATCTTCCAAAAAGTGAAATATATCCCAAAAGCCGGCTCTTATGCCTGTGGGTTTTCTTATAACATCTGAAAATACAAGTCTAGTCTCTACCACAAGATGGTGCTAACCCCCTCCTCCAGAAAAGAAAGCTCTCCTGCCACCCGTTCCTTAATGTGGAACATCATGTTAAAAGTTCATTCCTGTTGCTCCAACAAACCTTTGGTTACCCTGAGACGAACATTAAAAAGCATCTCTTCGGGGAGTGTGATGTAACACTTATAAAAAATTATACAGCGGCAGCAAACACACTCACCCCACGCTGTTAACTTAATCTCTCACGGGTGTGCATCTGCTCACAGTTAAATCATTATAAAATTGATTGACGAGGCCAAGTTTCCACTCCACGGTAGAGAATGTGCAACGACTTGGGATCTGCTTATGAGCTCCGGTGAGAAATGCTTCTTATACTGCCTTTTAAACAACAGTGCATGGGCAAGAAGGGGAGATACACAAACAATTTCAACCTACTATATCTGAACTGAAATCACAAAATGACTGATTCCGCTTAGCCCACATGTTGAACCAGATGTACCAACACGGTTAAAAGGTTTTGCGTGGACCGCATGGACGCGATGACGTCACTGTGCACACGCATTAGCTCTGGAGTCATGCTCTGAAGTCTAACTCCTTCTATCTGGCATCTATGATAGTCTTCCAGAGAAGAAGTGATTGTTCCCCAGGCGACTGTATAACACAACAGCATTCCTTCCTCTCACACTCGGTCACAATCTTCTTTTCCTCAGACAGTTTGTCGACGTGAGGTCTCTCTGTCACATCCTTCAAACTCTTCACTCTTGGTATTTTCATCCTCAAAACGCTTTCAATACAGTTTCAATAAACCAACTCATTAAAATACCGCAATGACTCCATTTGCACTCGACGCCTATTGCAGTTGTGACATGTGATCTTTAGGTCGACCACCGCGCTCACTAGCAGCGAATATGTTGCTGGAGCCAACCTGAGTTTGTCGGCGGTGAAGATGACTCTGCGCTCGAGGAGTAGAGAGGCAAACACTCGGAGAAGGAGACGAAGACTCAGGGAGGAAAAGAGACATTCAAAGTCCACATGTTCCAGACGAGAATCTGATGGCCTACACAGCTCTATCACCTGAAGGACAGACAGACAACAGAATATTAGATATCAATGTACATACTGAAAACATACACGTGTTCTAATATGATCATATAGAAAATCTTTAAAACTATGTGTTTTGCCTCCAAGAATGGGGTGAAAAACTACTGGGGGAAAAAAAGGGTTTTCACAGAGACACCAGCATCATCTCACCTCTTTATAATTAATAAGTACATACAAATGGTGTGTTTTACATCACTGTAATTATTTCCTGTAATATGCTGCCACTTTTTAAGATGTTTTTATGCAATTCTCCTTCACGTTCCCCCCAAGTTATATATTGCATCTTTTGAGATGTTTTATATGTGTAAATAAAGAAACAAACCTCTGTCCCAGAGCCAGGTAGGAAGTTTTTGACAGTGATGGTCCTTCCTGGAGCAGGGAAGGGAGCTTCCATTATGCCTCTCATAAAAGGCTGCACCAGAGCAGGGGAGATAGCCCTCCTCTTTTCCACTTCATCCAGGATCTGCAAAACACAGAGAAGGACACTCATTTGAATACTGGCAATCACAAATATTTCTATGGGTGTACTGTAGATATGTGTGCATCAGAAGTTCATAACACATAATTGATTGAATCTTTTTAATAGATTAGACCTTTTGTGTAATTTAAATATTTCTATCTTGGGGCTGGGCGACATGATGACGATAAGATTCGATGACAAGATTCGATTTTGTTATTTTATCCACAAACAGTTTATCAAATGAGTCTCTATAAAAGGTACTATATCATGATATCAATATCACAATATAACATTATATACACTGTGATAGAAGGTTTTATCCATGTTATCCTCCCCTATAAAATGTTTATTTATAGTATTATGGAATTCCTTTTCTTCTTTGTTCCCTTATTCTTCTGGTTAAAGTCCCACTGAGATTATAATCTCTGCTTTCAGTAAACTGACAGTTTAAATGGCATCGGACTCAGGCGCCATCCTAAATGAATCACGGGTGAGGTAACTCAATGTAACTGAGAATCTGAATCCATTGGGAGACTTATATTTTGTCAACAACACTGGCTATTATCATCCCAATAGTCCTCATTGTTGCCATGATGCAGTGGAAACAGTCAAAACATTGACAGGAGTCTTTAAAATGAATGGCTAACAGCCTGAATCCATCACGTGTACTCTTCTACATGCATACTGTACACATCTGTATAGCATTAAACTTTAATGTGGCTGATCTGATACAGATTAAACATATTCAGAACATCATATGCATTGAGTACTTCCAACGCAGAGGCAGCTATCAATCTATTTACCAATAACAGAAGACTGTAGTTAGTTACTCTTCTGTGTACATGTCTGTATCCTTACAAACCCAATTTTAGCAAAGGCACATGTACACTGCACAGATTTACGTACACAGGCAGACATGCATTAAAATCTAAGGCCCGATACAGGGAACCTTTTTTCCTCAGTGGTAACCACATCAGCTGCAGTTCACATGTGTGCCTGTACTGGAGCCAGCACTACGCAGCTCTGTGGGAAAATAGAGCGAACAGAGGGTGGGTGGGACTCTGCAGGCACCGAGGGTGGTACTCTGTACTCTTTTAGTGGGGGGTTGGGGTTGGATGTAGGCTTTTGTGTAACACGTGCAATTCTGTGTGAGCTTTGTGCATTTGTGTTCGTGCTCAGTTCACTATATCCACCTTGGAGAAGAGGTCGAAGCAGCCCAGGCGGCTGACGATGCAGTAGACCTCAGGTAGCCTTCGGCCTTTACCACTGGGCTGTGAGAAAGAAGCAAGAAAAAGACAGCTTCAAAACCCCGGAGTGTCACAAGACCGCTCACCCAAGTAAAACCACATGGATTAGACCACTGGAGCAAAGCAAAGCCTTTGTTTCGCAGAGACTTTGAAGACTTTTACTTTGAAAAATTCAAGAAATATGTACAAGACAACTTGCATAATAATACAACAAAAACAAAAGGGTAAAATCAGCAGAGGAAATTGGATGAGCATGTTTACTACGAAGGATTATCTATAATAAAAGGACATTTACGAGAAGCTAGTGACGAAAGGCAGCAGCATTTTAAGAGCATACCAGTAATCGGCGACAGTAGCCAAACCGCCTGCTTCCATCCTCACCAGTCAGGACGAATGAGAATGTCTCACTGGGGAGAAAAAAATGATAAGAGATAAAAGATAATTCAGACTTCCTGGAAAATATTTAAAGCTGTCAAAATAGCATTCAAATGACTGTTGTGGGAACAGAAACTTAATTCTGGACTGGACTTTGTGTTTAGGCAAACAAAGGTATGACTTTGTACTTGAGAGGGAAGAGACTCGGGACAGGCTTACTCTGCAAATATCTACACAAATCCTCCTAAGCTCTACCTGACAGCTGCTCATTGACCGGTGACGACCTCCTTGACAGGCGAGAGTGTCAGCATGCTCAATGCAGGTGTGTGTTTGGTAGCCTCCCCACCCTTCGAACATTTGCCTCCAGGTAATTATTAGCCATCATCGTCGGGACACACATCATCACTTCTCAGAACAATGCAGACATTGAGAGGCTAAGCTCGGAGGTATTGGGTAATACGGCCAATTTTAAAAACACTATACAAAGAGAGGTGATTTTGTAATAACAAACCAGGTGTAAGGTGCTAATTCCACCGACTCTCCCTGTAATCACATGTCAATGTCAGTGCCTTATCATTAAAGAAAGACCAGTCTTTTTTTTACAAGCCAGGAGGTCATTTTTCTATTTTTGGGCTTTCAGCTTCTTCTCTAATAAGTGGCTATTAGCAAGGAAAACAGCTGAGCTATTAACGCCGTGCTGGGAAATTCCTGTGTCCTTGTTTGATTTCACTTTTTTTTTAGGTGTTAAGTGCAGTCAGACTCGGACTGACCTGGGGAAGTTATCGACAGGCGCCCAGTCTTTGGCGTCAGGAAAACAGAACTGAGGGATGACCTTGAGCTGGTCCTCAGCCTCCCGCATGAACTTAAAGCTCCTCTCAAGCTGGATGAGGAAAAGAGAGAAAATGTGAAAAGGAATATATTTAATAACACTGCAGTGTCACTATATTAAGTTAGTAAAGACTAGAGCCAGAGGTAAGACAATAAGATAATAAGATAATGTAAGTCTTCACATTGATAACATCACACTATTGAGGAGTTTCATCACTTTACAGTAACTGTAACCACTTTCTTTTTCTTGTATCTTTTGTTATGAAACTGAAGTTTTTTTTGGCATATTTCTTTAGTCAGTGTTAAAGCAGCATCACTGCTCAAAAAATACTAGGCTATTTCTATTTTTACTGCATAAAACCTGCTATTGCTGTTCCCAGAAGTCCGAAATTCCCTGTGTTTTTCCCAGAAAAGTCCATACCAGGTGCTCATAAACTATAGGTTGAATTATTACCATTGGTCTGTTAGGAAAGCAGACATTTATTTAGATAATAACATTTACAATAATGTCTCCTTTTTTTCCCCCATAACATTTCCAGTGTCTCATTCTGGGATAAAATGCCTCGATACAATGTTCTATCCCTGTTTACCTTGAGAGGGAACTGCTGTGTGACTTCTGGCAGGTATGGGACTCCAGCCTTGGTCTTGTGGAGCGCAACAACTATGAAATACTCAAAGAGTTTCCTCTCCTGCAACTCCATCAGATCCCTCTCCAAAGTCCGGTACCGCCCCGTCTGCCTCAGCATGGACTGGACCGACACCAGCCGTTGACTGTGAGCTGAGAGACAGAGAAACACATTTCATGCAAATACATTCATGGCATGTATGCACACATAAACAGTACATGCATAGAGGGTCACTGTGAGGCCACCATGTCCATCTGCAGCTCAATCTGTGTACATTTCTGATGTTAGGAACAATGAAATGATCTGAATCAGTTATTGTACAAATGCTCATTTTGTGCCTATCTATAACTAATAAAATTACATAGATACAAAACTATTTATACTTATACAGATCGGCATCCTCTATGTACAATGCTTATGTGTAAATATTCCATTTCTGTTCTCACCTTTTAGTTTCTCCTCCGTGTCACTTTCCGACTCGCTGTTCTCGTCTGTCACTAAATTAAAGAGAAGAGACAGCGAAAAGGAAAAACAGAGTGTGAGCAGACGTCAAATAACAATCACAGGAAACTCAAAGCACATGGAATCTGCTCTCGTTGCTTTCATTCCAGCCTCTACCACACACCAACACCCAGTCCTCTGAAACACGGGTCAGTCTCAACTGACCACAGAATGTAACTTTGCCCATAAAGCTAAGTGGATACATATGATTGTCTCCTTTTATGGAGATAGACCTGTAAAGTCTTTCTGGTCAAGCTGAGAGTCGTAGGAAATGTAACCAGATGAAAAGTGTCTGCAGTGGGTAGAGTGTTGATAGTATTGAGGATAAACTTTGAATTCAGTGATAGTTATTTTGGAAACCTTTTTCACATTTGACAATTTTCTAGATCTAACCAAATAAACATTTGCCCTGAAAACACTACATAGACTACTGTTATTTATTATTTTAACGATAAAAATGTTTAGAAATGTTATAACAGCATCTAAAATTGAATGTGTTGCAATTTTATTGGTCTTGCTTGAGTGCATTATTTAGGATAAATTACTATTTTTTTTAATTCATTTTCTTTTCTTTTTAACTTAAGGGCAAGGCAGACCCGTGCTACACTAAATTACTCTTGATATATGTGTTAGTTAGTATGTGTTAGTGTTAGTATTGCAGTGGTAGTATGTCTTTCATGTTCTCTGTTGTGATTTGCGAACTAATATCTATTTTGTTTTGTATTTTGTGAATGGACGACCGAAAAAGGTTCCCCTCTGTATCAAAATACCTCAAGTGGCAGACAATCATGGACTTCATGTGCCAGATTGTTTTTTATTCAAGTAGGTGCAGTAGCACATGAGAGAGTTGTGACAATATTACTGTAAATAGCCTTTAAATGTTAATAAAGCTTTTAAAAGTATTCCAGGATACAAATCAAGATCTGCACCTGGATCTTTTTCCACACCTGAAACTAATCACTTGTACCTTGGCCCAAAGCCTCCACAACTTTCCTCCAAATTTTATTGAAATGAGTTAACAAATGTTTGAGACATCCTGTTAACTAACAGACAAACACAAACACAAACACAACCTTCTGGATATAGGAATCGCAGAGCTGCACATGATTGTTAGTGAAGCAAAGTTAAAGAAATAAAATGAATTAAATATACAGTGAGTTTCACTAAATTCACAGTTAAAAGGTAAAAACCATGGATTTTTGTGGCCTGCCTCACCTCTCCCTGAGCTGGACTCTGTAGACTGAGATACCCTCTTCATTCGTTTCTTCCCTCTTCGTGCCTCGAAGATGCCATTGATTTTCAGCACCATCTGTAGGAGGTAAAGGGAAATAAATGTCCATCTTTAACTCCTTAAACTAATAAACAAAATCTGCCAGGCTCCTCACGCGATCATTTCAATACAGCTTCTGGGAGGCCGTCCTCTGGGCACACTTCTCACAGGAAATATCCGTCAGAAAGTTTTCCCTGCCTTACTCATCCCCAGACGGCAGCATGAGTGGACCAGCCCCGAACCTCCCTGAGCAGTACACTGCACCATAAATCACAGTGAGAGGCCTCTCAGACTTCCATACCTTTGGGATTTTCCTCCTTCTGCGATTGTACGGGTCTCCGGAGAGGCAAGGGGTGTCGTCAGGGCTGCTGGGTGTGGAGGGGGGGCTGATACGGGAGGGAGAGGAGATGCCAGTGTCCCTGCCGGTCTTGCGTAGTTCCAGGAGCTTGAAGCTTCGCCGTTCCGAATTTTGTCTGAAGAAGCCAGGCTTGGAGGAGAGCTGGGCATGCAGATGGAGAAAATCAGACACAGTAGAAAGGTTTTTTTTAGTACAGAGCTACTTCCATTAAATCTACTTTGTTTTTATAGTGACGTATTGGCCATCAGGTACCTTAGTTGGCGTGTCAGGGACAGGAGATGAGGAGGCAGGTGAAACACATTTGCTTCCCAAACAACTTCTCTCCAGCTCTATATCTTCATAGGGATTCTCCTTGGAGGGAGGATCTTCAAAAGAAAAAAAAGAAAGAAAATCCAAACTAAAAAATCAATGTCACCTTGATTACACAACAGCTTTCCAAAAAGCAGATCAAATATTCTTTCCGTATCAGTCATATTTGTTTTGCCAGACGATTCCTACTCCAGATGTGCATAGAGCTACAAGAGGCAGCAGTGTGCTTACCCAGCTCATATTTCACTGTGATAAGATGCTTGCAGAGCTAATGCTAAATGCAACCCCAGCCACCAGTCCTCCCCTGCAGATGTTTCATTTTCAAAAACCTGTGCCTCTTTCTCTTTCTCTCTCTGTATCTGTCTCTCTCCTCTGCTCTATCAATCCATCCACCAGATGTGACCTGTACGAGTCGGAGGATAAAGAGGGACGTTCAGTTCCCCGCTTCTTCTCCCTCTGACGAAAACAAGGGATCAGCAAACTGTTTTTCACATTTCCGGCAGATGAGAAGGTCACACTAATCTCTCCGGTGTGTTTGCGTGTGCTGTCAGCTGTATGTCAGATGTGAGTTTGCATCAGTCATCAATGCGTGCGCCTGAATATGTGCAGTGGTGATCGTTTGTTTTCCTCTCAATCTGAAAACACTGTCAGGCATGTGGATTGGGTGTTTAAAGTGTGTTGATGAGAACCTGGTTGGCGTGTGGAGGTTGATGACAGGACTACGAGGACATCACAACTCATCACTATCTATATCTCGGGCTCCCTAAGCTGCTTTTTGAGTAGGCAGCTCTAGTGAGTTACTTAACCCATGGGGAACTGAGAGTTTGGTGTCTGAGCGTTTTAAAGAACAATACTATTGCATGAAAAAGAGGAAACTAAATAAGCTGCGGCATCACTCGAATATAATTAAAGTTAATTTGACTGTTGCAAGCAAGCAGCACTCATTACCAGTCTCTGGGGTTAAAACCAAAGACACATTGAAGCGATTGCCAGTAATGTCCCGTGGCTCAAAGCCCGCCCCCCCCCCTGCACTGACAATCACAGTAGTCAACCTCAGCTACAGCACGACCTCACACAACGCCACTAGTGTACGTTATGAAATCGAAAAGGCTCTAGGTGGGGTTGGCATAACCCCGCAGACAATAAGGTAGGAACGTAGGTCAAATTTCAACGTATAATTTTTAATAAAAGTTAAGCAGCGTGGCTCTAAATTAAAACCGGAGCAGAGTAAAGACAGCTTGGCCTCCTCATCACCTCTGTTATTATGACACACACTGATATGAGAAATGAAACTAACAGGTCACTCAGTGTATGAAGGGTATAGAAAATTGGACAACCTCCAACCTATACTACAGTATTTAACAATGTTTTTCAGTTTTAGCGAAAACAAAAGTTGATAACGTAACACTTTGAAGCCACATGTCTGAAACTTGATTTTTGACAGATACAGCCGTTTGTGGATGATTCCCCTTATGTTAATTGAAAACTAAAAGTAAGTAAGTATAAAAGTGTGATATGTATTGTTTACCTATTATGTCCTCGTAGACGTTCTCTTCTGATAAAGTGCGTGTTAGGCCCGGTCTGGACTGAGCGTACCAGTCCACCCTGCAGCTCTCTGTGGACGACTGGAGCAGATCCTCAAATTCATAGGATTTCCTGGTGGACAGAACATTACAAAGATTTAGAATTTAGAATTGCACGCCAAATACAAAAGAAGAGGAGGAAGGAAGGATTTCTGAGTGTTTGATATGCCAAGCATTTCATAGTTGCCACATCTGAATGACCACATCTGCGTTTCATTCATCCCAAGATTAAAGTCCAGCAGAAGGAAGTGCACACAAGCATCCATGGTTGCATGGGTTCCCACATGCATGCACATATATACAATTGAACCAAGTTGCTGACGTTGTAAGCTTTACAAAAGTAGGATGTATTGCAGAGCTGTTGCATGGCATTAGATTGAGCTAAGTGTAGCTAATAAACTGGAAACTCAAGTGTATTTATTCACACGGGCGCAAAAAATGCACACTGCAACGGACACTAAGAGAAAGATAGCCTGACCAAACAAAGGGCTTGACACAACACACTTGAGCAGAGTGAGGCCTCCACATATGGTATGGAATGTAACAGATCCAAGCCAAGCTCCAAACAAGAGTTCAGACCACTGCAGAAAGTGAACAATAGATGTACTCCAATAATGCAGAGTTCACACATTTTTTGGTTTCCATACAGAGCTCTGTTTGTTTGACGGTTACCATCCAAATTTGAGTTCTACTAAGAAGACTTCCAACATGTTAATTGCTTTTGGCACAATAAGTGATTCAGATTCTGGATCAGACTTCACACTTTACAAGCACACACATTTTTACATTTACAAATGCCAGACAACTCATTGGTGAGCAAAATGCCTTGCACAATCGTTTTTACTGTCAAGGCTTAAATTCTTGAGAAAGCAAAGGCCCTCTTTGACATGACTCACTACTCTGGATGTTGTTCTCCTCTTCCAGGAGCGTTTTGGAAATGGGGAATGAGGAATGAGTTGAGTGGATGTGTACATTCCTCAGATCCAACCAATGAGATCATTCTTTGGGATATTTAGAAACAGGATGATGTCACTGGTGGTTTTGATTTACAGCAGATGTGGGAAAAGTTGTTCACCTCAGTGTTTGCTTGGTGATGGTGGGGGAAGGGTTCGGAGGATACACAGAGCCATCCCTGAACAATTCTGATTCCACAAGCAACTTTAAACAATATATTATTACTCACCCCGGGTTACCTTGAGTTTGTGAAGAAAACTTTTTTTTCACATCCCTCCACGGTGAACAAAGAATCCAAAAATGGAGAGAACGTTTTTGATGAATTGAAGTAAATGGGAAAACATCCGTTTACAAACTCTTAGACAAATCATGCAGTATAATTTCATTTCTCCAGTTGTATGCTCACTGTGTCACAAACGCATGCATTTTTGCAAAAACTTTACTATTTGCATGTGTTTGTAAAGTAGTAAACCTTTCTCTAGTTTTGCTGTTATTAAACACGGCCCCCATTTACTTTAATTCATTAAGAATCTTCTCCGTTTATGGATTCTTCGTTCACCATGGAGGCATGCAAGAAAAAAACGACGTTTTCTTCATGCATTCAAGGAGACACGGGGTGAATTATTGATTTAAAAACATTATCATTTTGGGGGTGAAGTATTCCTTTAAGGCCGAGGATGGGTGCCATAGGACTGATCGTCAAAACTATTTATGGCTGCCCTGCAACCATTTTTCATTCCATCTTCTTATTCTCTTACCTGTTACTACTGTCCCGGGGTTTGTCAGCCCAGGGTCTCCTGCAAACACCAGGTGGTGGGCACGTTGGTAACGGTGGAGGAGGAATTGAGGGCAAAGGGGGCAAGTTTCTCCTTCCCTTCCCCGAGCCGGGCCCTGAAGCTGGGGTAGAGGGGGGGGGTGTGATGCTGGAAGGTTCTCTGAGGTTTAGGTAGAGGGTTTATAGACGGAGCACCAGGCTCACTGTATACGTTCTCTGCATCCCCCTCCTTCCTCCTCCTCGACCCGCCAGGCCGAACAACGTCAAAAGTCCCAAAAATGGGCTCGTTGGCCCTCTTTTCTGTTTCCTCCAGCTCTTCTTTTGAAGGTGGACAGAAGTAATTCCCTGGAAATGCCAGTGAAGGTCTGTGAGGAACATCCTTTGTTGCCTTCTCCAGTTTCTTAACATGAGTTAAAACACTTTTCTTGTCCTGGGGTTGTTCTGTTGGTTTGGAAGCCCGAAATCCCTTCTCTAAGATCACTTCCTTGTCCTTGTTTGTTGGGCGCTCTGGGGATTTAGGCCTTGAATCCCCCAGCTTTCCAACATTTTCCTTCCCTGAGTCTTGTCTGTCCCAGCTGACAAACCTCTTGCTATCTGTCCTTTGGACTTCTGAAGCTTTGGACTCCTTTTTTCTCACTGTCTCAACATCCTTCTGTGTCGTGCTCAGTGGACATGTCCCCGTAGACGTTAGTGAGGGAGTCTCCTTTTTACCCTCCCATTGTGAGATCTTATCACGGATGCTGGCAGTCTTGACGGCTGCTGCGCTCTTGTTGTTGTTGAGCTTGCCACACAGCCCATTCTCCATATTGGGAGTCCCAGAGTCGGTGGTGGTGGCTCTCCTGTGAGCCAGCATAGTGTCAGGAGGACCCGGTCTGTCGCTCAAGCTGAGTAGGGGGGAGAGGGGACGCTTGGTGGACACAGCAGTGTCCCTCCTGTCTCTGTCCCCTGGTGACCCGAACACCTCTTGGCGCTGGGGCACCACAGATGACGGAGCCTCCCCGACCTTCAAGCCACAGCACTGGAGCCTAGAAAAGAACCACACACAGAAAAGTCAACAGACATACTTGACATACTTGCTTAAGCCCTTCTAGGGTTGCAAACAAACCACAAGTGTCATACATGTACACCAAAAGCTGCCATGCCAACATGGGCCCACAATAAGCTACTTAAACGATATACAGAGGCAACACAAAACAAAAGGACACACATGCAAAGGGTTGGTGCTGTTTCCATATGTGTCAAAACATAGTATATTAGAATAAACTTAATAAATTGAACATATAATTCTCTCATATGTAATAGTAAGCCTTTGACAAAAACTGCAAGTATTAAGCAAAAAAAAACTACCAACGGGGAAGCAGAAATTATTCAAAATTCAAGATGTCTCAAAAGTAGCATTCAAATCAAGTCCCTCTCAAAATGCTTTCTGACCTTATTCTATTAAAAAAAGAATTGATACCATATATTAAACTTGAGCAATTTCATATACAGGTATACTTGCTTTAAAGCAGATTAGTTGACTTTAATTCAGTTTAAGGAGTTTAGTTTAAGGAGTTTAAAAGTAAGATCTGAAAACCTAGCTGAAAAATAGATTGCCATACATTAATGAATGAATGAATGAATGAATTATTAATTAATTCATTAATATCTTACAAATTCAGACCAAACAAGTTTAAAAGTCCAATGCAAATGTTGCTTGACTTCTTACATTAAGATATTGAAGCTTTCTTGAATAGCCCATTTTGCAGTAAGGGACTGAGGTGTATTTCAAGTTTAACAGTCAATAACAAGATGGACTGTGAGGAAGGTACAAAAGAACCCAAACAAACAGACATTTGAAAATAGTATTTTCTTAGTAAGGGGACATTGTTGTGTGTTGTACTGATGTGTACTTAATTCTAACCAGATAAACAGAGGGAGAAAGTACATTGCACTGTTGTCAACTCTAATTATTTATAGTACAATTATTTTCATTAAAATGTCAGATGCTTCCTTCAGTGTACATAGCGAAGAATCATGCTAACCATAGCTCTTAAAATTGGCCACGCAACGCTAGCACTTACGTCCAAATAGATCTTTGTTTTATGAGGTTAACAAGAATTCTTGTTAAAAGAGCTCAGACGTCTGTTTGGTGCCTCTGTTTTAGCTGTGAGTCACTCCTGGAAGATTACTGGGTCACGACTGTTTGAACCCTGGGTTTCGGGGTCAAAGTTTACAATCTACACACACAGCTACGGAGAGGAGATGAATGTATACACAGGAGAGGGGAGAGGCCAAAGTGTAGACGTGCATCTTTTCTTTTCTACTCCCAACCCTCAGAACTTTCTTTTGGCCCAAAGACCATTCATCAAGTGATTGAATTTCCAACAAACAGAGGAAACGCGGCCTTGCTCTGTGACTTGTGATGACATTGCTGGTTGTGAAAACCAACGGTCATGCAATCCAGAGGAAATCTCAGGGGAAAATGACTGATTCAAGTTTCCTCTGAGACCCTTAAAGAAAAGGAAAAAAAATGCTGTAACTACGATCAACACGGAAACCAAAATTGCTCTGGGTTTTATTCATTTGGGCGCTGTTCCCCTCGCTGCCTTTCTTTCTCCTTCCGTGTCCCTCGGTTGAAACAGCAGTTTTTATTAAATGTGTAAGATATGCCAGAATTTAAACTTAAAACATTAAAACAATGAACCAACATCATCAACAGAATGCGAAGGGGTAACAGTGTTGACATTGTGTATTATGTAAGACTATGTGTTGTATTGCAGAGATATCTACTGAAATCAGCACGTTAACTGACATTTTCGGCCCGTTCAGTCTAGGAGGCGAAAGTGATAGTTTGTTTTGATTAAATCCAAAGTGTCAGAAACGAGATAACGACTCGCAGCCTCGCCCAAACCGCCCGCGGGAAGCTGCTCTGCCGGCAGTTTGGCGGCTAGGAGACGTACAGATCTTCCGTTAGCAGATAACACTGATTTAGCCGATTCCCCGCCGGATCGTCAAACTTTTTGTTGCTGCTATTACACAAGTTAGAGCCGGCGCTCCATAAGCTCGCTGTTACTCCCGTTGCTGGGATATTCGGCGGCCGTATCCGAGCTGCAGCACGCTCCCCTTCGAGGAGGCAGTCCTATTATAGGCGCGTAGCAGGAAACAAAAACACGAGTCGTTCTCTCGTCTCCACCCCCCGGACCAAGCCAACACACAAACTATCAAAATGTTACACGGACCGTACAGCCCCCAGTGCCACAGTAAACACACAGATATATAAGCCCCATGTGAAGATTATAAGACAGCAGTGTTATTTAGACCGGCTCGCAGGTTGGTCTAATAAACCGACTGACAGATTTACACAGGAGTCAAGAAAATACACAGTAAATATATCAAGACTAGACGAGAGAGATACTGTATATAGCTGTAGAATACAATACACTACATAAATAATACACTATAATACTCTAAAACTAAGGCTTTTTTTAATAACTGATTTTTGATGATTGATGAATTTAGAGTGTATGGAACCAGTAGTAGAGGTGAAATACTGCCCCCTATTTCTTTGGAGCAGGTGGCTCCGAACTACGTAAGGAACCTTTAAGCCTGACGAATCAGAAGGGAAATCTAGGTCAAAAAGGAGAGACAAGTAAAGGAAAACAGAAGTAGGCAAGGGGGGCAAGTGAAGGAGTTACAGAAAAAGTGGAGCAGATGGAGGAGGAAATTAATAGTGTCCCACCCATCTAAAAAAAAAAAAACAACCTTGTTTATGATTAAGAGACAAAGAGAGATTGAGAGACAGATGTATAAAAAAGAAAGGGCAGTATGGAAAGCTTGTCTTCTACCCGCAGCTAGGGATGGGTGGAACATGGAGATGAGGGTCATTGAGGGCGGAAGGAGGGGGTGGGGGGGCACAAAAGTATCTCTAACCAGTTAAGCTAACACAGGGTCAGCGGATATGAGAAAGGGTTTGAAATGGGCAAGACGAAATGAAAGAGAGACAAAACTAAAATATTTGTATTATATTCCTGCACATCAACTTCTGACAATTCTACAAGAGAAATGTAATGAGCTTTTGAGCAATGGCAGCTACAGTAACATGGCAGACCCTAAAAACAACAGACATTTAAACCTTTCACTAGACAATCCCTGCTATTGACACAAACCAAAATCCCTTCATTATAATCTAAATAGCACTAATGAATATTGCAAGGATGACAGAAGGCACTATGGTGAGCGGTCATAGAGGCATTAGACAGTGGCAGCAGGGGGGCAGTAACAGTATCTAGATGCCAGATGGCCAATTCTGCCCAGCACTCTAGCCCTGCTATTGTTATACTGATGACCCTCATGGAAAGGGATGTCTCCAGCTTGAATAAGAGCAGTACAGAGCTAGAGGATGGTGATGGGAAAAGTGTTGTTTACGCTCAAGCAACACGTGTTGGAGAATGTGTAGAGGGACAAGAAGGCAGAGCAAAGTGAACTACTGCACAGACTCTCAGCTTTTCACATCCTGCAGCAGTCAACCTGCTAGTTTCAGTTTTAGTTTTCCCCCTCTGACTGGAAGTTAAAGGATCATCAGATCAAATAAGGTTATGCTATGGCTTCACCTTCATGTCTGGCAAAAGCACGGTAGGTCAAATGGCATTCGAATGGAAACTCACTTTCTGGCATATTTTTTTTTTTTTTACGTGTTTAGTTCAATTTAGTAATGCACTTAAATAAAGTTGCCGGTTTCACAAGAGGTATTAAATCAGCAGAGGCTGAGATATATTGACATTTTAGTCTCTAGTTTGGGTCTGTTAAAGTCTCAAGTCCAAGCTAAGATAACCCCAATGACATGATGAGGGTTGTTTTGGAGAGCTGCCTCCAAAACCACAGAGGACATTGAAAAACTGTTTTCACAGGCTAAGTAGTGCTCCTTGTGACGAGGTGGAGTGCCCCTTTAATGCTTCATCTTTGCATTCAGGAACAAGATGCTGCATATGCAGAATTTACCCAAAAGTTCTACACTGCTCAACCTCCAACCTCACTAGCACTGTTAAAAACAAAAAAGAGTAATTCACTTTTGTGGTTGGTTGTTTCTTATTGCAATGCGCTTTGGGAGTAGTTACTTCTCTCTAAAAACCTCATTCACACTCGTTACTTCCTTTTAGTGCATCAGATGTTTTAACGCAGTTGTTGATTATTTGTGGTGATTATTCCAGCCAAGATTCGCAAATGCTCAAACAGCGAGTCAAGCATCTGGTCCATATATAAAATTAATAGGTCTGTTAATAAAGCCACCCGATATAACCATGCCTTTTTATTATAAACAAACAAAACTATTACCAAGAGGATACACAGCCTCTACTGGCCTACTGCACTAGCTAATCTGATTTCATAGGATATCAACAAGTGTACCAGTGAATTTTACTGTCTTGACCATTGTCTCATTCATATACTGAAGAACCAGTTAATATGACAATAACAGACTGATGTTACACACTATGAAGCTACACATTAAAATGGTGGCTATAAGAGCCTTACTTAGAAGACTTTGACACTAACATATTAAAAAATAAACATTTCCATAGTATTTGTTGTGGTACTGATATGTTGGACACTAATTATTACTACTACTGAATCAGAAAATATACAAATATTTGATTGGCTTTTAAGGGCACCTACCCGTTGACTGATTGGTAGATACAGTTGTCAGTGTTTGTACAGAGCAGCAGGGCCCTCCCACCGGTCATGGTGCTAGCAGCTGGCATCCTGCACAGTCACACAAAGAGAGGCAAAGTCCGTCAGTACAATATATTTGTAGGATGGGGTGAATGCACTGCGTGGATGGTAAAAGTTTGTAGGAACACATGCAAATGCAAAAATAGACCAAGATTAATTTTTTTGTAGGTCAGGAATTAGCAAAGACAAACATTTACATATCAAACTGTTAAAGAGCATACATTTAGACAGTTTCAAATATTCCAGCTTGTGTTTTTAAAAACTTAAATATATGGAGATGATACAGACCGACAAATGAGAGTTAGGTCAAAAGAAGAGCTACTTCCCCAGGACTCCATAGCGGAACAATCTAACTCTAGTGTGTGAATGTAAACTGCCAAATAGCTCAAACCTCTGATTTCTGTGGTTGGCAAAACTCATTTTCTAAACCAAGCTGCAGAGAAGCAGACCTCACAGGTTGCACGCCATCCCCCCAAAACTGGCACAAAAAAACCCCCACTTGATAAATAATTGGAGGATACAACTGAAAACAAAACTTTAACAATGGCTTAACACCAGCACCTATGTGGCGTTGTGGAAAACGTATGGAATGTACTAAAAACACATTGTAACAAGCTCAATTAGGGAAACATCACTGGCAACCGGAAGACAGAGAAGGGCACTGAGTTCAACTTTTTAAACGTATCGCTCTCATCTTTTTGCAGTTGCCAGAACAGATTTCAAGTACTGCGCACACGTTCTGTTTTTGCACTTCAGATCCTCTCTGCAAACTCTCCTTTCAGAAAATAACTTCCTTGATGCGCTCTGTGTCTTCCAGGACTACAGATTTCCCTCTGTTCTTTATTATGGACAAGTAGCGCCAAGGCGAGGGGGAGAAATTATTACTTGGTCCATTTGTCAGAGTATAATAAAACCAGATCCACTTGGAGCCAAAGCAAGACCATTCGTAAGAAACATTGAATTAGAGCAGCTGGTGCACAGCGCACATGACTTGGCCAATAAAAGCTGGTGGAGGGTTGGCATGAGGTATTAGGGCTTAGCCTCTGTCTGGCACAGACGTGGTTAACATAAGAGAGGGGGAAAGGTCAGGGTCAACTCTTAAGTAAATTCAGAGACACTAATACATGCTTTGCCACCCGGCTGCATACCTCACATAAAAACACACCTATAGATCTGCACATCCCGCCAAATAGTCCATACTGCAGAGCAACTTATTGATGTGTGTGCACGTGTGACAACCAGATGTGCTGGGATACTTTAGGGTATCCGTAGGCCGTTAAACATTTCCTGAGCACAGCCTGGCCCAAATCCCCCCTCCAATCCTCTCCCAATAAACCTGCATTAGCTAACACTGACACTTCTCTCCCTTGCCCCCTGGCTATGTAGGGAATGCGAGCCTTATTCAGCCAAATTCCACAAATTGTTGTCCCGACTGGCAGTCAGAAAAAAAGCCACAATTTCAGTAGATTACGTAAAAAGAATGCAGCCAAATAGCTGAACTCTTCCCTGAGTTAACAACATAATTGGCCCTCTGGGTCCTGTGTTTTGGAATGATTCTGGGCTTTTCCATTTTTCACAAATGGACGCGACGGAAAAGTTGCGGTCTCGTCTGACTAAAGTAATTTTTTAGCTTCTAGTTTTGCTCACAGCTCAACTTACAGCCCTCCATTGCTTTGTCTTTAGCTCACCCATCAGCCCAAGGCCTAGCCCCCCCAGAGAGTTGAGGAGGAGGGTTTGCGTCAGCCATCCACTGGCGTGTAGGCCCAAATTATTTTCAGCTGTGAGCCGACCAGAGGTCACATGTTTGAGGGGAAACATCAACCAATTTCTTTCCCTTCCTCCCCCTCCTGATTCTTTTCTCCTTACTAAAACCCAACACAGAAATGAAGAACAGAAATCCTGCATGGAAAGGGGGGTGGGCAAGGGGACTATAAAGAATGTATAGAGCCTCCTAGTTTTACAGTTTAATTTTTCTCAAGGTTGGGGAGGGTGTTGGATATCACAGGGGGAGAGGAAAGATGGGAGATATGAAGAGAGGGCGCAAATCGAAGAGGAGGGGGGGGGGTTGGGGAGACAGGGGTTGTCAAAACTAAAGAGGAAAGTGGATATTGCGAAGATTAATATAAGTATACTGTTGCGCTGTGAAAACAGTGTAGGCTTTTAGGCTGTCCCATTTCATTGTTTGGAGCCCCAAGGCCAAAACAGAAAGTGCTGTTCAGTGGAGATTCAAGTCCTTAAAAGGTCATTTGGTATTTTCACACAATTCTGATTTACTGGGCTTGAAAATATCTCAAACTTGACAGTGCTTCCCCAGTTTTGCCTGAACCTGAGAAGCAGTAGTGTCTTCACATCTCGTAAAAGCAGTAAATTTGACAGCATTGTTAGTTGTACAGCGTTCGGTTACTGAGGAAACTCTTTTCGGGAGCAATGAAGGCTTTTGTCTCCTACAGCTATTGGCAACTATTGTTAACCCTGACCCTCAGAGCAAGATGGCCACCATAACAAAGCAGACGCTGAGGGAAGCCATCTGCTGAGGCCAATAAAAACATCAAGGGAAACTGCCCCCCTCAGCCTTAGCCCTGCGAGGTGTGACAGGCCATGGACACTGTGGCAGAGGAAGAGGAAGTGGTATTGTTTACTTGTTGACTCTATTGTTGGTCTTCAACGTTGTTCAGGCGAAGGACCCCCAAACTGATGGAGAGATGGAGCAGGAACCCCCTAATATATATATTGTATAAAACTGTGTTTTATATTAAACTGGGCCCATGTATAAACATAGCTTCCCTGTCATTGTGCATTAAATACTAAGCTATTCAATTAATACACAGGTTCATACATTCATGTAAATTTGTGGGAACAAAATTGGTTGAAAAAGAATAAAAAAATATGTAAAAAATATAAGAAATTGTCTAATCAACCAAAACATTTTGCTATAAAGGATAACCTCCAGTCCTGGCCTCAAATGAAAAATGATTGGTGCTCAGTGAACAGCACACAATCTTGAATGCCTTGAAGCCTTCACTAGATAGAGATAGCAGCAGTCGGGGTCAGAGGCAGGGCATCAGAGCCGAGCATCAGTTGCATAACAAACCCTGCGGGAGATTTCTATCAGCAGGTGCACACAGACAGATTCTTCTAATAAACATGTTCTCACATATACCACTAAGAGAGGGATGTTGTTGTTTGTTTCGGCTTATTGACTGAACCATGGTGCTGTAATAAATAGGATCTCATTCATCAAATATTACCACCTATTTTCAAAAAATGTACAGTAAAGGCGGGAATGTGGAGAAAGGGAAACGAGGGGGGGTTTATGATGCTGACTACAGACAACTGTGGCAAACTTTGCAAGGTTTGACCTGATGGACCATAGCTGTATCAAAAGGGCTAATCTTTATACAGTGGTTATTATGGGACATATTAGCTCTGCTCAGGCAAGTCTTTAATACTGTCCCGAACAGAGTGAAGGGGGAGGAAAGACTGCCGTGATAAAGAGGAGCGGGACATGATGATTGTTTAAATATGGGGTTAACTGTGCGCATTTTTAGACAGTCACTCCTGGGAAGCATTTGTAGTGTTGGACTTGATTGTACCCATGAAAAGTGACAGAACAAGTTGTGTAAAGAATAAAAAAAACAGAGCTGGAGAGAGTGAAGTTAAGTTCAAACATTGCTTACTTTCTCACCTTCACACACCTGGCCAATAGCTGTGTGAAGTGAGTGTGAAATTGTTTCCGAATCTGTACAACCATCTGACAAACACTTCTGATGAAGCATACAGGCAGCTTTAGGCATAGCTGCTTTGTCAGCTTTAAAATGATTGCTGGCTCAGCTGTTCTTCAAGCTAAATGGTAACTTTAGAGTGCTGATATGCTACTGTTTAGCATGCAACATGTTAATGTGTACAGTTAGAACTATGTAAAATAAATCAAGAATTAGATGAGCCTCAGAGGCCTCCTGTCATACTGAAGTAAAAAGCAAAGAGGAAGAGTCAGAAAATCCACAACACATTAGGACAAAGGGATGGGCAGATGGACAAACAGCCAAATCGACTGACAATGCTATCAGTAGACCTATGCCTGGTATGACAAAAATAGAAAAGTCTAGTTTTTTTTTTTTAAAGTAGAAGGCAGATCTGAGACTACAAGTTGAAATATTTGTAAATAATTTTCATTTCATTCTAAAAAGCCATTTGAGTCGAGATGATAATGAGTAGTGCAACCGTCAGATATACACATCTAGGGAACCCAAACTCGTTTCCAATTGGCTCACAGACTAATGGTCCCCCAGACGTCAGATCTGCAGTTGGACCCTTCTCCACAGAACAGGCCACTGCATTGACTCCAAACTCCACACATCTGGCATCCTGTGTAAACTAAATACTGAAGACTGGCCTTGGTCTGGTCATATAGTTGTAAATGAATCCCTGACTCACAAAGACTGGGCACATTTGTGTACAGTATGTTAGCCAGCACACAGATTACTCAGCTTCATACACATGCAGCCCTTTTAATAGAAGACACTTGGCCTAACTGGTTTTTGTTATACCGAACTCACATAATGTTGAATTAAAAATAATCAGCCTCGACTGATTCAATGGCAATGTGATGACACACACACACACACTTGCACACACACACAATATTTTCCAATATGAGTTGTTCCTCCAGCTGCGGCAGATATGATTCAGCTTTTATCAACTCAGACAGTGATATGTCAGCCGGGCTTTTTGGTTTGTATCTTTGTTGTTGAGCTCTTTGTGCTTGTTATCTTTAAGTGTTGACTCTTGGTGATAATCAGAGCGGAGTTGAACCATCTTTATCACACTGTATAAAGGTGGTGCTGTCAGTGTTTCGTAGCTAGCTTTATCAGGCCTGTGGGTTGCTGTCAGCGAGCTGTTGGCTGGCTGCTGCTATAGCGCTCCGGAGGCCTGCCTGCCTCTCCCCAACAGCTGCTTCTCATAAAGATTTCATCCTCCCCTCCATCCCTCTGTCCCTCCATCCCTCTGTCCAGCCAAAAAACTAACACCATGACATCATCATCTCTTGCTTGTTCTTCCCAAAACTTTGTCTCTTGGTCATTTCAAAATACCAAAGTTACTCACAGCCCACGCTGCATTTCACAGCTATCGGAACAAGGAGTCACGCAAAAGTACAGAAAGCAACCAAAAAGAGGCAGACCCCAAACCACTTGTCATCCTTATGAGTGAGGTTTTACATAAAACTTGGACAAGTAGAGAACATGATAGCTAAAATGGGAATTATATACTGCGAAGAAAAAAATTATTATTTATTTTCTTCTTTTTCTCTCCGCACACACGCTGAGTTGAGGACGCTATCCCCTACAAGATGTGGCTCACATGTGCCAAAGCCTTGCCTGCAATCAATTTAACGCACCACTGCACATTTAGCCTGCTCTTTCTAGAATGGCAAACTTGGCTGCCTAACTTGGCTGCTTTTTTCCTCCCCGTTCTTCACTCTTTTTATTTCTCCCTTTCATTTTCTCTCTTTCATTCCCACTCAGTTTTGGAGTTGCAGGGACAAAAGTATGATGGAGGAGGGAGGGATGGATAGGAGGGAAGAATAGTGAGGGACTGGTGATTAATCCTTATAGCCTCTCGTTCCCTTTCATACTTTCATATGTACAACGTCTTACCTTCTGCAGACCTGGAGCAGAGATTATTCATGTACAGCCAATTTGTTTTGAGGACTGTCGGGTTGCCAGATCTGATATGAAGTGTTTAGTTTGAGCGATATGGGGATTTCACAGTGACTGACATTCTGCCTTGACCTGGTAGGCTTCGACAGGGTTTTGCCTGGTTCCTGAAGAAGTAGAAAAGGAAGGGTTGATGGTAAAGAAAGGGATGTATGGAGAGGAGGGGGGAAGGAGAGGGTCGGGCAAATAAACAATGGAATATTATCTGGGCTCGGCAGTCTCCCTCTCTCTTTTTCTCTCCCTGTTTCTGTCTCTGTGTCCTGTTCAGGGCCCCTGTTGCTTTCCCAAGCCGATTTTGTAGCAAGGCCTTGGACATGAGCCAAACAGGCCAACTCCATGGCTATGTGTGCCGGCATCTGTGTGTGTATCTGCCCATGCATGTTAATTTATCAATTTTCCATGCATGCCATGTTTTCCTCTCTCTCTCTCATCTTGATCTATTTTATCGTTCTGTTTTCACAGACATTACTTTTCCATCTTTATCTTTACGTTCTATATCCAACCACAGACCACAGGGATCTGCGCTGTATGATGTACAGTGGTATAGATGACTATCAGCTGGCCTTTTGGGGCAAAAGACAAGCACACACACACACACACACACACACACACAGACACACACA
>CALSCE010009442.1:6099420-6121180 GCA_943593645.1 Bovichtus variegatus
CACACACACACACACACACACACACACACACACACACACACACACACTAGATGCCTGTTTTGCATGCACACGATATACATTCACATTTTACAAACATGCACAATAGGAGTGTGTGTGTGTGTGTGTGTGTGTGTGTGAGAGAGAGAGAGGAGGGGGTTAGGGGTGTTTTTGATCATGACTAAACCCATGGCCATCTACCAACATCACAGACAATACGTCCCCCACGATATCTTTGAAACAAGAGGAATTCTTTTACCATCACCACAGGACACATTCTTTCTGAGCACGTCACCGTGGTGACAACAGCAGCTCGGGGACGGCAGGAGATTGGCCTGGTGGGGTCTTTAAGTTGCAGGCCGCCCCGCAGAGTGCCTGTCAAAAGCCAGTTCCTGTAAGAGGAGGGGTACACAGGCTGTAAACTCCTAAAGGCCTGCTGTCACTTTTCTGAGCAGAAAAGAATAGAGAAGACAGATGTCACTGGCTGCATCAGCTAACACACACACACGCACACACACACACACACACACACACACACACACTCTCCTATTGTACATGTTTGTAAAATGTAAATGTAAATCGTGTCTGCATGCAAAACAGGCATCTAATAGTTAACTCTTTCGTAAATTGAAGCCATAGCGTCAATGTGAAGCTAAACACTGTTTTCCTGGATGAATTTGCACTCTGGTGACGCATAGCAATCATCAAGAACGATTTCTCCACTTCAGCATGCTTCCAAGAAAGAAATAACAAGCTGATTCAGTTGTGAGAGATGACAGACTTAGTCACGATGCTAAACATCTGGTGTTTGAGTTTTCAGGAGGTGTCTTTTTTTCCCCTTACAAAGCATGCATACTAATACAATAAATCTGTTAACCTGTACTTAGTAGATTTAAGACCGCATGTGTTGCATGTGTAGATGTGTCAGGGTGTGTTTATGCCAGAAATCATGAGTCACAGAGAAAAGATGGATGGGACTTGGGTGAGAATGCCATGAAAATCAGTGTGTCAGTGTTTGGTGCGAAAAGAGGGACGAAACAGAGGGAAATATGCCTATTAGAGAAAATGCCCTGAGAACGAATGAGTGTGTGTCTGAGAGAAAAATGAATCACTCAAGGAGGAGGACCAAGGCGTTGAGAGTGTTCTGAGTGATGAATACAAGGTCACAAATACCCTTTTCCACCACAGTGCACATTGTCTTGCACAGCAGTAATGCAGACAGTTAGCCTCTGCCCCTGACTCAGAATGTAAACAACTGACCCAATCTGACAGACCACTGTGTGTGTGTGATAGTAACACTGGTACACACACAATGGCTCCAGACCAGAGGCCCTTTACAAGATTGCAGCCCACTTATTACTACCTTGCTGACTAGCAGACAGACAGTCCCTCTGTCTTTATCTCCAACTCTATAAACCTTCTCCTCACAGCGCCGGAGAGTCAGCCAGTCTCAATTCAATAAACTCTCAACTTTACCCAGTTAAGTAAATACAACACCAGTACAGAGAGAAACAGAGGAATGTTGATTTGTGGCCGTAAAACTGCTACTGACCTGCTGAAGCTGTCCATTTATGCCAAAATGAAAAATAACACTGAATTTAAGAGGCAGTGCAGAAAGTTGTCCCAAATGAAGCATCACCTCAGCTGTTGTTACTATCAAGCACATTAAATCAAATGTTCCAGTGTTGCACGTTCCATAGGTTAGGTTTCAATGATTGCCCAGCAGGCCGAACTAAAAGGCCTGAGGAAGCCGCTGAGATGGATTATGTTGGCGGGTTGATAACCATCTCTTAAGGGTCATTGCTTATAGGACACAGCAGACATTCCTGTTGCACTGTGGTATGACATGCAACAGAGCACCCGTTATCTCACATGACGTGATATGGGCCAAGTCGCAACACAGATACATGGATGTGCATCAAACTTAAAGGTGCCCTTAGGAGTTTTTGACCACTAGTGGCACTGTGGAGTGAGTCATCCCTGTTTCCTGCAATTCCACATATTGTCAGTTGGTGGCTAAAGGTTTCAATACAGCAATCAAGAGAAGAAGACAATGGTCTTGTAAGTTTAACACTAGAAAGATAACTTTGCAAATGTTTTATGAGGTGTATTCAAGATGTTTGGTAGGCCTTAAAGGTGCAATCTGCAGAGAAATATAAACAAAATCATGTTTGTTTACAATGCAAACTCCACATGGTACATTCAGCAGTCAGACTATCTTTTGTCAGTAAAGGATACATATCATTAACCTTTTATTTCTCCTGGAACACATCAACTTCTTATAGTAAGTTACATTTATTCAGTAATTCACCAGATTCACCTTGTTATATTTTGATAGTGTCTTTGGTAATGATAGGTCATTGCTGTTGTGCTTTTTACAACAGGTACAATGTAAAACTTTAAAACCCAACTGCACAATTTCAATCTTGCCTGATAATTATGTGCAAACAAGCTTGTTATCCATAATCCTTGAAAAGCTGACTTTATGGAGCCACCTGAACTCTTCTGTCCTCCCTGGGGAGGTCTCCACCCCTGCCTGCCTCCTCAAAACAATACAGGCGCTGGGACTCTGCATGAAGAGGTGCCTTTGTTCACCGTGAAGAATGCTCATCTCACTTATCCTGTCCTCTTTTCTCTCTCTCCCCCTCAACAAGCCCGTTTGGAATGTGATGGTTTTAGTGTTCACTCTGACTGTTCTCCAAATGGTCACCAAAATATCCCTCTACACTTTGTTTTCATTTAATAAGCAGATGAGAGCTGACAGCTATTGACTGTGTGTGTGTGTGTGTGTGTGTGTGTGTGTGTGTGTGTGTGTGTGTGTGTGTGTGTGTGTATGCGCTCACGTGTGCTGAGATACTTCAGTGAGGTACAGATGACTCTCTTGTGGGCAGCAGTAATGGACTTGGTGCAGACAGTTTAAGACTGGCTACTTGAGCAACACTCAGGCATACTTTAACTGGAGCCACAGCAGTCCAGAATGAAATAAGGCTCAAATAAACACAGACAAAACCACATCCTAACATTTACCATCCATAATGCTTAGACGCACATTCTGTACATGGACACACACATGCATGCTGACACATTGCAGAGAATATGTGAGAAGGCTAACTTGATGCACACGGATGAAGATGGATCGTGAAGAAATATGAATGATTTTCAGACTGAGCAGATCACTTTGAGTCAGTTAATTCATCGCTATAACCAATTAAACAGTATATCAACTCAATCACTATGTGTTCAATATGCTGTATAGAAAGAAAACCACATTTTTACTTCAACTTTACTGACTTAGTTTTTGAGAACATTTAAAAAAGTACATGTAAATACACTTATTATCACACACACAAACTCTTCACATTACCTTTCTGAGCTGGGTGAGCCCTGATGAAGTGCTCTTGGAGTAGTTTCTCATTTTGCGTAACCTGACCCCGCAGAAGACGGCATCCACTTGCATGGTTCCTTTCCTTCCGAGTAGTTTTCCTTTTTCACCCCCTCTCTCTCGCTCTCTCTCTCTCTTCCACAGTTTGTACACCCCTACCCCTGCCTCCGACTTCTCTCACTTTGCATAGCCCCTGCCTGTACCTCCACACAGAGAAAGACACAGAGTGCAGCTCCAAGCGCACTAAAAGTTTGAAAAAGGCACAAAGTCAGGGAAATCCCTCCTCCCGTCCAGCCTCCGGGCTAAAATGTTTACAGCTTATTCCCCACTCTCAGCTCTCACACTCACTCATTCGGACTCCTATCTCTGAATGACGCTGGCTCCTTCTCTTTCTCTCTCTCCCCTTCTCAAACTTTTCCCACCCCCCTTCCTTTCTCCCTTCCTCCCTCCTTCTCCCTTCTCTCTCTCTCTCTCCTCCCTCTCCATTTTCCATCAGCACCCCCCTCCACATCCCCTCCCACCCACCTAAACCCCCCACCGCTGAACTAATCTGCAGCTGGCCGGCCGATTGGAGCCCTAGTTGCCAGGGAAACCGAGTGTCCTGCTAAAAAAAAAAGAAAAAAAAAAAAGAAGAGGAATGGAGCAGGAAGGGGCAAAGCTGAACACAACTGAAGACATAAATAACAACCTCCTTCGGGAGCCAATTAAAGAAGCCCAATCTCTTGCCCTCTCAATGAGGGGACAACATGTTCATCTATTTTATCTTTGAAAGACTGTGTTTACTGGTTCACATGTGCAAGGCAACAGCAACAACAACAACAACAACAATTACAAGAAGTGTAGAAGCATAAGTGGTGTGTGATGAATGCTGTATGTGGTGAAACTGAGTGTTCTCACACAGAAAGTGGTTTGGCAGTGTTTGGCTTGATTACCACTGACCTTTGCTCAGTGAGAGAATACAAACTAGGGGAGTTCAGCTCAACATCGGGCCCAGGGCTGCAGAGTAACTCAATGCCCCTGTGGACAGAGAGGAGAAAAAGTGAGTGAGAGAGCAGGAAACAAGGCTGGACATGCATACTGATGACCAGTGTGATTAATAATTAACCTGTTCAACCCCACACGCCCTTTTATCCATTATTATCCAAGTCCATTATTACAAATGTATGCTTGACAGACAGTTTTAAAAGCCTACAATAATTATGTTGAAAATGGGTGAAACTCATTCATAGAGATATGGATATTTAATGACGTACAAGACACATTTCTCATTTAATGTAAGGTTGCAGCCTATAAAGTGACATCTCAGATTTTAATATTTCACTTAATACAATTGTGCTATACAGTAGTTTCAATGATGTAGGGGCAAAAAGATACAGATTAGAAATGGAACTATTAGTCCATTAATCAAGTGGTCGATCAACAGGAAATGAATCAACTATTTTAATAATTGTCTAATCTTTAAGGTCATTTTTTTGATTTTGGACTGTTGGACGTAAGCAGCATTTTAATGTTGTACTGTAGCTTTTATGATGTTGAAACTACTTTTGGTAGTTTAATATATAAAAATCTATAATATTTTACAAGACAACTACTAACTTCTGACTATAGCTGTCAAATAAATGTAGTGGAATAAGAAGTTAGTATCAGCATCAAAGTCATGCATGAAAACTGTACAAGTAAAATTGTATTTATCCTTTGTCTATCCAGATTGGGTATCAGGGATGCATTTTACTCTTCAGATGTACTGTAGAGGTAAGTATCTCTATACAAATGCATTTATAGGAGCCTCAGCTGCATTCCTACAGTCATTTCACTGAGCAGCCTTCATAAAGTGTCTAACAGCATCACCTCTGCAGACCAACTATTCTGCTGACCTCTGAGCCCAAACCCTGACCTCGCCTTTGAAATGCAAGGGAGATCTAAAAAAGCCTGGCTTGTCCATCAATAGCAGTGGGGGGAACAGGGTGGGAGGTGGGGGCTGGTAACATCTGTTTGGCGTTTATCCCAACTTATTGTGTTGCTGAGTCCTCTATGAGGCCTACAGATGGGATCCTGGGAGCGCACCGAGCCCACTGTCCAGGGGACTCACACCGTGACTGGGAACATGGCTGGGACAAGTTCTCAGTCCTTGACGGTGCATCATAGACTGATTGCAAGATCTCTGGTTTAAGCAGAGGAAATGACAATGAAATCAAACCCAGGGTATGTTTTGTTCCCTGCCTCCTCCTTTCCTTTATGTACTAGAAACACATGTTGCCAGCCATAACAATGCTGCAGAAAAATAATAAAGCAGCACTTAAATCATTTTTTAGGAACTTCAGGAAAAGACAGAGTATCCTATCAGGAAGTGCTTTTTAAAGCCACTTCCATGATTGCCCAGAACACACCAGTTACCTCTGCTCTGCCCAGCTAACAACTACCTAAATAAAACTAAACTAAAAACTAAAAATCAGACAGAAAATGTTGTTGTTGAATTAATTTACATATAGCCTAAATATGTCCCTATGCACCATGTTTCTTTGTTGTCTCTGTTTTGTTGCAAATAATTGGTCCATTAATCAATTAGTCAATATAAGGATTCATTAAATTAATATGTGCTTAAATGCTGCTTTTCTTTATCTATATTTCTGTATGTTGGTCAGATGAAACAAACAATTTAAAAATGTCACTTTGGGCTTGAGGAAGTTATGATGTTAATTTCTATTTTTATTTTATTACATTTTATAAACCAACAAACTCATCAATTAATCAAGAAAATAATGGATAGTGAAAACTATCATTAGTTGCCCTAGTAGCCTACATAAGAGTTGTTGCTTTCCATTATTGTTTCTCGACTTCCCAAAAAGTTTCACATCTTAAAAACACACTTGTTTATAACTGTATAGTGTTACCTCCGTATCTTTCTTTCGCCTGTAAAGCACTTTACTTCCGTTTTGAAAAGTGCTATTTAAAAAAAAAAGTTTGCTCACTTTCTTATTTACTTAAGGTCCGTTCTGCAAAATTGAGATACAAAAAGAAACTTTTAGAATTTAAGCCTTTATTTTATTGTTTTGCATTAGAAACTTCTGTGGTAGGCTTGTTTCAATTGTGATTATTTTTTACGACTAAATTACCTTTTTAACAGCAGACATTTTGGCATGTCAAAGCAGGAAAAGCTTTTAATAGCATCTATGAAGGCGGTATCCCATAATGAGCCAGGTCCAGGGTCTTGGTATTATACATGCCGGCTCTTTGAAAAGGCTTCCTGCAACTCTCAGTGGAACAGAGCCATTGTTAATGTTAGTGGTTTCACCTGTGCTTTTCCTGCGTAAAAATGTCCGTCGTGAAAAAGTTCTAGTTATAAGTATAGGCCAATATAACTCTCTTAATTATAATGCTCACGTTTGCATCCCTATGTTCTACCTTCACTACCTTGCTTCCTTCCGGTAGGAGGAGAAAGGAGACAAACTATAACAATAACGTGTTATATGTCTCCATCTGTAGGACAGTTGACGTCTCGACACTTATTTGGCAAAAGTTGTTTGTAGTAGGCTGTGTTTGAGTTGTAGTTCGAGTTGTAGTTCGAGTTGTAGTTCGAGTTGTAGTTTGGCGTTTTAACATACCGTAAATCGTTGAGTTTCGTCTGTTGGTCTCCTTACAGTTAACTTGAAAAAAAAAAAACGCTTATTTTTCTACAGCAACGTCAAAACAGGACTGACAAAAAGGTAAATGTATTAGGTTGTTTTTTGTTTGTTTTTTAAAGCGTACACGAACACACAAACCTCTAGTACTAATAAACAGCCGTTAAAAGTTTGTCGATTTTTTTTTTTAAACACAAAACTTTATTTAACCACAAGAAAGTGTACATATACTTCAGGCATAAACACAATGCGAGAGAGCTGATAACAACAAACATTTATTAAGTTTTTTTTTTTTTTTTAAAGCATTGAAAATAAAATAAAACATATAAATATACTAAATTAGTTGTAAATTAAATGAATAATAATTCAAAAATAATTTAAATAAATAAATAAGGACAGGCATTCGAAAAAAGGAGCAATTAATCTGAATTCAGAGGGTTTCATCAGCTTTGTTTCTGGAATATTCCGAGAATCTGTGGCTTTGTTTATTTGTAAGATCAAGAGAGTAAATCATTTAATTTAATTTAAAAAAAAAAAGGAAATAGATTTGTGGACCTTAAAACTTCTGTTTATAATTAAAGAATGTTTACCAATAAAACATTTTTTTTTAAATCAGACCAACATTTTACACTGAATGAATAAATGGAAATATATGTCATCAGCATGCCCCATGGATTTATTATAAGGCTTTATAATCCATGGCATGTCCACAAACAAATTAACCTTGTTGATTTTTGTTTTTCGGATGACCGTGGGCCTTTAAGACAAACCCACGTGATCTCGTCGGCGTTACGTCATACACGGACGTGAAGTGGCTGTCATCGTTATCACATCGATGATACGTTTCCATGGATTTTCTGTTCCGAGGTGATACCAAAGATGGTCTATAACTGTTGAGCTGGTGCAGTAACGCCAGCTGAACCATGAAATGTCTTAAATGTCGACAGTGGGAACAACAGAAGCAATCCAGTCCCTCTGTTTACAGGAAAATACAGCAACGGTCACCGACCGTAAGTTAAATGAAGGTATTTTAAAGTATTTGTGTAACGTTAGCTAGTTCCATGTAGCATTACTCCAGGTAATGTCTTCCTTTTTGAGGTGGAATTCCCGCCATAAAATATGGGACGTGGATGTCGACATGTAGACCACCATTATTAAGAGTTTAGAGTCATTTTTAACTGTTGATTTTACCAAAGGATTGATTCGTAATACAAGACACAGACACACGTGTACACATTCAGCTCCTGGACTGACGTAAACAGCCTTTTGACACGATGAATACCTTTCACGCCAGAGCAATCCTTCTCAACCTGAGGTACACCTTCCAGAAAGCAGGCTCCTTTACCAGAACCAGACTCCTCCAGAGCTCCAGGGAATGTTTTGTTAAAAGAGGGCAGATCTTATCCCAGATACCCAAGGTGACGTTGCTATGTTGGGGTGCAGTCAATGCATCATCCTGTACAGCCAGATGCCAGGAAGCAACTCTTCCACATCCAACCGCAGGCAAAAAGTCCCTTGCCAAAGTCCAAGTGCACAAAGTTATATTTTTTCTCCGCCTCAGCCTTCGTGCATTGGTGCTGCTACTCAAATTTGGCCCCCTGCTCCTCCTCTCACCCTTGACTTTGGTGTCCACGCGTTGGGCATCTTGCTGGCTGAGTGCTCTGCTGTGGGTGACTGAAACATCTGGTCCCACTTTCATCAAGCTGGGGCAGTGGGCCAGCACCAGGCGGGACATCTTCCCTCAGGAGTTTTGTGAGCGCTTCTCAGCGCTTCATGTCAAGGTTCGCCCTCACTCCTGGACCCACACCAAGCAGTGTCTCCGGAGGGCTTTCGGGGAGGGCTGGAGGAGAGTTTTAAGGTTCGAGAGCAAAGAGCCCGTGGGTTCAGGATGCGTGGCACAGGTGTACAGAGGCTGGGCGAGGGCGGACCAGGTGGAGGACCCTGCATTCCAGTCGCTGGTGGAAGAGTTGGAGAAAGAAGACTTGCTGGAAGCCTGGGAGATCCCTGGACTGGGTGGAGTAGCCAGGTCCCTGCAGCAGCTCTGGAGGGGGAGTAAGGAGGAGGAGGGCTATGAGGAGAGAGGTCACTTAGAGGAGAGCAGCACAGAGAAGGGGCATCTGATACCTGTGGCTATCAAGGTGAGTGTTAAAATCACAAAGTAGCCTCACTAGAGTATAGTATGTTCATGTTGCAGGCTGGTTGATAATACTGAATCATGCCTTCATGAACTGTTTGTCAGTGCGGACTGTCATGCATGTTGTAGGCCTGTCAGCAGCTGATGCTTATAAATAGTTTCTCTGGTCTCAGGTGATACATCCAGGCGTCAGGAGGCAGGTGGAAATGGACATACTGCTGATGAAAGCGGGCAGTTGGCTCCTGCACTGCCTGCCTGGACTCAAGTGGCTCAGTCTGTGTGAGATAGTAGAGGAGTTTGAGAAGCTCATGACAAAGCAGGTAGGAGTATTCAGACCCCCCCACATTTCAAATGATACAGAATTTTCAAAAATTGTTTGACTTTGTGCTCACCTTATTTGTTAAATTACACATATGAGCCCATTTGTCTTTTTGTGATCAATAAAGACAGCTCTACATTTATTTGGAAGTCTAGACAGAGGTCAGGGTGTAGAAACAACTGAAATGAAAAAGTAAATAACTGAGGTGCCTACATGTTAGGCATATCATATTATATGTACAGCGTGAAAAGAAGTAACCTCCATAGAAAAGAAGTTTAATGATTTCAGTGTTTTTGACTGAACTTTTATTTCAGATTGATCTCCGCTTTGAGGCCAGGAACATCGAGCGTTTCCAGGAAAATTTCCGCAATGTGGATTATGTCAAGTTCCCAACTACTTTACGACCATTTGTCACCAGTTCTATTTTAGTGGAAACTTTTGAAGTGAGTACAGAGGGATTTAAAATCTATAGAAAACACTGACTGCATGAATGAGTGGTACATCGAGCTCCAAATGTACCGTACAAGCAAGTCACACCTATCAGAATATCAATTGCCCACTTCTATACCTATTGAAATATTGTTTTTTCTAGCAAACGTAACCAATGTGACACAATGTCTGTGATTTTCAGGCAACATAGAATTATTCTGGTTAAATGAATATCTTTTATAAATGAGGCCAACATTGTTCAGTTTATTTTCAACCTTTTTGTTCAGGAGAGTGAGCCCATATCAAACTACCTGAGCTCCGAGATTCCTCCGGAGGTGAAACAGAGAATAGCCAGAATGGGAATAGAGACCATGCTGAAGATGGTGAGATATGTCACCTGCTGGACATCAGTTGCATCTGATTGTTACCATCGCTGTTATTTCATAACATGTGTGAATGTGATTTAAAATGATATTTATCTGTTAGATTGTATGTTCACTTACATTGTCTCCATCTATATTTCTGTATTCCAGGTTTTTGTGGACAACTTTGTCCACGGGGATCTCCATCCCGGGAACATTCTGGTCCACTGTTGCAGGCCTCTTCCTGGATCCACTGACAGTGCTGGTGTCTCAGGGGAGGCTCATGGGAAGACTACCCTCACTGACTTGTGGGACACAGTGGTGGTCAGCGTCAGACCAGACCCGTGTCCTTACCAGCTGGTGCTGCTGGACGCCGGCATCGTAGCCCAGCTCAGCGAGAGCGATCTTGCCAACCTCAAGGCTGTCTTCACAGCTGTGGTGCTGCATCAGGTAATGAGGGAACATGCATAAAGTTTAAGTTTTAACTTTCATATATATATATATTCATATATATATATACTGTATATTATATATTAGTATTTTTATATATATATATTATATTATATTGTATATATTTATATTGTATATATTTATATTATATGTATATAATATATATATTATTTTCGATAAAATTTGGTGGAAGGGCGTCGCAGGGGCCAAAGTAGAACCCATTCCATATATCCGGATATTATTTTTCACTTATGTAAATGCTCTTTTAGTTTCATGTTGAATTTGTTGAGTGACTGAAATAGTATTTACTGTTTCTGTGTCTGTAAATGGTTCAGATTAAAAGGAGTGTTACTTGGCCATTACATTTCTTGAATATACTGAAACCTTTTTACTTTACAGGAATGTAGCCGAACATATTTAAAAACTTGTTTTACACATTGCTACATTTTTGACTTTTCCACGGGAAATCCAGTCGGCCTTTAACTCCTCAAAAATTCTTTAAAGTGGCTTTCAAGAAAGGAATGTAATGTGTAGGTGAAAGAAAACCTCCGGCTTGGACTGACTGTTGCTGTGGCTTTGATTTCCTTTCTTCAGGGTGAACGAGTGGCAGAGTTGCTCCTGAATCACGCTCGGGCCAATGAGTGCCAAGACGTGCTGCAGTTTAAGAAGGAGATGGCCCTTCTGGTGGACAATGCCCTCAGTAAAACGCTCTCTCTGGGAAAGGTACTTACCCCGATTTATGCTTTCTTATTATCTTCTCTTCTTAGTGTCTGATTTGTGTTTCTGGGTCGCATGATGATTGCTACCATGATGGTGATGATTATATTATGTTACCACATTAAAACAGAAATGTTGCAATCGTTCTTTGATTGTTATACAATAATACACCATGGTTTGATATCCCGTTTTCTTCTGGTTCTGGTTTCTGTTGTTTGCTTCTTGTGGGCTCTATTACGATTTAATAAGCACTGTTTGCTTTTAATATTTCTGCTTGCTTTCCTGTTTTGACTGTCCCTGTGTAGAAAAACGTAACGTACAAAATAAGCGAGTTTCTCTCAGTGTAATACTCATTCTGTTAGCGGTTAATCCTGCTTTACACAGGCGCATCCATTCTTATCAGAAACATTTCTGGTTAAGTAACTTATACATAGTTTATAGGTATTGGTTTTTTTCATGGCGGACAGAGACTTTAGGAAATAACTGAAGATTACCATTGTTGTGTTTTATTGACTGTGTTTTTGTTGTGTTTGTAGTTCCAAGTGGGTGAACTGCTGTCCAGAGTATTTGGTCTACTCATCAAACACAAGGTAAAATATCAGGAGGTTACATTCCTTATGTTGAACAAACTCTCCTGGTTCAAAACACTACTCTTTGTAGCTTTAAGTGACATTAGGACAATGCTGTTGCCATGGTACTTATAAGGGTTTCTCAAGTAAAAGTATATATATTTTCTTTTTTTTTCAGTTACATTTTTCAGTGCCGACTTTTTAGCTTGAAGAAATGTCAGATTAAACACGGTGCTCTTCATGTTGCTGTTGGGGAGCTCTATCTTGCAAGGCTGCTGCTTTGAGGAGGCCACAACTTGGATGTTATAGGCACTGATGAGACGTGCCAATATAGTTTAAAACATATTCATACCATCTCTTTCTGCATAAAACTGATCGCATCCAATTCAAAGTTGTACATCGATTGCACTATTCACATGGGAAAATTGGCAAAAACAAACTTTGGCACCAACTCTGAGTGCCCAAGATGTCGCCACAGTCCAGCTTCACTAGGTCACATGTTCTGGTCGTGCAATTCACTGAGTAACTTTTGGTTGAATGTTTTCGAAACGATCACATTTGTGGTTGGACAGTAGATCCTAGCCCCATAATTACTGTCTCTGGTGTGTCTCTGTCAGAAGGTCAAATTACTGTTCTTCAGGCAACACTAGCATTTGTAACGCTGCTGGCACGGAGGCTAATTCTTCTGCAGTGGAAGTCAGTTAAACCTCTCTAGTTTAAACACTGGCTCAAGGAAGAACTCTCTCTGACACCGTTAGAGAAGTTGAAATATAATCGGAATAGCTTCCGACAGAGATATATTAAAACCCCTTAGAGGGACTTTATACATGTACTGTATGATCAAATCTTAGACTCCATCTGCAGGCAGAACCAACTGTACTGAACAATTATTGTCATGGAGCGAATAGGTGTGATGACGAGAGCATCAAAAGGATAAAAGCATGTTAAAAGATCGCAAAAGCCACAGAAACAATCATGATGTGATGGGTCTGTTGCAGAAAGGTGGTTTGCTGAGTTATTAACCTCGCTGTTGATCGTTTTTCCAGGTGAAGCTGGAGAGTAATTTTGCCTCCGTTGTGTTTGCCATCATGGTGCTGGAGGGTCTCGGCAGGACGCTCGATCCGAACTTGGACATCCTGGATTTAGTCAAACCTCTGCTGCTAAAGAAGTCTGCCTCAATGCTCTGACACACACACACACACAAATACAGATCTCAAGCACACACACACCGGGCATCTGTAACAACACGCATGTACTAAGCTCTATAGACTATACATATAGTACATCGGTAGATGAGGTACATGTGTATGCTGTATCCTCCTAATTCTATGGTGATGGGTTGTCTTCAAGCTTGCAAGATGCCGCTGTGGATCACCGTCTCATCACCACATTTTAGCAGTGCCCTAAATACCTCATTAAGTTTTTAGTTTGTCATATTTCCACTTTTATCCCTGCTACTCTTGAATTTTTATCATCCCCTGTCTGGTTTAAGTGCGTACATTTCACCCACAGGAAAATAATCTTCTGGGTACGTCTAACTGAGCCTAATGACAGACTGTGTGTTTACATGAGACACCACATGTTTGTTGAGTGCTAATGGACTCAGACACATTGGCAGACACAGATTGCATCAGAGACCATTTGTAGTGATTTAAGATATAAAAGAAAATACTGCAACTACCCCTAGTTGCTATCCAAAGCATGTTTTACTCTTTAATGACCAGTATTGATCTCATGGTGTCTTTTTTTGCTTCACATTTTATTGCATCTGAGATAATGCTATCTAATGATCCACATTTGCTTTAGTGTGAATTACAATCTACTGTACTGTTGACCATGTGAAGGTTGCTAATTGTGCTCACAACTGACCCAAGTCTTCTAACTTTCCATTAAAATAGTGGGAACACTCATATAAATAATGCATATCAATAAAAACGGGAATATCCACTAATTGGTAATGTCTTTCCTTTGTTGCCTCTAGTGACCAGTTGTAAGTTTTCTCACCCTTTTAGTGAGGTTGACTGATGCAGCGTCAAAGCAGAAAGTTCACTACATCAAGGGAACGGGATCCATTAATTTACAATTTTATTAAATCTGTCAATGAAAAACACAGACAAGAGACGCGATTCTGTCAATGTCATCAGGAAGAACAGTCAGCATGGCTGAAAGAGTGAGATCAGGAGGTTTTTGGTGCAAAAAAACTCGTCACATACCCTTTATTGCAAAACTGTTGATTTTCTTTTTTTTTTCTTTTATCACCATCAAGAGCCCAGACAGAGCAGCACTGTTCAAGTAAGGAGGGAGGGGAGAGGTGACAACTGTGTAAAAAAAAAAAAAAATCTTTCAATAATAATAATGATGACAAAAGAAAAAAAAACATCTCTAAAAGACAAACACAATCACCTCAGTATAAGACGAGATTCTGTCACGGTCACAACAACCAGAGAAAAGTTGTTTTCTTTTTTTTTTTCCTCTTTTTTTTAATGAATTAAATAGTTTTTAAAAATATCTCACCATTTACTTATACTCATCTTTTTTCATTTATTGCGAAAAATAGGCAACTGGACTAATCGTGATGATGTTTTTGTGTGTGTCTGTGTGTGTGTGTGTTACAGAGAAATAGAGATTAAGTGGAGAGATATAGTGGAACGTCTTGGAGCGTTGGCACAGAGTAGCAGCAGTGTGTAGCAATGCAGTACTCTCACTCAGCCACCAGGTGGCACAGTTCAGTCTGAACATTCCTCCAGGGCCGGAGCTATGTATCACTGTAGCACTGTATCAGAGGAAGTCAACATATGCCAACAACAGCCTCTGTTTTTTGGAATGATGCTTGTGTGTTGAAACTTTGTCCAAGGTCGCTCATCTGCGTTGCAAGATCTCAGTTCTATGTACAAAGGTTTCAAATCCCTGAAGGACATCTACAAAGACAAGTGCAACCTCCATGTGACCATCCCCTTTCTGGAGTAGCTCAGGGATCAAAAGGTTCCTCTATAGGGAAAAAGGGGGAATAGTACCAATCAGAGAGATCAGGTAAACGTGCCACGACAGGATTCAACAGAATTGTTCTTGGGAATAAAAGGAAATAAAAGGAATGATGGCAGAGGACCCAGATTTAGGAATGTCAAAAGCTGGAGAAGAAGGGGTTGTAACATATTTACCTTCCTCAGAGGGGGCACCAAAATATCCTAACATAATTCTTTCTAACAGAATGTCCAAGAGAGGTGATGAAACAGGAAAGAAAGCAGCGTAATGCACAAATAAAATAACGCATCCATCGTCCGTTTGTCATATCCGTTCATGCTGATCCATCAGTCTCTCCATGCATTTTAAAAATAGTCTTTGAAGACCAAGCAGTCCTCCTCCGTGTTGAATTGATTGTATTTTTGTTTTTTGCTCATCCCGCACTTTTTCTGTCAGTCTTTGTCAGAGTGGCAACTGTCAATGTGGTGCCCCCTGGAGGACTGGCTGCCCTCCAGTTCTCTGAGGTGGCCCCCCGGCAGGAGCATTCAGCTCATTTGCAAGGGGGATAAAGGGGGAACCAAACAGGTAAGAGGGGCTTTTTGGGATTGGATTTGTGGAAGAAATCAGGATGTAAACTTTTAGTCCGATGTGGGTGCTTCCTTCCAAAGTAGGGCGATGAAGGGAAGGAGGGACAAGAGGGCTGGAAAGAGAGGAGAAGAGTCTATGTAGGCAGATCTTGAGCACAAGCACATGCGCTCATTGCCTCTCTCAAAAACACACAAATGTGTCTGTCTTTGAGGCCCTGGCTGTGTAAAAGTCATTGCAGATGGAGCTTCTCATTGACTTTTCTTTCACATCATTGAAAAGATCAGCAGCTCTCAGTGATCCGTGACTGGATCCAAACAAGGTAAAACTGAGAATTCGGAGAAGATTAGATGGAAGGGACTGGCTGACATCTTGACGGCAGAACAAAGCACATCTCTTTCAGACAGAGCCTGACTTCTCCCTTTTACGTGAGCAGCATCCATCTTCAAATGATCTTTTTGGGAGATGTTTTGGAAGACACAGCTACTATGTCATGTTATCTCCATAAGCTTGTCTTTAAATTCCTTTTGGGAACAGATGAGGGGCTTGTGTGGGACTTAAGCCTACTCCGTTAAGCATGAAATGGATGTGTGGGATAGGGCAGGAAAGAATAAGTCTTAATCATCTACTCCGACTGTTTGTCTCCAGCTGTTGTTCCACAGGATGCCACCAGGGGGTGTTGTTTGGGCTAACTGTTGGGGGACAAAGGGAGGAGGCGTCTGATCAGAGATTGTGGCTACGAGTTGAGCCAGGGGTGGTTGAGGCATTCGCCGGCCGAGGCCCTCTTCTCAGGCACCATCTCCAGCATGGGCAGAAGGAAGTGGGTGAAGTGGCCGGCGTCTTCGTGCGCCCAGCCGTACTTCTCAACTAGCACGTCGAACAGGGACCACGGCTTCAGCTTGGTGATGTGCCGCAGCTCGCCTACAGGGGGCGATAGGGAACAGAGTCAATGATAGCGGGACGATGTGGCGGGAAAAATAGTGGCAAAAGTTTAAAGGGTTAGTTCACCAGAATTACAAAAAAATTTAATTAATAAGACTGATGATGTTCGGTATTTTTTTTCACTTATTTTCAACAAAAATGATTGTCTGTGTAGTGAAAGCCTGAAATAGCTTGTTTCTTTGTTATTGTTGTCCAAAAACTATTAAAAACACACCAGTGAGCCACACCGTTGTACTGGCTGACATGTTCCTTCATTATGATGAACATGGGCACTGTGGCTTATTATGTGTAAATTTAACATACGCTGTCTGCTGCTGAAAATATACAATAGTTCACCAAATGTGTATTAATACGCATATGTTTTAGGAAATGACTGCTATATATTTGTGATCAGTAGGAAGAAATTGGCTTAAGGCTGAGTGCCACAGACAGGGTATGGACGTCAAAAAGTATTGAGAGGCAGACTAATGTCTTGTTGGTTTTGTTTTTTTTCATGGAGTTTGTTGAAATAACAATAAAAAGATTAGAACCAGCTTCATCATTTAACTCTAGTGATATCTAGCAATGCAGATACATTTAGTTTTACTTCTTGCCTAAGATATCCATCTCTGAAATGTCTGCCTCCACCCCAGTACAGTTGAGCTGTAACAAAACTTAACCTATGCTGCTCACAGCATTGAACAATTCCATTTAAAGAAATTCAACAGTAACATCTTTTTTTTCTCTTCAAAAAAACACTCAGAATAATACACAGAACTCAGTCAGCAGTCTTATCAGGGACTATTTGTTTTGTAGAAGTTCCAATGAAAACTATTCACATGGTCCAGAGTACGGGTGGGAGAAATCACAAAATTGTGTTCCCATCCGATAGCTAATGTGCTGTAAGAACATGATCTAACATAAGATGGATAGTTTTTTGTTTTTTTTGGTATTGATCCTATTGAAGCTGGCATTGATACTCAATACAAGACTTGGTATAAGTAGCATCTATTCTTCAGGTTACAATCTGGCAACCTCTAATCTAGAGTAACTTTTAAAAGATCTTTCTGTTTCATTTTCAAATCTGCATGGCTAGATTCCACAAGAGGATTTATTTTTTCTATTTTTTTCGGTGAACTGACTCTTTAATCCGATGCCATAGCAGGCCATGATTCTGCAGGCTCCAGCCAAACACTACAGCAGCTGATTTCACTGTTTGAACGTGTGCTACACAGTGAGCTGCTGTAGTGACGGGGTAGAGTAACCTGTACAGTTATTGGCTGAGAACCACAAGAACGGAGAGCGACAGGTGGCTAGAGAGACAGACGAGTGGCGATGCAATGGACACAGACAAGGAGAGGAAGGTGTTCACTATCAAAGAGAGGAGGAAAATGATTGGCTGGGAGCACAAGACTGACAGACGAAAAAGAAGTATGAGAGGATGATTAATGATCAAGACCAAAGGGTCAGTTAAATCCATGGCTGCCATGGTAACCTCTCCTTCCTATACACTGATTGGAGAACACAAGATGGGAGAAAAGACTAAATATTTTTTTTTGCATTAAAGCTTGTCACAAATGACTGTAGGTTTTTAATTGTTAAGTCTGTATTCTTATAAAACTATGTTTCAATTATTTTGTCTCCAATCACTGTATCTACTCCCCCCCCCCCCCCCCTCCCCCCAAGTTCAATACAGGTCAGTGTGCATGAAAGAAACGAGGTAATGAAGCCGCTCGATTGCACCGCACGGCCGAAAGCAGCGTGGCAGACAGGAGAAGCCCAGAGAGACAGAGCGAGAAAGTCAGACCAGATTAACAGAGCGCCAAGGGATAAAAGGGAGAACATTGAGACATCAAGTGCAGGCTCAGACCTCAGAAAGAGACAACATCAAAGGCAGAATATTCAGGTCTCATGACACATTATGAAGAAGATATGAGCAGAAAGGGAAGGAGATCAAGAAAAAAGGAGAATAGATGATAGTGCAAGGGGTCATCGGCTGTACCAAACACAGATCCATACACTTACCGGGCTCAAAGAAGAGCAGAATCAGAGAGTGTGTGACACACTTAAGACCTTAGATGCAGTTAAGCCTTTCTGTTCTGCGAGTGTGACTTTACTGTCATTGTTATTGGTAATCCTGCTTTCGTTATTTTATTGCCAGAGTAGACTAGCTCCATCTTTAAAGTGTGGAGGCTTTTGCTCACCATTAAATTATTGATTCAGACTTCAATATACAATCTGTAGAGATTATTACTTCAGGCTTAATTGGTTGTTTTGACTCTGGTTATTTCACAAATCAATTGCTGATAAGAACATTATAAGGCAAAACATCTGACTATCTATTGCTGGTTGGCTGAAGTCTATATTAAGATAATACAGATTTTTTTCTCTGATTGTGGTGAAGTAGATGATTAAGACAATCACATCAAAGTATGTGAATGGTATACTTAGTAGGGCTGGGCGATAAGGTAGAAATCAGTATTACAATATCAAGGATATATTTCAAACACCGCTTCCATTATGTCACAACATGAGAAATATATGCAAAATGACATGTAAAAAAATGCAATTGATGTTCCAAGGCATAAACTGTCTACCACTATTATATAAACTTCCAATGTGTATAAGAAAACCTTCAATAACTAATTGTTAGTTTTTCATCACTGTTTGCTTGGATTCATGAACAGAATTTAATAAAAATGTCTTTTTTTGTTATGTATGTTTTAGAATGCTTGTAACTTTACCAGTGAGCATGTTTTTGTGAATAATGTCACTTTATGTCTTTTCAGCAACAACTCCTTTCAATCCAAGAAAATGTTCTCCAACGGGAGACATAAAAGTAACCTTAACCTGAAAGCCTGAAACTCAAAACCAAAGTGTTCATATCGTAATGATACAATACCAATAAAAATCAATTAATGAATTATCGCCCAGCCCTACAATTATTCATGCAACTTTTGCTGTGATTGACAACTTACCTGAAACTATCTGAAGTGACAGATCACTGTGGCAGCACTACACACTTTACGACCCCTGCAACAGAACTACCCTACCCTACACCTAACCAACCTCTAACCACGGTGTTGTTTACCTTTCTTGGAGAAAAACTCTCGGCTGTACTTCCCGGCAGCGAACACTTTGCGTGGTACCTTCCCAAGGAGCTCCATGATCAGAGCGATGTGGTCTGCCCACCACCACATACATCACAGAGGGAACAGGCACGGTTCAGCATTACAACATGCACACACACATCAACACGACTGGCTGTATGGGACTGACACACACTGCTGCCTTGGGGTACGTGGACACGCGTGAGGATTTTATAAGATTGTTCTCACTGTTCGGTCTCAATTTCAATTAATACATCCAATTATTGCTCAAATCAAATCCACAGAAGCATAAGCTTTGAGTTTATATGGGGCCCCGACTGTCTGGTAGTGTCCATGTCTGTCCATTTTAGACATCTGTGTGTCCCAGTCCCACCAGCTCTCTGGCCAGCGCTACCTCTTCGGTTGAAGAACTCCCGGGAATATTTTCCGGAGAGCGCAAAGTGCCTCGGAATACAGCCCAGCAGCTCTATGATGTGGGCTATGTGGTCTATGGAGGAGAGAGGGAGGTGGGAGGGAAGAGAGGGGGAAGGAAAAAGGAAGAAGAAGATGCAAAAAAGAGAAAGGGAAAAGACAAGGAAGGGGAAACTTAAATGAAAGAGAAGGAAAGATAAAAGTAAGGAAATTGTAAAGAGGGTGGATTGTGGATAGGAAGATAAAAACAGGGACAGGAAGTGACAGATAGAAGAAGAAAAAACACAGGTGTCCGGGAGGAATAAAAAAGGGGAGAAAGGAAAGAAAAAAGAGACAGTCACAGACAGTAAAGGAGAAAAACCTGCATTAGTGAGCTGTGCCTCCACAGCAGAGGTGATGAAATGAAATGATCAGCCGTGGAATAAAAGTGGCATGCATTCAGATTCAGAATGAAATAAACTAGAACCCAAAGCTAGATTTTCAATTTGGTCTCAACGGTGGGAGATCAAAGGTGTAAATTATGATATAACTGACACTGGATTATTGCCTGTGCAAAACATGCAAAATGAGGTTAACTGTGTGCCACATGCAATGAGAAAAATAACACAATGAGCTGGTAAGATCAAAGCTCCCAGGAGATGAAGAGATAGAGGTTAGGATGAGGGTGAAAATATAGGGACTGTATCGCTTTATAGTGTAACATGTGACCGGGATATAGGTGCACATATACTCACGGGATACAGTAACTGGCTAATGTTGCTCTCATGCTTCAGTTACTAACTGTCACCGTTTTACAGTTTCTTGGAAACTGATCCATTATGCTGCAAACGTCTAGACATTGAGCACAATGACAGGAGTTGTGTGAGCTCTCTGTGTATCAAAACCTTTGAACAATTCAGGTTTAAGCGTACAGTTGAGTGAAGATGAGTGGAGGCATAGCAGCAGAATAAAAGGACAGAATTTACAGTTGACAGTGGATAGGGGGATTTGGGAAGAGGGATAGCTATAGTTTAAACTAAGCTGACTTTGGCCATTTTCTTTTGATCAATTTACAATACAATTAAATTGTTAGCGATCTATCACAGTTTTTGTCCATTGTTCAGATGCATTGTTAGCCCCACACTTATGTAGATGACATGCTTACAAAACAAAAAAAGTGCATGCTTAAAACTGTCCTGTGCATCAGTGTTTTTCAAACTTAATTGCTAAAAGTTAAGGGAATGCATTTGAAGCTGTGACTGCATCACTGCATGTTAGAGTACAGTTAGCAGCAATGCATCTGAACCATGGAGAGCGCACAGACACAAAACGACACATTACATTTTTAATTAGAACACTTCATAAAACATTTAAGACACCTCGTTTACGTTGAACATTTTCCCTCAATACTAGCTATTTATATGTGAAATAAAATGTGTGTGTGTGTGTGTGTACGTCAAGAAATTGAAATACTCACCCTCATCACGGGAGTAGTCCTCTCCAGAGTGGGGCTCAAACAAGTAATCTCCAGTAGCCAGCTCAAAAGCCTACAAGTGACCAAATAAAGGACTTTACTCAAGTCTATACCGAGTGTGTATAATTCAAAAAGAAATATTAATTATGTATGTACTGTATATATGTATGTGTCTTTACCATGCAGGCAGTACTCCAGATGTCTGCAGGAGTGCTGTAACCAGCTCCTATCAGGACTTCAATGGAACGGTACTGTCTCGTCTGGATGTCCTCTGTAAAGTGCTTGTGCTGTACAGAGAAGAGGAGAGAAGAGGAGAGGAGAGGAGAGGAGAGGAGAGGAG
>CALSCE010009442.1:6121280-6136587 GCA_943593645.1 Bovichtus variegatus
GAGGAGAGGAGAGGAGAGGAGAGGAGAGGAGAGGAGAGGAGAAGAGAAGAGAAGAGGAGAGGAGAGGAGAGGAGAGGAGCGGAGAGGAGAAGAGGAGAGAAGAGGAGAGAAGAGAAGAGGAGAGAAGAGGAGAGAAGAGGAGAGAGGAGAGGAGATGCACTCGTCAATAAACCAAATTCCCTAAATCTGTTTTTATTGTTTTTGAAATTAACCAAGAAATGAGACAACAATGACCAATGATTTTGCCTAATTAAATTTCATTCATTTTCATCTTTACTATGTTGTGATTCTGTGTCCCTTTTGGGAATAGTCTGCAAACTGTTACTGAAAAAGGGGGCTCCAAATACAACCTATTGTACTGGGATGATCTAGTTAGTGTTACACTTCTTCTCCTCTTCCTCTTCTTCTTCACCTCCTCCCCTTTAAATGATCTGGACCTATGAGAATCTATGAGACCAACAGCGACCAAACCTCCCAGATGGGTTTACAATCTCAAATAGTGCTGTTATAACCACATTTATGTTTTGAAAAAAGAAATAACAACAAAAATTGTCAAGTAAACTTGATAACCTATGTGAAGCCACCTTACTATTTAAATGAAGTTGGAATGTAAATAATTACATTAAAGACAGCTGTGACTCCAGTGTGTGGGTACTCTTTGGATTGCAATTTCATTGGTTAATAAAGCACCGACAAAGAGTCCAGTCAGATCCTTTTTACACAGACACATGCAAAAGCGACCTTTACAAGTTTGAATGTCAATAATTGTAATATATAATTAAGACAATTTTTACCCCCGTGCTGCTGCTGCTTCGACAAAATGTAAAGGCTTCAACTGTGTGTTTAAAAATGAAAGCAGTATCACGTAATATCAAATCCCAAATACTGTGTCTTACCACCCAGCAGGCATTTCCAAGATCAGCGATTTTGACTCGAATAGACTCAGCATTGCGCGGGTCTAGTGGGTTGATCAGGAGATCTGCAGCTCTGGCCCTGACTGGGAGAGGATGAGTGGGAAAGAACAGGGTTAACACAGTAAGAACATATAAGAAGAGTTACACACTCTCGTGTCCTCATAGACATTTATTATAGACCAGGGACTCTTCAGCTTTTTCAATAAGGATCCAATCCTAACTTTACATTACATTAATGTAATGTAATCCTAACCTAGTCCTGATGACCTATTTAGAGTGTTGTTTCACTGGCTTTGCGTGGTGTTTTCACCTGTGCTGAGAACATTTTTGTTTAAAATCCTTATTAGGCTCTGGAGATGTGATCCTGAAAATGACCCTACAGCTAGAAAGTTAGAGTCCAAGTTAATGATAATAAAATGAACGCTGTGGGTGGATGAGTAATGGTGGTGGTGAGTCATTAATAATACCCAGAGGAGATATGTGGACACGAAAACGTGATAATGAGCAACTGGATTTTCTTCACAGGCAACTATAATGTATAAGATAGAAAATCAAAACACAGTGATGGTTATTCATTTTTCTGCCGATCCTTCACCTCACCTAAGATCTCAATTAATTATCATTATGCTTTTTTCCTTTATCTATCCAAACAAATTCCCATTTACATGTAGATGCAAATTTCTTTTTTCAATAGAGACTTTGGCAAGAAGGAAGCATAAATCAGGCAGCAGAAAAAGTATATTACAGTAGTTTTTTTTATGCATTTAACACTAACTCTGAACATTGAACATTGGAATGTTCAATGAATGAACCTCAGTTATTATCCCTTACATATTGAACACTTTGGGGCTCCATTATGGATCTCTTGAATTTATAAATCAGTAATTATGCGTGTGAAAATAATAATTCTGTGTGTGTAGATCAGTGGATATACAGTAAACATGTCTTACCTTTGGGTGTGTCTCCCGTGCTCGAGGAAGACACAGTGCGACTGCGGTCAGCGGTGGGGCTGTTGAGTGACGGGCCTGTCCCAATGTCTGCCATTCCAACAGAAATGGGGTTTCCCGGCAAAGGATCCAGGGGCAATTCGGGGAAGAGAGGCATGATGGCCCTATGGCGGTTACTGCCACCATTGGTCAGCACAGGTTCGCCAAGGTCGCCGTTATACATCTCATAACCGGAGCTGAGAGAGTTGTCCCTGTCCGTGTAGCTGAGCTCGGACTCCACCAGGGGGCAGAGGAGAGTCTCGCAGGTGGAGGAGGGAGGCGGAGGATTGCCAGGGTTTGGTTTCAGCCCCTCAGATCCCAACAAAACGTGCCCGTTGGTTTTGGCTGAATTGCTTTTGTTGTTGTGGGGTTTGATGGGGGAGGTGGTTTCCGTGAGGAGTTCCGTGGTCGTGTCGTCATCCTCGTCTTCCTCATTCTCATCTTCCTCCTCCTCCTCCTCCTCCTCCTCCTCATCCTCCACCTCCTGCTCCTTTGACCCCTCTTCCTCTACCACTGCCTCCTCCTCTGTTTTGTTCTCACTCTTTGGCTCCTCTGCTTCATTTTCCTCTCTTTCAGTCTCTTTCTCCTCTACCTCCTCCTTCTCCTCCTCCTCCTGTTCTTCTTCTTCTTCTTCTTCTTCTTCCTCCTCCTCTTCCTCCTCTACCTTCTCCTCCACCTTCTCTTCCTCATTCTCATCCTCTGCCCCTTTTAATCCCTCCTCTTCCTCCTCCCCCTCATCCTCATCCTCCTCCTCGTCATCCTCCTCCTCCTCATCCTCCTCCTCCTCCTCCTCCTCCCCCTCGTCCTCTACCTCAGCTTGTGTTGAATCTCCATTGCCCTCATCTGTTTTGGGGGGAATGGGGGCCTCTTTTTCAGCGGTAGGCGTGGGCTCCTCCTCCTCCTCATCCTCCTCCTCCTCCTCCTCGTCTTCCACCTCCTCACCGGGGTCGTCATCAGTGATGCGGGGTGCCTCGCTCTGCTCCTGGGGAGGCGCCGCACCTAACATGGAGGGAGCAGAGAAGAAACAGTTAAGAGAGGAAGTGGGTGGGAAGGAGATATAAACGCAATCAAAGACAGTGTAGGCAGTGGATAAAAAGGCATGAAAAGAGATGGTGGAGAAGGAGGCACAAGAGAGAAAAGGAGAATGAAAGAAACAGAAGGTGAAGAGACAGAAGGTGGAGGAGGGAGACGGAGAAAGACTGCTCTCTTTTTTTTTTTTTTTTTTTTTTTTGTGAATCAGCCTAGCCTCCCATACACAGTTCGGTTAGCGTGGGCCGAGTGGTTGGAGCCAATCCACCTCCTATTCATTCACTGACAGACTGCATGGAACTACATACACACACTCACTCACACTCACACACACTCACTCACACTCACACTCACTCACACTCACTCACGCTGCACATCTTTTCTTTAGAAAAAAAATCATTTTGCTAGTTGTTGACAACCTGAATACAGTAAAAAGAGCAAACCTAACCTAAATACGTTGCTGACTTTTCCTTCACAGTGCATTGCACGTAAAGAAAGAAAGGATTGTACCCCACACTGTTTGAGTTATTAATAAATGCCTAAGCGTCAAGTATGTTAAATAAACTAAAAATAACAAACTGGTGACTTTAAATGAATGCAAAGTAGAATATGCTTAGATTCCTTCGAGGAGACAAGAATCAAAGATAGGATTCAACCAATATGAGCTTTTTGAAAGCTGATACTGCCATAAAAAACACCTTTTTGTCTATCTCAATATTTAGTAAAGCTATGTAAGGCTTATTCAGACTATGTATACAACATTGTTATACAATAAAGAAATGCATTCCACACTTTTGAATACACTCAATGTGTTCCTGTGATTCACACTGAATATAAACATAACATGCGTTTGTTAAGAAACTCCACAAGGCACCTTTGTCTACTAGACCACCAGCTCTGCTCTAAAATACACATTTATCAATAATGCATCATGTGGTATTTATCATATTGAGGGTAGACAGCATTTATGCATGATATTGTATTTTAATAAAGTCCTCTATCTGTCTAACCCTGGTCTGAACCACAGCACTCAACCTGGGAAAACTTGATATGACTCACATGTATGATTAGTCAACCTGATGGGCCTCTCCCTCTCTCTCTCCCTCTCCCTCTCTCCTCCCTCCTCCTCCTCCTCATCTTCCCCGTCCTCCTCGTCGTCATCATCCTCGTCACTCTCTCCCAGAGCCATGCTGGGGCCCAGCTGCGGTGGCGGCGGGAGCAGGTTGTGTTCATGCTCCCCTTTCTCTTCCCAGTCTTTAGCTCTCCCCTCCTTCTTCTCGGCCTCTCTCTCCAGGGCTTCGATCTCCAGCATCCGCCTCTCCAGCAGCTCCGCCTGCCGCTTCTGCTTCTTCTTCAGCTTCTTCTTCTTGTTCTTGGAGATCTTCCCCACCTGGGACAAAAAAAAAAGAAAATGGACAGGAGAGGGAGAGTCACAAGGGAGGCATAACAAGGACTAAAAAGTTTTTATTTTTTATTGTGTGTTATGATTTGTAATGTAAGTAATGTCCACTAACACTTCCGCTTTATATTGATAATAAATATCAGCACATTTTAAATGTCATATAATCACCGTCCAATAAAAACCATGTATCTCGAAATATTCAGATTTTTGAAAAATGCAGCTAATCCGAGGGATCTAGTTTTCATTTACGGGCCTTTATCAAAACTTCTTCTCTCAACCAGCTTCTTACTCTGAACCGCAGCGGCCTACTGTACATGAGCACACACACTGTTCTGCCAAAGGTAAATCTGTTTTGTAGGAATGATCAACTCTTAATAAATACCTAAAAAATATTTAACATGTAACAAAGAAATATTCAAGATTTGAAATTAGGTTAGAACATTGGACCATATGAAAAATGAGGTCACAAAGCTGAGAACGATTATTTTTCTTATTTTATGATTATATTTACGTTTTGGAGATACATGGTTTTCACAGGACAGCGCTAGTATAGAAATATATTTTTTAAATGCTTATTTTCGTCAAGTTTCTCAGACAGGGACATTCAATCAAACTCATTATACAATTTTACTGCATCTAGCACGAAATTTTGTAAAGTCTGGAAATTGCTGCAACTCCATTTATTGGAGATTCATCAAACAAACATCGTTGCTAATGTAGAGTGGGAGGAGCTTTGAAACCAGTTTTAAAAAAACTGCTAAAAAAGAAATGTTGAGGATTGCCTCTAGCAATGACAGAAACAACACCAAACAGTATGAAATGCTGTATGGGCCTTCTTTTTGACTTTGTGTGTGTGTGTGTGTGTGTGTGTGTGTGTGTGTGTGTTTATGTTTGTGTGTGTGTGCGTTCCTCTCATTGTATACTCACATCTGTTGTACTCACCGGTTTGAGCTGGGGGGCTGTGCTAACTGAGAGGCAGAAAAACAACAAAAGTCAAAAGGCTTCAAAGTTTCACCAACATCAATCCGTCACACACCCGAGTTCACACCACGTTCAATATTCCACTCGCCTGGAAGATGAAGTTAGGTTTTGTACATGTTCCCTTTATGGAACTGATACGTACGGAATATGTAGGTGATGTGAGAGAATTGCAAACAAATGATGAAAAAGATGGGAGATCCACACTCCCACAACCTTATTCTCTTGTCCCAGATCCATAATATTAATGGTTTATTCTTCTCATGCCTGAGAGTGTAGCTCCTACATAGTACAGTATTCTCTTACCTCAATCATCTGACACCAATCAAAATGTGGATAGTTAAACTCAAAAGAGTACAATTATACTTAATATACATACAAATATTCATTAGGTATGAGCCAATTTCCAGACATATTTCCAAATTAAATACGATCAATCTTTCACATTTTCCATAATTTGGTCTCTTAATGTCTCTTGGTGCACGTTCAACAGATAAAGCGGTGCACAAAACATTCATTTTTAGAATTGACTGAATCAATTTAGTGTCAGAGGGGTTCCAGCTCAGCAGCTCAAGGAAGTACCGTAATATATCAAACACCAAAAATAATTACTAAATAAACTTGTTATAACACAAACAATCCAAAGTACGTTGCCAATTTCGTCCTACGTACCTTCTCTTCTAAAAACACATCACAAATGTCAAATGAAACAAGCAGTAATAAAAAAACATTAAACTATAAAACGCACGTCTGCACTTATGCTAATGACAATAAAACATTTTATTTATTTTGCCTCTTCAATCAGAGAACAGATAATATCACCACCGAGCACTCCTGTTTTGACGGTTGATGGTTTTTGTGCCTCACTTAAATTGTGAAGAAATGTAAGCAGTATAATTGGTTACCCTAAGGCACAAAGAGACTCCATCGGCTGATGCAAGCAATTGACAGCTTATGGAGGAGGGGGGGGTTCACCGGGAGGACAGGGTTCATGTCGAGTTTGTCAAGACTGTTTTTTTATAAAGAACTTGATGTTTTCAGTGGAGGAACTTGGTGGCAGGAGATGAAAAAGCAAGATATTATTTTCGTCAAGTTTGGCATTAAAAAGGCAAGAAACTGAGGAGGCACGAAAGGCTTCTCTGTGAACCCTCTTTCTTTACTGAGCACTTATTCCATATTAAACATGGAGGTTTTTCCATTCACTAAACATTTCACACAAAAATATTGATTGCATTATTGACGATTACGGATTTATTTGCATCTACTATAAATACCAATTTCAGATCAGGAAAATTAGTTTTACCTCAAATAAAAGTGTCTATGAAGAAGCTACACATCTTGCATAAATAAAACACAGCAAACGGACTGCACTGCATGCTTGGTTTCTGTGGAGCTATGCTGCTACCACGGTTAGATAAACCGTCCAAAAAGTTTAGTTCTTTCTTTGACGTTTAATTTACCAAGTAAAATAAACGCTAACTTGGTAGCAACGTTTTGGGGAAAAAACCCATATGTAAATGTGATATTTCTGGAAATACCAATTTAGCCTTGTTGCTGAGAGATAGGGAAGAAGTTCAGTCTCGCTCACGTGTGTACGCTAAATATGAAGCTTTCTGAAGCAGCCGGTTAGCTTAGCTTAGCATGAAGACTATAAACAGCTAGCCTGTCTAGCCTCTCCTCATCGAACTCTCAGCAACAAAGCACATTTCCCAAAATGTTGCATTGTGTCCTTTAAAATACACATCGTGTGAGTGTGAGTGTTTGTGCGTCTACCTGCCGATCCGGAGGGTGGGGGGGCTCCAGCTTTCTGCCATTCAGTCGCCTCCATGGCCATACGCCTAACAAAGGCGTCATCTACACACATCAGGATGTTCTCTGGCTTGATGTCCGTGTGGATGATTTTACATTTAGTATGGAGGTAGTCCAGACCCTGCAGGACCTACAAACACATTCAGATAAACAGACACAGGTTTTATCAGTGAAAAACATGCTCACACTTCTCGTTTAAGCATTTATACACTCTATTAAAAGAAGAAATGCAGACAAGGCCTCTATCGCTGTTGAGCCCTCCTTCTTTATCTCTCTCCCTTTCATTCCTTCTCTCTTTCTCAGAGCCAAATTAGCCATTCTTCTCATGCTTGTCATTCTCTGAGGGCAGAGAGGAGAGGCTGTTGATGTTTATGTTTCATTCTTTCTCTCATTTGTTTCTATCCAGAGGCTTTGAGATTAAAGCGGGGAACAGTCTCATTTAATTTCTACTCATCTTCAGTTTTGGCTTTCAAGAGGCGAGAGGCTGGCAGCGGCTGAAACGGATCAACAACTTCACATGCTCATCAGGTGGCTGAGGGGAAAATGCCTGAAAGCACTGCATCTTGGGATGGCAGTGGCACTGAAGGGTGAGGGGCACAATAGCGTGCACTGTATTTTTAGGACCAAGTATTGGATTGGATTGCTTGTACTTCATACATTATAATTCTACATCTTTTTTTTTTTCACAGAATAAGAAAAATACCCCCAACTACGAAGTCAAATCTCTCTATCTATCAAAACTATCAAGTGACTTTTCGAATTGCTATGTTTTAAGTGTTTTGAAAGAGGCAGTCTATGAAGAAGCTACACATCTTGCATAAATAAAACACTAAGCAAACGGACTGCAGTGCATGCTGGGTTTCTGTGGAGCAGTTCGATAGACCGTCCAAAAAGTTTTTTCTTTGACTTTTAATATACAAAGTAAAATAAACGCTAACTTGGTAGCAACGTGTTGGGGAAAAAACCCATATGTAAATGGGATATTTCTGGAAATACCATTTTGGCCTTGTTGCTGAGAGATAGGGAAGAAGATCAGTCTCGCTCACGTGTGTACGCTAAATATGAAGCTTTCTGAAGCAGCCGGTTAGCTTAGCTTAGCATGAAGACTATAAACAGCTAGCCTGTCTAGCCTCTCCTCATCGAACTCTCAGCAACAAAGCACATTTCCCAAAATGTTGCATTGTGTCCTTTAAAATACACATCGTGTGAGGCAGTCGATAAGCATGTCTTTGTCCAGACAGAGGCCAGGAGAGGAACACTGAAGAGCCTCTGCCTGACCTGACCTCTGAGCATCAGTGAGGTTGACAATATAAACTATACTACAGTATATGACAGGATTAAGCTACTGTATGTTCACCTATCTCACTTCAAAATTCCATATGAATACAATGAAAATGGGAGTTTTCTACCAGCACTTAAACACAACATGCATTTGTGGATTGTATAAATTGAATTTGTTTGTAGAAAGGAGGATGAATTTGTGATCATGCGTGTATCAACATCATCATCATATACTGTACATTTTTAGATATGGTTCTTAAATGTGTCGCATTAAACACAGATTTGTAAGTATTATTATCAGTAGATTTGTCTTCACATTGAAAAGCCTTCAGCACAACAATTCTGTAGATACTGCACATGATGCAGTTGTAATTGTGTGTTAAATGTTATTTAAAACATGCAAATGGGAAATATCATCCTCAAGTAAGGATACGGCTCCATTCAGAACATTATTTATCCAAATCTTGCAAAAATACCGTACATAATAGTCTATAAATAAATGTGGTCTTTGTGTGTGTGTGTGTGTGTGTGTTTGTGTCTATACCTGTTTGATGATGCTCTTGACACATGGCAGCGGCAGACCTTGGTAGTTGGATTTAATAATCCACTTCAGCAGGTGGTGACCTAGCACCTCGAACACCATACACACATCTGGGATGGACAGTCAAGGACTCACATTATCATACCTCTGCCACACACACATGCACATGCACAGACAAACACACACTCTTCTGATTGGGATACGTATGCCGTTGACTCCAGAGATCTTGAAGTCATCTATCAGCTGAACCACCATGTCCTTGTTGGGGTCGCCGGGGTCGCTCTCTCTCACCTGGGGGACAAGAGGACAAAGAGATGAGGCAAACATGACAGCAAGAAGGAACAAAAGATGGAGGAGGACACAGATAGGATAAAAACAAAGAATATTGAAGGAGCAGGGACAGGAAACGAGGGAAGGAAAAGAAAGAGATAAAATGGGATGACTGAAGGAGAATGAGAAAAAGAGAGCAGGGAGAGAAAAGGATAGGGGAGAGGGACGTGGGAGAGAAAGATGCTGAAAGATGGACCGTAACTGTCCTCTGCACCCAACATGCAAGATAAATGACCAGTGTATCTTTAGAGTTTCTTGTTTCTAAGGTAGGGGAGATGCAAGGTGTGAAGAGGGGATGAGAGGAGGGAGGAAAAGAGGGAAGAACAGGAGGGAAGGGATATTAGGAAGATGAAAAAAGGACGAGAAAATAGAGTAGAAAAAAGTTTTTGATGAGAAGAAGTAAAAAGAAAGAGGAACAATCAAAAGAACAAAAGGAAGATGAAAAGAATGAGATTCCCAAACACTTAAATGTCAAACTAATCAGATTCTCACACATCGCAGCAGCTTGATCTCATCCAGGGCCGTCTCTGTGTAATGCTGGGCGCTCTTCACCACTTTCATGGCCACAAAGTTCTTCACTCTGTAATGAGAAACACAGATACGCGTCGTCATTTTCGACATGTTTCAACGTGTTGTTTAAGCCGGCAATGCTGATTAATGTGTCAGCATAAATATCCGTGACCAACATCATAATGCCATGATTTCACGTTTTTCTCTCAGCTATCGTTAACACTGCCCACACTGCCATAGGAAACACAAACGTGGCATTTGATAATATCACTGACATGTCATCACTTTTTGAGTTGATGTGACAAACTTGTTAGCAAACAGTTGCCCATTGACACAATTGCTTAGCAAAATGATCTAAATTATCATTCATTTGTGTAGTGGTTCTTGACACCCAACAAATATAAATCCAGTGTTCACTCTCTCTAAGCTCTGTTTGTGGTCTCTACCAACTCCTATCTGTCTCTTTAGCCGCTAAATGCTTCACTATGTTCACCAGCTAGTCGCTAACCCCGTGGGTCTAACGTTTGGTACAGAGCAGAAAGAGTCACACATCCGCCTGCTGTGGTCGACAACAACGCTACGAGAAGGGTGAGATGGAGCAGAACTGTGAAGTTGTAAACACACTGAATATAACCTTTGTTAAGGGCTGCAACTGGCTGTATAGTGTGCGTAATGTAACCCAACTCTCCAACTCACTACTTTATGACCACCATTAGTGTAATTAACACAAGTTACATGAGTAAATGAGAGTGTGCGTGCATGTGTGTGTGCGCGCGCGAGTGTGTGTGTTAGGGAAAGGTGACACTGGGTTGATGATACCGTCATCCATCTATCCAGCCTGGTTGCTACGTGAACACAGAAGAAACAACGCTATAGTGCAAACGGATGGCTTTGGTGCCCGTGCGCGGTGGTGTTGGTTGCAACTGTCGTCGTGGAAACGTGCCAGCTCGTGTCAACAGGTGCATGTGTGTGATGTGTGTGGTTTACAGTATGTGATGTGTGTGTGTATGAGAGGGAGAGCAAGGTGAAGTGAAGGACTGCAAGAAGAGCCTGTGTGTGTGTGTGTGTGTGTGTGAACTCGTGCTAGTGTGTGACGAGGTGGCTTTTTCTGGATCATGATGTGTTTGTGGTGCGTATGTGTGTCATGTGAGTGTACTATACTGTGTGTGTGTGTGTGTGTGTGTGTGTGTGTGTGTGACTCACTGTATATCCCAGCATAGCCATACGGTGGAGAAGTGGCCCCACCCCAATTTCCTGATCACATGGTACCTCCCGTTGAACAAATCCCCGATCTTCACCGGATGGTACCCTCCTGAGAGGGATAAAGAGAGAGGATGAAGGTTACAGACTGTTAGTGATAACCAGGCAATGACATGAAATCCATTAGTGAGGAAGAAGTGCAGGGAGAGCAGCAGAGAGGGAGGGAGGTCAAAAAGATAGAAAATGTAACGGGAGAGAAGTGTTTTTGATTAATAAAAAAAGAAGAAAGAAAAAGCAGGAGGACAGTACAGCACAATCATTACTAGTGGCAGGTAGCATTTAGTCAGTGAAGCTGTGAAGACACAACAACACTTTCTTAAATGCTCCATTTTAGACCTGGGAAATAAGAACATTTGACTAAAAGATATAGTAGTTGTGATCGTGAGTGTTGAAACATAAGTTCACATAACTAATAAATCAGCCACTATTTTGATAATCATTTGAATCGTGTTTTTTTAAGTGAAAACGCTGGTTCAATATTTGCTGGTTCCAGCTTCTGAAATGTGAGGATTTGTTGCTTTTCTTGATATTACGATAGTAAACTGAATATTTCCCGACTGTTTGTCACACAAAAAAAGACATTTGAAGATGTCACCTTGGATTTTGAGAAATGATAATGTTGGTTCAACATCACATAGAGTAATTCCGACTTTATGATAGTAAACTCCAAAAAGTTACCTTTCAGAAGAGACCAGGATCATGATGTGAATCAAAAGGAATTCAAGAACAATAACCATGTTATTATGTGTGTCACTGTTGGGCTCGTGTACACAAAACGGAAGAGCTTATTAGGAGGTAAATAATTCAGTAATTCTTTGTAATGCTTCAAACTGGAGCTGAATATGTTTACCTCAATGAGACATCAACTTCCTCTTTGTTGTTGCTACAATGACACCACCAGCTGGCAGAGAGCAAAGTCTTGCTTGCCAGGGTTACATTTGTTGTAGGTGTATCTTATTGAACACAAACTTGGTGAATTGTGTAATTTTAAATAAAATAGCCCAGACACACAAGAAGGGTGAGCAGGCCAAACTATGTGCACAGAACAGGACAATGAATACTACTACTGCTACTACAGCTCATAATAATATAATAATACACTATATATGCATTTATTTAGGGTTACAACATGCATTATATGGTATTTATTTTCTTAAAATGTTAATAAATGAGTAAATAAGCTACAACGTGAAGGGCTTCATGAGTATAATCACTTGTTTTTAACGGAGAGCCAGGGAAAAGAAGCCAAAAGACATAACAGAGCTGTTGTATTTTCTCTTTTCTTTTAGTCTTTCATCTTACTGAAGAGTTTTTCTCCAAAATGTCATGACGTATTATAGCACAATATGCTTATAAGACATCATGGTATGTTTAGAGTGATAACAGCAACATTTTAAAGACGCCGCACTACTTTTTTCCTACAGATGTCGACTGGTAAGTGAAGTGTAATGTTCTACGGTGTTTATGGAATGGGTGTAGCATTTTGAAACAGAGATTGGTAATGCAAATGAAGCTCTTAGCGCACAGCACAGCCTTTGGCATCCTGAGCCACTGCAGGAAACTACACTGCCGCTCCTTTCTGGCTACAACTAAACAACCTTGAAACGCTGGTGTCACAACTACTGAGTGTCGCACACTGATGGCTACAACGACACTGCTGCACATTACATGAAGACGGTAGGAGAAATGAGGAAAAGCATTACAGACATAAGCAGAGAGAGGAGACAGTGTGAGACCTTGTTGAGCTCTGTACGACAGATGTAGAGAGTGGAAGTAATGGGATGGGACAGATGACTTGGGTGTGTGTGGGTCTGTTTGTCTGTGTGTCGTTCTGACCTTTGCAGTAGTCTGCGGGGTCCTCCTGCTCCTCATCATCGGAGCCCAGGATCTCCTCCTCCGGCTCCGGGGGCCCTGCCGGCTCAGGGGGAGGCGGTGGGGGCGGTGGGGGAGGAGGGGCAGTCACCGGGGCTTTCTGCTGGGTCTCAGGCCTGCAAACACAAAAGAGGGACGGAAGTTAGGTAACTGATCGGGTAACTTTTTTTTTTTTTTTTTAAACAGCAGACCCACCTTCCAGCCTGAACATTTCTTTAGTATTTTCTAGCTGTGACTCAAACGCAACTGTAGACCGAGCTTAAAGTGCAGATGACTAATAACCAAGTAATAACTTGTTGCTGACTGGCATCATTCAAAAATGATTCATGAAAATAGGTGGCATGACAATCAATAGTCAGTGTTGCTGAACAAATAAAGAATGGAGGAGGCAGCTACAGAAACTCATATCTAATCAACACATACATTCTACATTCTCTAACATCTTTGTAAAAGTAAACCTTGAGATTGACAATAGAGCAAAACCCAAGCGTCTTCTCCATGATCATGACTGCAGACAACATTAATACACTCATAATAACTACAGGAGCATCTTATTAATATCAATTCATTTTCTAAAATATTCAGAATCAGGTAACAAAAACAAACTCATGTATCATATTGAATTCAACTGTTATATTGCGTTTTTAACAACAATTTCAAAATTGGATCTACAAAGATTTATATATTTTCAAGAGTTTAAGATCCAATGCTATGGGAGATTTCAATAAGATTCAACTTGTTTTCTATAGGGATGAGGAATATAAATCTATATATCAACACGAGACAATTAGACATGATACCATTAACTGGAGTGACCATAAACGCTAATACTGAATTATTGCCCAGTCCAAAACATAACTGCAGTTGTTTGATGGGCTGATATATTGTGTGGAGCTCACAGACAGTCAGGTTGAACCGATCGACACCCACCCAGCACCTCAGACATGAATCACTACGGATACCATCCAAAAACAGACAGAGAAATACTTTTTTTCAATCCTGGAAAGTGTACTATTACTGTTATGTAGCAGGTATTCTTAAAACGTTTGACACAATTAATAACATTGACATGATAATGAAGAGTATAATATTAAATCTTGATCAGACAAGGCTCCTCTCCATGGTCAGTCCTCTTGGTTAACAGCCTTGTTAGACTTTTGCTTGTTTAAAATGGAACTAAGCCCATGAGAGTAAAACATAAAATAGGCTGCAGAGCACAGGCTGCCTCTTTCTCCAGGCCTGGCCGCTTTTTTGGGCATTTATCCAGGGCGACTTACAATGATTGATCAGGCAGGGTGTTCAGCGTTCTGCTTTAGGGATGCTGCCATGGCACACGTGGCTATTTGTGGAGGTTTTTGGGAACATGCCTGTTACGTTTCTGTTTTGGGACATTTCCCACGAAACCTGCCACTGTGCTACTTGTGTCAGGACACTGCAAACTACGGTGCTTTTCAGATGTGTTACGTACTCCCAGATTGTTTGCATGTAATCTATTAGTTTAATGAGACTACTGTTCGTGGATCCTTTGGGATCCTTTGGGGTTGCACGCCTATTCGTAGGGGTCAGACAAGACACTTAGGCTGTGCAAAATTACATTTGTTCTTTCAGACGTTCCTCTTTTCTTTGCTGGATAACTTTACCTTGAATAGCCTCTGAAAATGATTCAAATAAAAACAGGGGGAAAAGCACTTTGTTGTTGACTTTCATCCTCGACATATGCAAGCTGTAGACATTTGTTTCAAATGGTCCCAAGCAAAAACAGCTGGGAACGCCTGATGAACCTTAAACTGTACCTACATGCCGGCCGACAAACGTGTCCACATTTATTGTGATTGGAGAATAGAGTTACTTCCACATTTCTCCACAGTCCTGTACTTCTGCCAAACGTGTGATGTGCTTTAAAGGGAGAGAATATAGCTCACACATTTATCAGTGCTGGGAAAAAAAAAGGGTGACATTTTTAATCTAACGTTTCCTTATCATGACTCTATTGAATGTTCACCAAGAGACAACTCGATGTTTCAATGATGTCTCTGTAAGACTTGAACTAGAGACAACCGAACCTTACAGAGCTCGACAAACACCTGTCCAGCGTCACCTCACGGTACCGGCAACATGATCAAATGCTAAATTAAGAAAGAAAAAATATATATAAAAACGCACAAAGCCAGCGCTTGTGAGCTGTTATGAAATTGCGGTCACAGGCTCAGACACATGATGGAGCCTCTTGGTGCGTTGCCATGGCAACTGCAGAGCGAAGGGGGGGTCCAGGACACAAAACGTTAAAGTGGTGGCAAGGCCAACACACACACAAAAAAGGCAATGGTTCTTCCAATGCAGGAGCGAAGGACAGCAGATAACTTGGCATTGAGATTTCATTGTTGTTTTACAACTG
>CALSCE010009442.1:6136987-6147615 GCA_943593645.1 Bovichtus variegatus
AGACAGAGACAGAGACAGAGAGAGAGAGAGAGAGAGACAGAGAGAGAGAGAGAGAGAGACAGAGAGAGAGACACAGACAGACAGACAGAGAGAGAGGTGGAAAGGCAGAAAGAGAGTAGTGTAGGCTGACAAGCAGAGAGACCAGTCAGAACAAAACAAAGCAGAGAAAAAACAGAGGCATCAGACAGAAAGAAAATAAAGAGAGAGGAAAATAAATAATATGAAGGACACAATCAGGGAGGAAAACATACAAAACAAAGCAAGATTTGCCTCGTATGTGGGTGTAAGAAACATTGAGCGATTCACACTGAACATCATTCCACCTTAAATCACCCTGAAGAGCAGGAGGCGGTGGAGAAAGCATTAGTGCTGAGCAAATGGAAAACGAGCAGGAGGCTGACAACAAGCTCATCTTTGAGCACCAAAACACAACAGTGAACTAAGGTCATTACCTTCAGACATACTAGTGCGCCATTCGTGTAATTACCAATTAAGATGGTGGTGATGCTTTATTATGCTTTTGTTTGTATAAAAAGGTGAGATGGACGCCAGGACTACACTACTGAGCTGCACAGAGACCTTTGCCATTGCCATTTTAAATATGTCAAAATCTGTACGACTATTGTGAACACAACCACTACAATCAGTATTTGTAAACTAGTGATTCTACAATGTGCCACGCGGAGGTTCAACAGTATGCAGGGTACGAAGCTAACCATGCTCCCTCCTCTGGTTAAAGGTTTAATAATCAATATCCTACACTTATTGCCACTCATTTGCACCCTTGCAGCATCACTTTGCTCCTCGGGGTGTACTTCTACCTCGCTGATACACAGTAGCTACCATACACCCCTCTTCATTTCTGTAACTTAAAATCTGACTTGAACACTTTTTGAATAGTTAAAGTCAAGTCAAAGACTAAAAAACAATAGGAACAAGCCATAAGGCAAAAGTCTTTTCTGTCCCCTATTTGTGTGCATGTGTGTGTCACAGCACCATAAAGGTTTATGACCACAACTCCAACAGATCATTACTCTCATTTTACTCATTTTACTCATTGCACGCATACCAGTAACTTGTTTATCCACCTCGAGGACAAAATGAACCCGGCAGTAACTTAAAGTGGGTCTAATGGTAGATCTGTGCTGATTATCCGGCTGACATAAACACTGCAGTGGTTCAGCTTGACATGTGTGCGTTTGGGCTCAAGTGTGATCATATTGCCTCGGGTGCAGTGTGGGAGAAGCAAATACGAACCATCGTGTGTAGTGTAAAAGTATTCCTACGTCTGTGTAAATGTGTGTGTGCGTTTGTGTTGCCGAGCTTACGGAGGCATCGTCTCCTCCTGCAGTAACGCACGTTGGAGAATACTACATTGGTAAATCACCATTTTGAAAGTGTTAGTGCTCTTCCAGTACACGTGATTGCAGAGCACAGGTTGAGACAGGAGTCTCTCAGCTTCTAACTTTGTACTGTGGCGGCAAATGACTGCAGAATGTGCCGCTCATCCTTTAACATCTTGTTATGTGTGTGGACATGCCCAGGCTGCTTCTTACACCCTAACCCAAGTGTAAGTGTGTGGACAGATCTGAACACACTAACACACACACACACACGCTCACTGCCCTTTTTCAGAGTCAGTCTTTCCACTCTCACGCCCCGCAATGGCATCTGTAGCCCCGGCGTTATATTTTCAACACCCCAGCACCTTTTCTGGACCCAACATGCTTTATCTGTAAATTAGCAAACAAAAGAAGACATTTCACACATGGAACAGCTCGTGGACAATGTGATGCGATTTGTGCAAATTTTGTGTTTGAATCATGAATGGTTTGTCTTGCTGCTAATCAACGGGAGACAATGTCCAAGCTCCATCACTCACACCTGAAAAGCAGTTGTGTCATCGGCAGAAGGTCATCATGACTGCAGTGGATACGCTACGCTGTGCTGAGGGATGTGGAGAATACTAAAAAAGAAAATGATTTCACTTGACAAAATGCACAGGGAAGACTGGATTCTTTACCAACCATAAAGCAATGTTTCCTACCGGGAACTTCCTCACCATAGCTCACTGTGTAATTGCGTCTGAACAGCTTTGCTGCTGTAAATTGCTGACCTGACAGGGCAGCACTGGAAATATTAACAGTGTAGAGGTAAAAACAACTTTGAGATTTACCCGAGAAACAAGCAATTGATCTGGATGTTAAACTCTGGTTGATGCATCATCACTAGACCGATACATTTGCAAATAATGGCTTATTGCAGAGAGTTATTGTATTACACTGTAAAATGCCCAACGTTATATATCTTGATCACAATTCTAAAACTATAAATCTATATCAGTATCAGCCTCAGAAATCCAGCATTAGTCAGGTTATAATCATCCCTCAGTGCGTAACCAACATAGCCTAAGCGTGACTGTATTTACAAGTTTAAAAGGATTAGGCTGTAAAAGTGTTTATTTTTGTTAATGTTATTAGCAACAAATCCAAAAAAAGACCAAGAATGTGTGCATATATTAATACTTTCTGACTTCCCTGGCTCTAACCCCCAAGCCCATTTCGTTCCTATTGAAGACGTAAAGCTTGAATCATGAACATGCTGTATACTTTCATTTTTAGATGCTAAATGATTTGCTACAGCTGGGCCCTGTAGCTTTTATCTACATGAAAGTGATCACGAGTTACTATGAGAGCCATTTTTAACCTTTGCGTTTAAATTGTGTCAGTCTCATCCTCCCTGCTGTAGCCAGGCCAAAATACATGCAGTTGTGCAATAAATAATTTAAATATTCTCCATATTCTTATGGAAAGACTAAAATGCATCTCTAACCCACTGTCTTCATTGCATATCCTCTTTGACATGTATTTATTTATTTATTCATTCTTCTATTTTTTTCTGTTCCCTGAATCTTATAGACAATACAAATAAAATATGAATTGCAGTTTTCTATATTCTCCCCTGCCTATTGATTAATCGGAGCTAATAATTTCCCCAGCATGCCTTCTGAGACCGGACATCAGAGAAGTATCCTGCTGTTAATGACAAAGACGACCCCAGAGCGTTGCTAACACATCTCCGACCGCCCGAGAAGCCGTATAGAACAGTTGACCACTCTCGAGTTCAAACTTGATGACTCATCCTTAAACATGTCTCGTTATCACCAAGGTAACAGGTATTCCTTAGCAACAAGAGCATCATCCTCCACTCTCAATGTTAAGGCGTGGGTTTCAGACCGCGGGTGTCCTTCAGCTCTGCTTAACCATTCCAACAGTCTCTACCTCTGATTGATTCATCGTTAATCTTTCATTCTCTCCGTCCCTCCATCTTGGCCCCGGTCGGGGAGCTGACTCATTCTCTCCTCTCCTCCTGAGTAAGTGTCTGTGCGGAGAACTGAGATCTCACCGTTATTTTCAGGATGCAGCCTGGCGTCACTGGCTTCGCTGCCCCCACATAACCTATAGCTGCACATTATGGCTCAGCAGGATCCTGTTTCATACCACCAGCCATCAATTCAATACGTCATAACAAGGTGCAAACTCAGAGTTTAGAAAAACATCGAAATCGATGCAGCGGAATCAGAGATATTGTCTTTTTTTATTCTGCGCATTGTTCTTCGTTGTCAAAATCTGGCATCTGCATTACCCACCATGCAACTCCACCACCGGTTACACAAGTCAGGTGAGCTCACTTCTTTGTAAGTACACACACACATCCACATTTTTTTTCAAACCTGAACAATTCATTTAGTAATGCAATTAAATTTTTTAATAGCTTCCAGCCACTTGTGGCAGCCCTGAGCACAATGCTACTCAGCAGCACTCCTGTTGGTGGGAAAGGATTCAGCCATTTGTAAAGATTTAACAGACATTGAATTGAAATCACCACCTTTCCATCATAATGTAATCTAATGTTCTTTTGTAACTTAACACCTGACATTGATTTGTGCTCATCTGATAAGTTGTTAGAAAGATTTTCTTCCCATTTTTGCATTTTCAGCTATTTGTAAAAGAGGCCCTTTGACCCGTGATCGACCTCTCAAGTGCTTTCAAAAGCATCCTGCTTGGTGAGAAGCTTGCAGGTAAACCGCAAACTGAGCAGCAAACTTGTACTGCAACATTGTGACCTGTGTTTGTTTGGAATGTGTTGATCTGTTGTCACCTCTGATGACTTGCCAGAGGCATTAATGAGAATAATGCAAAGAGTTCAAAGATAATTAAAGAGTGCAACAAGAGTCACTTGCAACTCTGGAGCGAGACATCGATTTTCTCAATGATTCTACGCGTTACCGTCAAGGAGGAGGCAGTAGAGATGGTGGAATCTCACCAGTTCCTCAGAGCACGAATCAATTTAAAAAAGAAAAGTTTATCATAATTAGATAAGCTGATAACAACAACACAGTTTACATATCCATTACACAGCACTTTGGCAGCTGCAGTAGCACACAGCTGGATTTATTTTTCATGCCTGTAGAGTTTTCCTGTTCATTTCTATGTTCTAGTTATTCTTCACGTTGAGATTTGGATTGCCTGTTTGCATCTACCGCTCGTTTCCTGAGCTGCTGTAACAATCGAATTTCCTTCACAGGGATCAATAAAGTCGCTTCATAACCAAGGCACTCCAGCTAGCTCTGACAAAAATAAATAAATAGACACAATGAAACTAAATTAATCTATGCATTTACAGCAATAAATGTGTTTCATCAATAGCCACGCATTCTGCGGAGATGCTGTTACACAAGACAATGACCCGCTTCCCCATCACACACTGTACTGTGTGTCACTCTGGATAAAAGCATCAGCTAAATGGCAAAAATCAGGAATTTAAGCCATAATTTGGTTACAACGATTATAATGGGTTTGCAGCCCCCCCCCCCACCCATGATTAAGCTTAATACTGTATCTTTGAATTAATAAACACAGAAAAACATAAATACTCTGCTTTGTGCCGCAGGGTTCAGCCACACCAATCTATAGAGGCTGAATCGACTGTTCCCCACAGGCAGCCGATGGGTACAAGACCACGCGCTACGCTGCATTGACCGACGTCTACAGTAGATATATAATTCATAATGTACACATATAGACAGGGGCACAAATCCAAACACACTTAAAGATTACAAAGGCAAAAAAAAGGTTAATAAGCCAAAAGTCTATACAATCCCCTATAAAAGGAAACAAATATAGAAATGTTGGTGCACTAAAATAAACCTGCAGCAGGCAGACACTCTGCATGGAAAACCCTTGTGATAAAACCAGTTTTGTTCGGAATAAAATTTACATTTGAAAACAGGAGCACTGCTCTACATGGCTGGTGGGGTGGCGTATGTGTGCATGTGTACACAAACACACAACGCCTTGAGGCAGCGGGAGTCAAGTGACATGACTGCAGACCGAGTGGGACAAGCACATTTCTATCTCCTAAATACAAAGACCAACATCCACTTCCCCAAACACATACAAAACATGCATGCACACGAAGAAAATCCTATTTATGAGTGTTTTTCTGTGCTCTGTAAAATACATTTTAAAAAAAGGCACGGAGGTTGAGGTTTTTCTTCTGCTGAGTATAGAAACATCTAACAACATTTCTTACACACACAGAGCCAACGGGTATTTGCTGTAAATTTCATTGTGCGGTGCATTTTACCCTTTGCACTCCTTTCTATGCAGTGCACTCATCACTGCATTCTGTATTTATACATTCCAATGACGTCAGCCAGCCACAAAGCCTGGTATTATTGAGGTTACATCCGCCCACACTCAAGCAAGCGAGAGCGTCACAAGAAGCCATGCGCCTGTATGTAAAATGCTAATACAAACACACACAAGGCACACACAAAGGAATTACATGCATTCAACTGTCTTCTCTCGTTCAATAATGCAATATAAGCACGTTCGTCACCTGTAGTGCTCTTCATGGCCCAGAAAAGGACTTTCTCAACAGGGAGCAAGAATGCAAGAGGATCAGAACCCAACATATATTTCAATTAGGCTTGACAATGAGCCTTATTCACCGGCATTATGTACCTAAATTGACTCACGCTGCAAGACTTTTTGTGAATCCTATATAATTAAGCTGAGAATAGCCGCCACGACAACTAGCGACATTTAACCAGAAGTTCAACCAATCCAGATATTGTAAGGTTGACTATCGGTGCTTTCACAAAATATTTACACAACTAGACTGTTGATAGATAATCATCAGTAATGTGGATATAGTGACTAAGTGGGTACATGCAAATAAAAGATCAGCTGGTAAATTCAGAAAATAACATCACTTTACTGTAATGCAGCCTTTAAAACCTAGGAAAAGAAAACACTTAAGCCATATTACGATATCCAAAATCTAATCTAGTCTCATATCACGATATAGATATAATAGCGATATATTGCCCTACTTCGAACCAGATGATTGTCAAAAGAAATGAGACACATCTGAAGAAAATACAAGGAAAACCTGTATAGAGGCCTCTTAAACTGCAGACATTTTGACGTCCTTGCAGTAAAGCACAGGTGTAATTAATGACATTGATGAAGGTGTACTGGCACGGTCTGCTGGGCTCTCTAATGGAGTGGAGCTGTCATTAATGTCATTGATTACACCGGTGCGTTTTGTGCTTTAACAAGTGTCAGTGTCTGTGGTGAAAGAAAGGTCTATTTAGACTTAGTTGTCCTGTTGTTTTTCTCAAAATCAATGACAAATTAAGAACAACTACAGACTAATAACATTACGGTAAAATAAAATGAAGCTTTCTTTTTCCTGCAGATTCACAACGAGGTGTCAAATGTCTACTATCGTCACAATAATACGTCACTATATTTTAGTTTTAATCCAAAACAGGCTTTTATATGAATGCTTTACTTGGATTGTGGCGAAAATGAACAGCAACATGAAATCATGCGTATTGATAAATTACTTAATTTTATATTAACTTTGCTCCACAAATGTCCTGCTGTAATTAAATCCTGTAAATACGTTGTTGATTTGGTAATGTTATAAAAGAAATGGTGAAGTTTTTTTTATTTTTGTTTGTTTTTCAGAAAATATATTTCAATCTGCCCAAGTCGACAGTCAAACGGTTCCTCTGTGTTGTGTAATGCGTCTGTTAATTATTAGTACTGCTGCTCACCACTCCCAAGGCTTGATTAATAGCAAAGGCCCCATTGGGAACTAGGTAACAATAATCCTCCTGAAAAGTAACATAGGATTATTACTTTTCTGAAGCAGTCTCTAAATTATTTCTATTAATCACTGCCAATCAAAGAGAATGTTACCATTAATGAGATCTATATATAGTATACAACCGTGTCCTCAGAACTACAATACGATATAATATTGAGCTGTCAATCCAAGGAAGAGACTAAATCAAGGGCTTGTTTTCATGCTTTAAAGTGACTATTTTTCCATGTAGGTGTCCAAAACCACATTGATGTTGATGTTAATTTCCTCAAAATGGCAAACTTGCAGGGATCTCTACTGGATTCAAAACTTGTTTCACTATATGAAAAGGACAAATTTCATTTAAAGCTGCGGTTTTGATGTTTTTCAGAGATGACGTGTTATAGAAATAGCAGTGATCATTGCACCTCTCTGGTGTGACATATCCGAGCGTGTTTTCCGCTGTTAGCTTCATTAGCTGCAGGAATGCAAATAAAAACATGATTTGACTGGATTTAAACTACAACGCTATAACGATTAAGTGTGTCAACAGCAACACAAAAAAAAAAATAAGAACAGCGTTCAATGCTTGAAAAACATTAACATTTTTGAAGAGTGCTTGATGTGGTTATTGCTCCTTTTTTTCCCAAACAATGTTTGTCTCTTCCTGCAAATCCACCCTCAAAATACATTCGATAGACAGCTGCCTACTGTTGTCTTTGTCTTTTAGATTCAAACAGATCAAGACCAAGACAAATCTTGCACCGTTGAAATCTCGACTCAGCTAACAATTATTTTCAATATCAAGTCATCAAAATAGTTGTCAATTAATTAATTAAGCTTTTGAAAATCACTGAGAAGTGTCTTCAAGTATTCCTGTCAGGCTGCATACACACAAACAACCTCCACCCAAAAGGAAGGGTATCCTGAGAGGTCCGGACTTCCTGGTAAGAAACAATACAGCTAAAACATAAATGACCGCAGCCCTGGTCAATGCACATATAAAAAAAATCCTTATTTAGCCTATTAGTCCCGTCAGTCCAGTCCCCCCTTTGCCACCTTCTCACCCTCATGCTTTGCTCCATCTACACGAGTCCTACAGAGAAGTAAACAAATGATACCTCGATAAATAAAATGTTATGACAAAACACCACCACCGTCTTAAAACTAAGCTTCACCATCTAAAAATGAAAACTCACACCCCGCCTTGAACCTAGCTTTTTTGTCTTGTCAATCAAACACCCCTTTGATACTTTATTTCTCTCATTCTTTCATGTCCCCCCCCCCCCGCCTCTACCTGTTTCGGAGGGCCCTGTGGCGCACACGGAGCACGCACAAAGCCAGACCCCATCTCTTCTTAGTGGTCACACACGAGCTTAACTCCATAGGGTAGGAAACAGGGATGGACGGACGAACTGAGGACACTGTACAGTAGCTCCCGCTCTCTGCTGTGGACTCACAGATTGAACAGTGGAGGGACAAGACGAGCCCAGCCTTGAATTCCAGCAGAAGTCACATGGGACAGTGACACCCACCTGCAAAGGATCCTTCTCAATGCCCAGTTGAGTCTCGAGTGTGCAAGCATATAGGCAGTGATGCACAAACTGTACTGTATTATACCATAGGCCCGGATGCATTTATTTTACACACAAACAGAGGCCCACACGATATCTCACATACAGATCTGAAATGCAACACCCACAGCATATTAGCGCCCCTCCATCTGCATGACCGCTAACGCAACTTGTTACCTAAAATACACTCTGAGCACTCTGAAAAGACATCCAATGTTGAATAAGCGCCCAGACGCTGTCCCCAAAAATACTTATCATCATACCAGTGTGTCTGGAGTGAAAGCTTTTCATATTGCTGTTAATACAGAGTAGAATGGGGGGCTTCTATTTTCAAGACGAGGCGGGACGTTGGCACGAGCTGCCAGAAAGACTAGTGGTCATGTGCAAAGTTGATGCGGCTGTAACACCACTGTTCCTCCGCTCATGTGCAATACACCCCGTTACTATTTGTTACTGTGCAATACAATCACGTGCAATACGTATGTGCAATATCTCTCTTTTTACTATGTATTATTGTTACTACTGGCTGCTAGAGTATTACTCTCACATGTTCACTTACTGTATTATGTTAACCTGCCACTACTTACCACGGTTGTTGTGTTTTTTGTACTTATACATTTGTACTTAACCTTTTATCTGCACTGTGCCTTTGCTGTTGTAGTGCTGTAAATTTCCCCGCTGTGGGACGAATAAAGGTTTTCTGATTCTGATTCTGAAAAGGTGGAGCTGAAAAATAATGACCCGTGTGGGTTGTCCCTGTACCGACCAGCTCAGCTACTGACATCATAAACATCATCAGAGTTTAACAGAAATGTGAAATGTTGGCTCATTTCTTAAATGCATCAGCTTTTAGACAAACAATGTTCATCGAAAATTTTGCTAAAAAAAAAAAAACCTAAGGAGAAAACGTTCCTCCTACGGCATCTGAGTATCTAATTCTATTAAGCGTCTTGATTCCAATCCCGTGTGCATAAGAATAACGAGTTAATATGTACGTGTCCATATTGATTATGCCCAATATATTTCACAAAGGCAGCAGGATATGTGTTATTGTATTCAGCAGGCCTGTATGAAAATAGAAGCTGTAGTAATGCTATCAACAAGTACTAGAAAGAAATTGGAGAACTAGTTTACTTTGTTTATTATTTTAAAAGGCCTGTGTAATATTTCACTAAGATCCCTATAGGGACTTCAACATACAGTTGAAGGCAGGGTTCATTTAATTATTAAGTGACTTTACATACTGAATCCATAGAAAACTGCAAAAACCAGCAAATGTTCTCATTTGAAGCTTTAACCAGCCAGTAAAATATCTTAAACAATTAATTGATTATCAACATTGCTGAATAATTCTTTGTCGATGAACTAATTGATAAATCGACAAATACTTTCAGCTCTAGTATTGTAATTATACCTTGTGACCTTGCCCACATTAATCATAGTTAGTCATATAGTAACATGAGTTCTGTTGTAGCCACACACACGCAGTTTGGTCTATTTTTCTCACGTACTAGCATTCATATAATATCATGAGGACTGTGCCTATGCGTCTGGATCGCCACAACGGGCCAGGCAGTGTGTGCGTTACCGCCACTTTACTGATGTTAAACCTGAGGGCCGGGCGTGAGCAGAGCGTGCAGAGTTGGCACGTTGACAATCTGGAAGTGTTTCAAGGGTCCAAAGCTCTAGAAACCCCACCCACTCAGGGCTGATGTAGGTCGACAAAAAAAAGCAAAAATAAATTTAAAAAAAACACCCATGACCATGCTGCAGGAAGAGACAACAGTTGAACAGTGTTCTCAGACACAACAGATGAATATTGTTCTCAGTTATGCAGCAGACGAGTGACTCAGTCCTACAGGGCATAAGGCGTTGATAAGGGGTTATGTGTGT
>CALSCE010009442.1:6147715-6160589 GCA_943593645.1 Bovichtus variegatus
GGCATGTGTTTGTTTGTGCGGCTTTGCATATGGATGTGTGTGAAAAGATAACACGTTTGCATCTGGAGGTTCAACTTTTTGTCTCCTTTTTGCCTGCTGCTACAGTCGCGCACACACACACACACACACACACACACACACACACACACACACACACACACACACACACACACACACACACACACACACAAACAAACACAAACAGGCCATTATCATTCCACTGCTTCCACGCTGCAGCATCAGTAGAGATTAGTCCCCCGGTGACCTAGCATTACCCAACACACTGCGCAAGTCTGCAGAGAGCCATCTATCTTCTCCCTCCATCTTCCCTCACTTTCCCTCCTCTCCTTCCCCCTACTGCTTTTTATCTTTGGCTCCCAAGCCGTTTCCATCAGCTCTCTCCTGAGGTTTCTGCTGTCCTTTCCTGTTCTCTGCTCTCTGTGTCTCTATCTTGGTCTTTTTCTCTCCGGCATTCTTCCTTCGGCTTTATCACCTTCTTTTCAGTCCCTCTCCTAGGGCTATCCTTGTACTGCGTTCCGATGCTCCTCTCCTCCAAAAAAAATATAAACATTTTCCTCCCTCTTTCTTTCTTCTCCCTCTGCCCCTTCTCTCCCTCTTCCTCCATTTCCCTGTTTCTGCTGAGTATATCTTACACAGTGTCGTAGCAGTAAAGTCGACTCCAGAAAGACTAATACGCTGATGGCAGATAGCTGTAAAATAATGAGAAAGGCCCAAGCTGCATGCTAACTATCCACACTGCAGCTAAAGGCATTACACAGTAAGATAGGGGAACTAAAGGAGAATGTTTTCCCTCCACTTTAGTCGTAAAAAAGCTCTTTTTTCTAACAGTCAATTATTAGTATTGTTGGAATTGCTTATTAAAACCAAATATATTCCTCTTGTGCACAGTGGTGGCAAACGATATACTAACCATGCAAGCATGCCACTTCATGGACTTAGCGTGGGATTGTTTTTATTACCAAATAGGACATTTGTGTAGTAAAGGAAAATGAGTGCAGCTCAGATTATCAGTTTATTAATTCATGCTGAATTAAAATCTCATTTTGTTAGTTTCATTGTTGCACAGATGCAGCAAGTGTTGCACATTTTTAATCAAGATTTCTTTTTTTTTTAACTCTTCTACAGCAACAGTCACAACAACAATAAACACAACCAATGCCTTCGCTAGTTAGAAGACAAGTGCTGCATGCTGATGGTTCCAACAGAGAAACTCAAAAACTCCCAAATGGAAGCAACACCACATGAAAGAATTAAAAAAAAAGGGTTAGATAAGAAGAGAGAATAAAGACAGAAAGAGATGGAGATAGTGAAAAGATAAAAAGACAGAAAGGGAAGACAGTGAGCGATCTAACATAGAGCAGCACAGGAAACTCTGGAATGCTGTATATGTAAACATACCGAGACAGCTGCGACTGGGAGCACTAACACACAAAGTCTAAATCACTAGAAAAGTAACCAAACCCAATAAAAAGATGAGCACTCTCAAGCATCATTTTAGAGGTAATCTGATCGAAGCGTTTGCCCAAACCTACTGAATACTTTAAGAGTGGAATGCAGCAAGTGTGCTGTTACATTACAGGTTAAAACAAACAAACGTGTCTGTGCATGTATCCAAGGTAAACAGTGGCATATCATAAGTAAAACTGCCTGTACACTGGCAGAATCTAGAATAGGGTCCTAATATAATGGATTGTCATGTCATTTTGTACATTGATGATCCCCGGACGATGAAATCTAATGACTTTGGTAATCTTCTGACTTTCCCCCCAGCCACATTCATGTCACCCTCTGAGTGACTTGTAATGACTTCTGATGTGATCCTCTGACCTTTCCTCTTAATTATCTAGTGCCATCATCAGGTCAAAAAATCAGTTAGTCCAATACTTTTTTTTTTCTGCGACCACACCTGCAAAACGAATTCCATTCCCATCAGCTGACAGCTGTACTTTGTGTTCTGTCCTCATTAGCAAATATTAGCATGCCTAAGATGCTTAACTGAGATAGTTAACGTGACAAAAATGGTATTGCGGTTGCAGATTGAAACCAGCTGATTACGCCTACGCTCAGCCCTCTCTTTACAAGACTGCGGTAACGAGCCGCCCGAGTGTTAAACCGCGGTAACGCAGTGTATCTTTGTATCTTTACACCTATGTAAATATATTTATGAATATTGTATCCCGTTTCTCCTAATAGATCCCCCTTAATGCTAAACACTGTCCCTTTAACATCAGCATGTTAACATTGTCATTGTGAGCTTGTTAGCATGCCAATGTTAGCATTCAGCTCAAGTGTTAGCATGGCCGTCGACTCTTCATCCTTTACCATTCTGTCACCCTATATATGTAATAATGGATTTTTTTTTTTTTCCATTTTCTTCTGTTTTTGTTTAGTGAGCCTTTTTTTGACATAATATGGGTCTCTTATGTAAACTGATTTCAGTTTCCTCCCACCACATTAACAATATCACTCTGCCGTGTATAGATTTTTCATTTTTCCTTTGACCCTGTACTACACTCGCTGACACCACAACCCTCCCAGATACGGTGCCTGGGTCCGGATCACATGACCCACTCCTTGAGGGTATTACCATGACGATCGAGTTCGAAACACTACTCGTGAGGTGTCTGGTTCCTGGTTGCTGGATGCTTGAGTCCGTGATTCCTATTACTGATTAACCACATAGGATTTCATTGAGCAGGGTGTTACTCTGTGGGGACACAGCAACAACGTTGCGCGATGCAATCAGGTTAGACTTGTTTGCGAGGCCTGAAAATGTCATACCAGTCTCGACTACACATACACCCACATGCTTTTTTATTTACCATTGCTACATCACTGAAATACCATGGAGAGATGGAAAAGAAAGCATGTATAAGGATGTCTCCTTCTCCGCCTGTGCCCAATGGAGATTGGAGGCCAAATAAAAGAAGAAAAAAAAAAAAGGAGGTGGCAAGAGAGAAAGTCGAGGTAATCATCTGCTGCTTTCCAGACATAAGAGGGGGGCTGGTGGGATAATGGAGGCCAGGAAGCCAGACAGGCAGGGCAGGCCGGCTAGTTTGTTAGCTAGCTCCCTGCCACGCTTCATTAGCTATTGTCATGTCGCTGCATGTCTGTGTGTGTGTGTGTGTCTGTGTGTGTGTGTGTGTGACCTGTGTGTGTGACCTGTGTGTGTCTGCAGTGATGTGGGTCGGACCAGAGAAGATGGTGGAGGCCATATAGGCCAGTGAAAGCTACATACACTGTGTGGACGTGATGGCTGCCATCACACGATCTTCCAGAGCAGGCTGTGATGTTGTCTGCTGCATCGGCCTGGCTTACTGACCGACTGGACACATTCCAATACTTATACTTATACAGCATCCTCTGCTGCTGTATTTGCCCTTTTATCTTTTGCTTACGTTTAATCTCTTTCATCTCTTTTCCAATATGCATGTTTGGTTTACTTTGAAAGCTCAGACAAGTAAATCGAGTAATCGTGGATTGACAGAACATTCATTCCCGATCATTTAGACCAATTAAATGTTCAATTCATTTTAAAAATCTGAATGCTGAAATGTGAATGTGAATATTTACTGGTTCCCTAAGATTGTAAACTAAATAAAGTTTATTAAATTTTTTGTCCGCACAATGATCTAAAAAACCCAAAGATATTTTAAGAAAAGCAACAAATCCTCACATTTGACAAGCTGGACATAGCAAATGTTTGGTATGTTTGCTTTAAAGATGACTTAAATGATTTAACGACTATCAAAATAGTTGCGGATTGTTTTTCCTTCACTGTTTTGTGTTTTGGACTGTTGTTCAGACAAAAAAAACAAAGAAACAAGACATTAACTTGGGTTCTGGAAAACAATTGTGAGAGGCTGCAATATTAAGTATTTGGATGTATCCTGTAACTTGTGTTTCAACTGGTGTCAAGTAGATGAAAGAGGAGAAGAGATGGAATGTTTTAAGTAGTGTTGGCTGGAGGTGTGTGTGTGTGTGTGTGTGTCTGTGTCTGTGTGTGTGTGTCTATGCTACTCCGTCTGACGTCCTAATATCTAATATCAGATAATGTGAGACACCGTTTAGTCCATCAATCTGAGTTTGTGATGCTACGTTTTATATTTCTTCTTCTCTCTCGTTTTACCTCCCACCTTCCCTCTCACCGTCTTATTTCTTCCCCCTTTTCTATCCTTCCGTCTCTTTGCTCCTCCTCCCTCACTTGTTCCGTTTCTGTGTTCGTGAAAAGCGTCAGTTTCAGTAATCACAGTAAAACTCCTGCATCATCCAGTCACTCTTACAAGGTTAAGATGCACGCACAGATCCACAAGCACACACATTTGAACACAGTTCAAATTTGTTTGATTTTACAGTTTGAAGTGGACGTTAAATGTTCAACTGTAAGCACCACGCCTGTTAAACACACAGACCCCAGAACACACACTGACTGAAGGTGAGACAATCAGCATCAAAGACAGTGAGGTTTACCCACCACCTCTCAGCACTCCTGCCTCTCATCAGCTGCAAGAGCTACAAGCCAGCTTTGCAACAAAGCCGGTAAACTCTTGACCTTTGGATGTTTATTTATCAAACTTTTGTTTAATCCTTGAAGAGAGTCTCTTCAAAAGGACATAAGCCCTCCACCCAACAGCGTCGGTTGGGACCTAAACCGACGTGCCGTCACCCCTCAGAGAGACGCCTTTAAGCTGCTCGCAACAAGGATGTCAAAACACTCACGCACACAAACACACTTCTTGTCCTTCATCCATCTCCATCTCCATCTCCACCCTGCCTCAAGTGCCAAGTTACACAACAGGGATCGTCTTTTTAATGCAAGTGCTCCAAGAGAAACTTGTCACAGTGCCGCCTCTTGCTCTTTTCAGGCTCAACTCCATCCAATTCATTCTGTCTTATTGTTGACAAGCGTCAGCGAAAAAAACCTCTAAAACCGGTTCATGCTGATTTATGTGCAACAAACAAATTATGTCTAGTCAGTAAATATAATAACCATAACCCGTATTGTGGATGCAATTCAAGATTATATACATAAACATAAATCAAATGTTATTAAATGTCAAAAAGGCATAAAAAACAAAAAAACATCACAAGAGCCTGAGGTGAGTCGACATCTCCAAGTTGCTTGTTTTTGTCCTACCAACAGTCAAATAAGTATTTCATGTACAGTGATATAAAACAAACAAACAAATATTTGGCATTTTTGATTGATATATTACAATTTATCAGCGTTTCATCGATAATCAAAACAGTAATTTACCGCAGACAACAAGTGAGTTCAGCAGAATCTGCTCTACGATAAGTTGATATTGGCAGTGGCATACAACACTGTACTAGCTTCTCAATAAGTTTGATCTTTCCAACATATCTCTTGCCATATCAATCTCTTTCTTGAGCTGCCAATTTATGCAAATAAATAGTATGATGATGAACTTTTTTTTTTTTTATTCAAAGCAAGGCCTGCTGTGTTTGGTATCTGCATGTATCCAGCCCAAAAGGCAACCCAGGTGTCCATGTAACACTCGCAAAGCTGCAGATTCCTCTCAGATCCTTGGCGCACAGTTCAGCGTGTGGCATTCAAATTCAGCTTTGAGCAATTCAGGGAGATGATAAAACCTCATGACTAGTCATACTAACACATTTGTTGAGCTATTCTTAGACTTTGACTTGAGAAAACCAGCAGGTGCATGCATTGTTGCTGTTGTCATATGAGCCCTTTGAAGAGAGCAGTAGTTTGTGTATGAGTGTAGCTCTTTGTTGTTACCTGCCTTACAACAAGGGGCCGCTGCATTATTCTTAATTACAGTCAGACGGCTGTGACCCAAACAATAGAGGAAGGAAAAACTAGCCGAGCGATGAAATCCACAAACCTCACCACACCAGGGCTGCCAGATAATGGTCTATATTTATGTGTGCGAGTTGTCTAAGGTCAGGACACACCTAAACTGTATACATGTGGGATAGTATGATCATTTCCATCAATCCAGTCACTGTTAGATGCCTTTCTACAACGTGTATCTGTATCCACTGCCTACTACTCAAAATTAAACTTCACTTCATTTCCATCCGAAATTGCCAATGTAACGCTGATCTCCTCTGTGCCCAAATGCCCATGCATTAATGCCTGATTTTGTTAGTGCCCATTTACTTCTGCCTATCTGTGTGCCCACTGTGCCAGTCTGGGGCCTGGCGCTAGGTTGTGTGGATGGCAGCGGCTCTGCCTGATCGTACTTGGCACAGCATCAGTGGCTACCTGAGTCATCCAGTCTGCCTGCTCCTCACCCTCCAGCACCCATCAAATCGAGCTCTTTCCGCATTTGCACACTGAAAGAGCAATGTGGGCTTGGTCCGATTAAATCTGAATGGATAGGTTTTTTTATGCATGCACTAAAGCGGTTTGGACACACAGCATGATTTTGAGCGATTTGCGTTAGACTTACTGCTCAAAATAGAGATGGGAACCACCAACAAAAGAGCCTTTATTTGTCAAACATTTCTCTCCTCGTCCGTCTTTCAATAAAAAAAAATAAAAACTTCCTTAATTGACTGAGTTACAACTGAAGTGACTCCCAGTCGAAACTATAAGCAACCTACATCAACAGAGATTTTCTAAATCAGGATCATCCAAGCAGCCCTTTAAGAAATAAAATAGTGCTCACTTTGTTCTTGTAAATCTGGGTACAAATGATTAAAAAAGGCAATTAATCTCTATTGAATAACAAGGGTGAAATGGCTTCTAAACCATGGCTAGCAGAGATACACATGCTCGTCATGGATGTGAATGAATCCGTTATCATTTAAAATCAATTTGAAATAATACTGGTGTGTGCGTGTGTCTTTGTCTATATGTATTTTCAATTAGCCACAGTGTGCCATGTGACCAACGATGCCCTGTGACTTTGCTATTCATGCTTAACACCGTTATTGGATGTTTCGCAGTCTGTAAATATGCAAATCTACGATGCATTACAGCTGGTCAAAATATGATATAACTGCCTGTGTGTCATGTATAGAAGTTGTGTGGCGTTCAGAGGTGCCATTGTTCAGTAATGCTATGCACTGAGGTGCGTCATGTGGCTAGCTGTTGTCTTGCATCGCTGCCGAGATGCATTGCTGCTGCTGCTGCTGCTGCTGCTGTTGGCTGTGCTAATGTTGACGTGTGTTGACACTCTTGCTGTGTAAGCTCTGTGCTACAGCGCCATAAAGAGTGTGTGAGTGTGTGTGTGTGTGTGTGTGTGTGTGTGTGTGTGTGTTCTTGTTATTGTTGTCATAGATCTTGTAGCCACAGAAGGCGGCTGCAGCTCGAGTGTGTATCTGTGTAGAAGTGTGTGAAAGAGATTGCGAGAGTGTGTGTACTGTATATGTATGTATGTGTAAGGATGTTCTGTTTTAGCAGCCAACTGAACAGCACCATGCAACAATGAACTACTGCGTTTTTTTTTGCCCCTCGCTACAGTCAGACTGCTGTGACCCAGACAATAGAAGACACCAGCTTAGGATACACAGACAGAAACAGAAAGAGAGAGGACACAAAACATGGGGGTGTTGAGGGGGTTGTGGGGAGAGAAGGAATACAAAACAACAGTCAGAAAGAAGGACATGCACACAAACATATGGGGATGAAATGATAGATAAGGACAGAGGGGAGGAGGAGGAGGAGGAGGTGTTACCTTTCGGGGGACGAGGATTTCTCCGAGTTCACGGACATGAGCGGTGCCTGTTAGCCGCTCGCTGGTCGAGGGACCACAGGAGAAGGCGAAATAGAACAGAAAGCTGCTTTCTCTCTTTTTTTTTTTTTTTTTTTTTTCTTTTACTCTTCTCTCCCTATCTCTCTCTTGTGTGTTTGAGAAAAATAGAGGAGAGGGTAACTGCCTCCCCTCCTCCTCCTCCTTCTCCTCTCTCTGTCTCTCTTGTCCTCTCGCTCAGAGGAGAAGAAAGGATGGAGGACAAGGCTCTGCGAAAGGATAAAAAAAGAGCAGCAACTGTGCAGTGCACAATCCGGCTGAATGTGTGTGTCCGCTTGTCTGCCTACATCGATGTGTGTGTGTGTGTGTGTGTGTGTTTGTGTGTATGTGTGTGTGAGCTGATAGCAAGAGCAGCAATGTCACTCAGGCGCCCCTCCTCATGCCCCAGCCTCCTTCCTCCCTCCCTTTCCTTCCTTCCTTCTCCTCTTTCACCTTGCCTCTCTTTCACTTTCCCTGCTTTCACTGAAGCGCCTTTTTGTCTTCCTCTTCCCTTTGTTTCCTTCCTCCTCTGGTGTCGCTGGTTGAACCGGGTGATGAAATGAATACACAAGCTCTAGATCCACAGTGTGTGTCTGTCTCTGTCTGTCTTCCCTTCCTTCTCTCTCTGTCTAGCTGGCTCTATCAGGCCTTCTGCAGCTCTGCACAACAACAGAGCCCAGAGCGAGCTGGAACGTTCCACTTTCTGCGCAGGCAGAGGGGTGTTGGCTTGTCACAGCGACAAGAAAATGAATATCTTTCTCCTTGAGGCGCACTCTCCTCCCCCTTATTTCCCCTCTGAATTAGTCCTTCCCTCCCTCTCTCTCGCTCTCTCTCTCTTTTCTTTCTCACTCTCTCTCTCTCTCACACTCTCTCTCTTTCTCTCTCTCCCAATTGCCTTATTACGACATCCTGTATCTCAGGGCAACGCCGCACAGATCTGCCTTTCTTCAACCCCCCTCTTCTCCTCTATCTGGCATCCTCCCTCCATTTCTCTAAACCCCATTTCCACCTCTGTTTTTTTTGGATGCTGGATACTGTTTGTGTTTGTGTGCCTCATCCTTTTCTGCCTCCATCCCTGTCCGTCTCTATTTTCTCGCCATCTCTCTAGGCAGATGGATCTTCTTCTACATGAGTGAAGCTCACAGAGAGGTCGCCGGAGGGTGTGCCATGATGGGGGTCTGTCTCTATCTCTCGATCTGACCTCAATATTAGTGTGTGGGTGTGCGGATGTATGTGTGCAATTTATATGTATGAGCAGGGGTTAAAAGGGCATCCTGAGGTTATTGTGATTGACTAGTTACTCAGGGAGTATACAGGGGAAACACACACAGTGCACATGTTAACCGTATCTACAGGTTCTTTCTCTAAAATCATTGATTATTGAAATGATTATTCCATAGTCAATGATGTGATATGCACAAGACTATTAAACAGCAAAGTTAAATGTATCAATAGAAGGAGTCAAAGCTGGGCGATGTATTTTTTTAAGAGATTTTAGTGAGGTAGCTATCCCTTTAATATCTCTGTGTGTTTTTAGGTCATTGCAAGCAATGTTACAAATTAATAAGCATGACTGCTTCATGGCAATATGGCTTTTCCACCAGTGTGATGAAGTATCTTGTTTTGTCAGGTATTAAATATGCTGGGGAAACCAAAACCAGACAGACACTCTTCTCTGATTATTAGCCATGCTAAGGGCATGGCTGGAGGCAGTGTTGGTTTGTTAAACAGTCGGTCCACCACTTTTGTCCAGACTGAAATATCTCAACAAAAGTTGGATGTAGTGCGAACAGACATTCACGGTCTCCCGGGGAATCATTGTGCTGACTTTTCCCCTGGTACCACCACAGGGTTGACATTTCTAGTTTCTAGTGAAATATCTCAAAAACGATTGGATGGATTGCCATTCGAGGCAGTACACACATGCATGCCCCCCTCAGGATGAATTGTGGTGATCCCTAAGCTTTTCATCTAGCGCCATTATCAGCTCAAATATTTAATTTGTCCAATACTTTGGTTTATGACCAAATACCTGCAAAACTTAGGACCTTCTCGTCAGCTTCTGGTGTTCTTTTTTGTCTTTGTGCTTGAATAGGATGGTAAACATGATGAGCATTACACCTAAAGCTAAAGATGTATATAGCTAAAGATTCATATATCAGCATGCTGACATGAGCATTTAGCTCGCCGAGCCACTAAGCATGGCTGTCGACATTTAAGGCATTTTCAGAACAAACACAAATAATTTAATCAATTTAAAAATTCAATTCATCTCTTTTTTCGCAGCAGGTTTGATTTCTGCAAATTTCGTATGCCGATAAAAACAAGCCAACTGATAAAATAATGATTTTTGCACAAGCGAACATCAGGCTTTCCACATCAGCCTATGTCATAAATCCGTTATTTATACCGTCACACAACAATAGACATAAATAATGATCCATTTGGTCTTTTTGACAAAGTAAAAATCACAAAGACAACACATATAAAGAGAACATCTGTTCATCTGATCATCTATCTCTATAGCAGTTGAACTTCATTGTGATGTTGAGTAGCCCACAAAAGATGGGTAAATATACTTTGTTGTATAAAGACAATTAACTCACGTTATTTCTGAATTACATCTGGGTTGAAGTCATTCGTTTGGACAACAGAAACTAATTAAATCATAACGTCACAATACAATTCGAATAAAAATCAGTGTACAATAATATTTAATTATTACCAAGCCTTTTGTGGTTGTATAATGGCTCCTGATTTTGCACAAATACATTTTCATGGTGATAGTACAAACACAGATGCATGAGACATGCCTGAGAGATAGAGAAAGAAAGAAACCAGGAACACAATGATCCCCTTTCTCTCTGATCTTCATACAGTTCCACTTTCCCACATAAAAGAACTACATTAGGCACACATGTCTCTGAGCCAAACTATTGTCCTCATTCTCTGTGGATGTGGGCCAATGGGGGGTAAAGTACACACTGGGTCTTCGCGCATCCAGGCAGCAAGAGGAATATCGAGCTAATATAAGAGGGCACACTCCACTTTTTTTTTTTTATTCATTTATTTTCCATAACCATTTCTTTCGGGGTCACACGAGGTGGGGGGAGGGGGATGGAGAACATCACAGCACCAACTGGATGTAGAGCAGGAAAAAGTCCTCACAAATCACCAGTAAGACAAACACATTAACATACATGGGTACTAATAAATCTGACCTGCATGTCATTGGATCGTGTAAGGAAACAAAGAAATAGAAAGTATCAGGACTATGATTTAAATTAGTGCTGAAACAATTGGTCAATAAATCTTTTAACTGCTTTGTAGAAAATTCAGCAAAAATGTAATTAATTAATCAATGCACCATTTAAGTGCTGCTTTTCTCTCCTAAATATAATTCTAAATTGAATATTTGTGGCGTTTTTCAAACAGATTCCAAGGTGATTGTGTTGCACATTTTTCCCCATATCTTTCTCTGAGAAGCACTTACGTACACATTTCCCCAGCAGGTCAGAGAATAGGGGATGTTATGGGTAACAAAGCTCCTCAATGAAACCCCCTACATTTGATGAATGCCGTGGTACAATCTTAATGTCACCTTTCCATGGGAATAACCTCTTAAGTGAGACTTTAAAATCCCCAAAAATGGAAAAGCTCATTCACGTGAAGAGAAATATTTACACCCAAACACGTGCAGTTGTGCACACATACATCCATTCACCGAGGGCATCAATTTGCAAATTCAAAGGCTGATTCTCATTGTATTTTCATAAGGAGAAGGAGCCAAAGAAGAATAAGAAAGATGGGGGAGGGAGAGATGATGACTCTCATGAGCAGATATATTTTGGGAGCCGGTATTGAGGCTGCCGGGAGCTATCTTTAAGCGGCCTACTTCTCCTCACTGCCTGGTGGATGCAGGGGAGAGAGAGAAGGGGTATTCATGTGTACACACACACACACACACACACACACACACACACACACACACACACACACACACACAGCTCCTAAACAAACAGTACATTCAAACACACAAGTGAAGCCACAGACAGAAGTCACAGCAAAGCACAATCATACAGACAAGTAGACAAATGCATACACGATGGATTGTGTGTGTGTGTGTGTGTGTGTGTGTGTGTGTGTGTGTGTGTGTGTGTTATCACAGACGAGTAAGATGCTTCCACTTTAACAGTGACGCTGCTCTTTGTGTCAGGAGCCTTGTTGTTACCGTCTGCACAGAAAACACTGCCCCCAAGTGGAGAGACACACAAGCACACACAATGACACACACTCCAAGTGGCTTATCTTAAAATGTGTGAGTATGTGTATGTGTTTAGCGCGTCAGTGTCCAGATTGATTGACATACTGATAGCCTCAGGTCTGCCTTAGAGCTGCCATATGGGGCACACTCGCCTATGGTACTCTCCAATTCAGACTGCGTGACATAGCCCGTGGATACTGAAATCTGAACGCGCGCGCACACACGCACGCGAATGAAATGGCTCTTAAAATGCATAGGCCAGGTGAAACTTACATTGATAATATAAGTGTGTCAAAGCATTAAAGTGGGTGATTGATTATGAACTGTTACTACTACTCTATTACTTCTATTTTTGCATTTAGCAGCAAATATCTTTTCCTGCATATTAAAGTCAATTCCCTGTCCTCAGTAGCCTTTTTTCTTCTTGTTTACAGTGGTGCCGACATTACACAGATCCAGAGCTTATATGCCTTTTTCCACAGTGGACAGTTTGAAAAGCACACATGGAACTAATAATATTATTGGTGGCTCTTTTCTATTTAACTGTATTTAAATCAGAGAGCAAAAAAAAACAAAAACGACTGTGTGACGACCACACAAGCAGGATACAAGAACAAAACATCTAAAGTCCGAGACAACCAACAAAAACTATTACGAGAGTCATAGAAGACATTAAATAACACAGCTTAAAAATCATAAAATCTAGCTTGAGGGCAGTTTGCAGTCCATTCATTCTAAAAGGTGCCTAAACCAGTTTTATCAAAGCTAGTGCGTATGAATATATAATATAAATATATGAATAATGTTAAGTAGTTATTGGATCACACACACACACACACACACACACACACACACACACACACACACA